>VXBZ01000523.1:332758-356272 GCA_013399135.1 Heliornis fulica
ACTTGGATGGATGGATGGATGGATGGATGGATGGATGGATGGATGGATGGATGGACGGTTACTTACAGAGACACTACAAGCCCTGGGCCAAGGTTTCCAGTCCAGCTTTGACCCTGCACCACATGAAACCACCCTGACCAAGCTTCTGCCCTGCTGTGATGGAGCAAACCCAGATGCTTTTGGGACAGGGAGTGGTGATGCCCTTGGGTCGTGGCCACACCCGCACCAGGTGACACCTGCACAAGGTGCCACCAGCACCGATGTCCTGTGTGACCCAGTTAGAGCAGCTCAGCGAGCTCCTCACACACCAGGCTGGTACTTCAGGGTCCGTGGCTCCCCCAGTTTAATGACCCACACATGTCACCCCCGTCCCCGCTGCATCAGAGCTCGCAGCCTGCAGACAAACCGCCCTTTGTCCTCCGCCAGCCCCTGTCACCACGGGATTGCCAAGTACCAATTAACGGTGTCTCCTGCTGTGACCAGGCCTGGGAGACAGTGCCCTGGCAGGATGGGGATGAAGGAGCTGAGAGGGGCCACAGCTCTTCCAATGGGGCAGAGTTGGGATGAGAGCCTGGGTCCCAGTCCCACCCGAGAGACGATGGGGACACACAGGCTTCCCCCAGCGGGGACCTTGTCTTGGACACCGGCCTCACTAGTGCCCAAAGCATTTCAGCTCTCTGTCACAGCCAGGTCTCCTGTGTGGTGGCCCAGGAAGCCCTTTAGATGCAGGGATACCTGGAGATCCAATAGCAGTAGCTTTTGGTGAGAGAGGTGCCTATGGCTCCACCAGCTAGAGCAAGGCAAACATCTGAGAGCATGGGAAGTGTGTGGACCAGGATCTGACATCAGGGAGAATTTCCCCCCTGAAAGGGTTGTCAGGTGTTGGAACAGGCTGCCCAGGGCAGTGGTGGAGTCCCCATCCCTGGAGGGATTGAAAAGGCCAAGAGATGAGGTGCTGAAGGACATGGTCTAGAGGTGGACTAGGCAGGGTCAGGCTGGGGTTGGACTCGATGAACTTAAAGGTCTCTTCCAACCCAAGTGAGTCCGTGATTCTATGTCACCCACCTCTCCCAGCAGCAGTTAGATGCCACTTCTGAGTCGCTCCAAGAAGGGCACAGTTGAGAAACTGACCATAAGCCAGCAGTGAGCTCTTGCAACTTGGAAGACCAATGATCTCCTGGGTTTCATCTGCAGAGGGGTGGCCAGCAGGGACACAGACGGGGTTGTCTCTCTCTAGTCTCCCTCCTGCAGCCCCATCTGCAGTGCTACATCCAGANAGGGGGAAGTTCTTCATGGAGAGAGTGGTGAGGGGCTGGAAGGGCTGCCCAGAGAGGTGGGGGATGCCCCAAGCCTGGAGGTGTTCAAGGCCAGGTTGGATGGGGCCCTGGGCAGCCTTGTCTGGCTCCAGGCCTGGAGGTTGGTGGCCCTGGCTGTGGCAGGGGGGTTGGAACTCGATGATCCTTGGGGTCCCTTCCAACCCATCCTGTGATTCCGTGACGTGCCTGCTGGGGATGAGCTGCTCTTCAGGTGCCCGGTGGAGTGGAGCCAGAGAGCGGATCGGCTGCGCGTTCAGCCGCTCCACCTGTGAACCGGGTGGTCCCGTGTGTGCCCCTCGCTGAGCGCTGCTGAGGGAACCGTGGTGACCCTCCTCCGCTCACCCGTACCAGTGTCCTGCTGCCTCTGGTGACAGCCAGTAGCCACTTCCAGGGCTAATCCTTAATTAGCCAAGGGGAACACAGCGAGCTGGAGAGCTACGCTGTGACTGAGGCACCCTGCTGGCCGCGCCCGCGGCAGGGAAGAGCACCCAGCACCCTGTGTCCCTCGGCACACGCAGTTGCTCTAAGGCAGAGTGAAGGGCTCCCACGAGAGCCACCGAGGGCTCCACACGCGGTGAGCGAACAGCGCGTCCGCAGCCAAGGGTGCTGGGTGGGGTCTCCCCAGGGGCACCGCTCTATCCAAGGGAAGTGATGCTGGGGCTGGAGCAGGATGGGACAATGGGAGAGGGACACTGGGGCTACACTCCTGTCACAGGGCCTGAAGGAGTTAAGGCAAAACGTCACCTATTTCCCCTCTCCTCCACCGAGGCAGCTGACACTGGCAGCAGAACAATGCCAAGTTCTGATGAGCTCTGGTTTTTCCAGCGAGAGGGGAGGCACAAGAGGGTGGGGAATTAATACTATTCTGCATAATTTTTAATCTAAATTCCATTTCTTTTCTTTTCTTTCTCTAGGAAGCAAACAATCTAAGGGGTTTTGTGCTCAATTTCTTGCTTTCATAATCTAAATGAATTGTTTGCAAGTAGGAGCCAGCTGCAAAGCCGGCGATCGCCGATCAAACCTGCCTCTCTCCTAGTTCAGCAGTCATTAATTTCCTCCTCAGCTCTGATTAGCTGATCCCGCTGCCTCGTGGCAGGTCGCAGGGAAAGGCAGCGCCCGAGCTGCGGGTCCCTTCGACGGTGGCACCAGAGCTGGCGGCGAGGGGCCGGGATTGAGTTCTGCCAGGGGTCACGGTGCTCCCGGTTGTCAGCTCTCCGGGGCGGAGCGGGGTGCTCCGGGAGGAGAGGCTGGACGGGTTATTTATGGAACTCTGGCATTTGGGAAATATCAGAGGATGGGTTTTTCCCCTGCTCTGTGCAGGACACGCTGGCTTGTTACACTGAGACCAATCAGATGGGCTTTGAAATGGGAATGGAGGTGCTGCAGCCACATCTCGTCAGTAACACATGGGTGCTGCCCTGCTTTAATGACATTGGTGCATCTGGGGACGTGGTGGAGCTGTTACCTTGGTTTTGTGGGAAACTGAGGCACAGGTCTTTGCATGTTGGGGGATGAAGAAGGGGAGCATGTGGTACGGGGGTGCCTTGTGTGCCAGGCCCTTGGTTTATCGTGTGGCAAATGAAGAGCTGTGGTCTCAACTCCTGCTGTGCAGCCTGGAGAGCTCCTGGCAAGTGTGGACCAGCCAGGGTGTCCCAAGGGTATGTCACCTCCCCAGGCTGGTTCCCGGCTCCCTGCCCTCCCAGATGCCAGGCACAGAGCTGGTGGCCCACGTGTGGCTACGCTGGCCAGGCGCAGGGCTGTCCTTGTCCCCAGCCAGTGCCTGTGGCAGCTCCGAGCCAGCTGCACACCACTCTAACCACTCCTTTCCCAGTCAAAGTCCCCGAGTGCTGGGGCTGGACCCTTTCCGCTTCCCTTTGTCTCCAAGCCCAACGCGGCCTCCGAGCACGACCAGAACGCGCCCGGAGTGCAGGAAACGGCCTGCTTAGCCACAGGAGCCGAGAGAGCTTTTCTGTCACACGGACTCTGGGGACCCTGTCCTCCTGGGGACCAGGGCAGCTGCCAGCCTCCCTCGTGGACATGTGTTTCCAGAGCTTCTTTCCCCTCAGGAGGCGTTCGGTCCCACGGTAAAGCCCAACGGCCTGTCCAGGCAGAACGGTGCTGGGGGCAGAGGTTTGGAGGCTACTTCCAAGTCCTGACACCAGCTGCTGTGTGAGGTCAGGGCAGATCCCCTGGCTGTTTCCCACCCCCCCCTCGCCCAGCTGACCCTGCCAGTCACTTTTGATCTGTTTCAAAGTGGCTTAGGGAAGGGGAGGGACTGTTAGGACTGTCACCAGCTGGGGAAGCAGAGCTTGCAGCCACGGACCTCAAACAGCTTTTGGACGTCTGGGCAGTTCCAGCCTAGTCTGAAAGGGGACAGGGACCTCAGAGGGGAGGAGAAGGACCTGTACAGGAGGAGAAGGACTCATAGGGGGCTGTCAAGGAGCGAAAGGCTGTGAAGGGGTTCACCCTGCACCCAGAGGCAGCTCGGGGAATACACAAGGACTGCTCTTGCCACCTCCACGATGTCTGGAGCTGGATGCACACACACATCCAAGTCACTGCCTCAGCAGGGCGGATGGGAACGTGAGGCCACCTGGGCCAGGAAGAGCCTTCCCCAAAGGAGATGAATTTTCCCCATGGGTCCCAGGAGACTTTGTAGTAACGCCAGCTCATCTGCCAGGGAGCTGTGGAAAGGACTGGGCTGAGGAGGAATGGCACTACGACCAGTGGCTGCTGTAGAAGGAGGACCAAGAGCAGGGCTGTGTGCCCGTGGGGAGGGCAGCGAGCCGGGGCTGGACACACAAGTGGGTAACAGGGATGATGGAGCATCAGCAAAGGAACATGAAACTGTTTTAATCAAGGGAACTGAACTCTCTGGGATTCAACTATCCCTCTGACTGCTTCCATGTCACTTACTGCAGCTTCGTCTTTGGTACACAGAGCATCAGAGCAGCAGCAAACAGAGTCTTTCCATAGCGTCTCTGGGACCTGAGGAAGATGGAGTCTCCAGGCACCCCAGAGAACAACAGTGGTGAATCCCTGCCCCTACTTACTTTACTTCCCAAGTTTCTCCCAGCCAGAGGAACGCTCAAACCTCGCTCCAAGCAGACTGTCTGAATGCATTCTGCTAGAAACCACGGCTACGGTTCCTAAGGATTTGTTCTTGGGCACTGATCCTTCTTCCCACTCCTCTCATTTATCTTAATGATGTTAATACCATGCTTCAGACTGTATGTTTTAATGCCAAACAAATATTAGAGCTCTGAGAGGCTGGGAGTCCCACAGTGGCATCCATCCATGGGCTGCCTGGGGGCCTTGACCATCTCGGTTAGCAGTGCTGGGATTCAATTCGGTGGATGCTCTCCGACGTCAGGGAGTCAAAAAGGCAGCAGAGCAGCTCCTGGGCCTGGGGAGAGAAGAAGGAAGGGGTTGAGGGGGGCTGCAATTTCTGTGCATCACAAAGAAACTTCCTTTCAGAGGTAGGTTTCCCAGGGAGGACAGTTTATCACCAAGGGCTTCAGGACCAGCCTGTACTCCTGATGATGCTAATGTCAGGATGTTCCCCTACAGCATTATAGTCCCTGCCAGCCCAGCCCCTGCCAGTCCCTGGGGCACTCCCTCCACCCACCAGCACCGTGCTCCTCCTCACAGGGTCCTAGGTCTCTTTTACAGGGCTGCTGCCGGCTGATGAGGGAGTAAGGACCGTGCCAGGAGTGGCTGAGATGTGTTATCCCCATGTCTATGCTCCAGCCTCAGGTTTCAGCTGTCTCTGTGGGAAGGGAGATGCTGGAGCAGCCATTGCAACTGCTGGTATTGACTTGGGGTCTCCAGGATCAGCACTCCCTGCTAGAGGAGGTTCAGCTGCACGTCTGTGGGTCTGTTGCTGAGGAACAGCTGTGCCATGTCCCTGCTCTGACCCACCAACAGCGGCAGGTCAGTGTGGTCCCAGCACCAAGGCCGAGCAAAGCGCTCCCTGACAGCTGGGGAGGTTCTAGCTTGGGAATGGAGCAGGTGCAGGGACATCAGGGCCGGCCTCAGAGAGGGCCCTGTGGAAGCCCAACCGAAATACTCTGCCTTTAGAAAGCTGGTTTCCCATCCTACTGCCTGTCCCAAATCACCCAGAGAACAAGTATGAAATTCCTGTTCACTTCCATGGCTCGACTCCATGAATAAACACCGCAGCTCTGTGCAAACCGTGAGGATTTGACATGTGTTCATTTAACCCTCCTGAACTTTGCCTGATATCATGTTGTTGCTCATTAGCTTTGACCTGAAAAGCCTGGCTGACATTTCATAAACTCATTAGTAAGAGATCAGAGGATCAAACATCATTTCCAGGGACATCCTTTGAGGTACAGTCGTTCCCTGGTGAGCTCGCTCCTCAGATCTTACTCTGTGATTTCTAAACCTACCCTGAACTTGGGAGAAAAAGGCCCATTTGAAAAATAAACACCGCTGCTGCCACGCTGCTCGTAACCCTCCCGAGGAGCAGGGCACCCACAGCTGAGCCCCCAACTGCTCCGAGCAGCCTTCATCCAGCAGCACCAGAGGATTTCCATGTGGTGGCCCAGGCTGCCAGGAGCAGGGAGAAGGGCTGAGCATATTTGCTTTTTCCTCTTATCTCGCACAGAACGTACTCCAAGCGTCCTCCTGATAGGTTGGCTCCCCAGAGCCGTGGAGCAGAAGGGATTTTATGTCAGCCAGAGATATGTAATGTCCTTTTCAAAGCAAATCAGGAGACAGGCTGGACTCGCTGCCCTGTCACATTACTTGGCAACAGCCTGGCACCCCGGCAGCAGCCAGCGCTGCGCTGTGACAGCCTTGCAGCTATCGCAGAGCGGCGCAGACCTGCCCAGGCACTGCAGCGCGCACCATCCCCGCTGCGCCCCGGGAGAATGGTACTGCACCTTAGGGGAAGCTGCTGAGAGCAGCAGCTGGACGACCTCTGGGTAGTTTTGTCTGGGTTAAAAGCAGGAATGCAGACTTCAGAGGAGGCTCTGAGGCTTTTAAGGCTCGACCCTTAGAGCAACAGTACTGAAGGGAGCAGCTCCGATGCATTATGTGGTGTTACATGATATCTCACTCTCCTGTTGGGTTTTTTCCTGGGGAGCAAAAGGGATCTACAGGAGAGGCTTATCCACGTGCTGCCACTTCTCATTCTCCCCAATTTTTCTATACCTCTTAGTCCTAACTCTTAGGTACCACCTTCCTGTACCCAAAACTCGTTTGTTTTGTACTTAACTGGGATGATTACTGCCAGAGTTTTAGAGGTATTTTTGTGGTCCATTCCCATTAGCTGCCCACATGTTTTAAAAACCTGGAGCATAGTGTTTGCTTTCCTGAGACAAGCTACCAAGAAAATATCCAGCTAGCCCACCCCTGAAACAGGTAATGGCTTCATTTTTCATCTTCCATTGAGGCTTGGGCTCCTCCAGTGTAACTTCCCAAGCACAGACACGTGCCAGCTTGGCAGTAGGGCTGAACAAACCTTTTCCACTTAGTTTTGACAAGTATCACAGATACCTTACTAAGTGTTGATTCCTCATATAAAGTAACCGACATCTTCAGAAAATATCGAGTCTTTATCAAAGTCTCCCAATATTTTGATTGAAAGCAGTGCCACTGGTGTCACAGGACAGAGAGTTTGACAGGGCTTTGGTCCGGGCTGGGCTCTCAGTGTAAGCTGAGGCTTGGGGCTGTCACAAGACACCACACCTGGCTCACGATAATTGAAGTTTTCTTCTAAAATTCAAACAACTTTGACAAGTTCTGTCTGTTGCAGGAGCACAAAGGACTTGTATCTGTACCATAAAGCTCTCTACTTGCCTGTTTCTCACTTTGGGGATAAAGGAGATGCTGCGCAGCATCCAGGAGTGACGGCTTCTGCCAACGGACACTGGGGGTAAAGAAAACATACACCAGCGTTACTCTGCCATCTAAGCTGTCAGAGGCTGCAGATGACCCAGCTTTGAGGAGGACTATGGTCTGTGCCAGCAGCTCTGGCCATGTACATCTGTTACTGAACTTCTTTACACAGATAAATCCCGGGTTTATCAAAGCTTTGCATAAATGGATTTGGATTCTTAAAATATAAGCCTTCAAACAAACAGTAACGACCTGTTGCATAATGGGGTCTCTGGGGCAGTGGGAAATACACATCAATGCAGATAGTTAGCTCTGTGCAGGGTCTTTTTCTCAACAAAGATAACCTAAAGCTCAGGACTTTCTGTGATGCTTTCCCCAAAGCCCAGGACTTTCTGAGCTGCCTTTGGCAGCAGCAGGGTCCATGCAGCTATTTCTTGTTTTCCTCTGGTTCGCCTCAAGCCACATGAGTTGACTGCAAGACATGAGAAATTCGAAGGGAAGATATAAATTTCAAAATTGCCTTTTAAACTAACTCTATGCTCAATGGAGTCTTAGGCTTGAAAACCCTCCAGAGGCTTTGGAAATCACTCCCTGCCCCCATATCCAGGTATTGTGCTTGGCAACAGTTTTCCCTTCAGTGTTTTTTCAACAGCTCGAAGATTTCACATCTTGCGTGTTCACTTTTTGATTTCTGCACCTCTTTTTCCCTCCAAAGCTCCCAGAGATGAGCTTCCTACAGGGATAACATCACTCCCTGCTAACAGCAATTAGCACTTGGTAAGGACGTTTCATCAGAGAGAATAACACCCAGCTACGTTCCTTAACACTCGACTCCTGTTCTGATTGCACTACACTGTCTAAATGCAGGAAGCAGGGGCCTGACCTGCACCCCGGTTTTCTTCTGACACAGACAGGATTTCAATGTGCTTTGGGTGAGTTCAGTACAACATGAAGTAGGTGAGCTCCTAAAACCACACATGCTATAGTCAGGTCCTAACAGATGGGCATTGAAAAGTACTTTTTAAAAGCTCAGATAAGCATAAAGGAGAATTGCTATCAAGTCAATGTCGCTTATTAAGGCAGCTAAATCTGGTTTGTCATGCACAAGAAGCAGAGCACGCCTTCCTTCCAGGAGCTGCTTTGAATCTATTTGTAAATTCTTCCCTCTGCCACCCTGCAGCCAGGAAATCTGGCTGTAAAAACAAGTTATGACGGGGAAATTCAAATGCTTCATACCGGAGATCCAAGCAGCCGGGTGCTGACAGACAAGAAAGGTCTCACATCACTTTTTTTTGTCTGCAGATGGGATTGGGTCACTTCCTCCTCTGGATTCTCCCCACCACCCCAAGCCCCCGATGCTTCAGCCTCCCATCTCCTCTTCCAAATGCTCACTTTGCTCTGCCCTGCAAGTTGCCCTTGGCACCTTCCCAGATCTTCCCAGATTCCTACTTTGGCTCCACTCTTTGCAGTCATTCAAGCTCACAGGCTGCCTCTGTGCCCCCCACCTGTGTACATTTTGTCCCCTTCTCCGTTCTCCCTGCCCTTTGGTGCAGGAAGGTCTTCACAGGTGTCCAGAGAATGGGCAGAGCAGGCTCTGCTGCTGCACAACAATCTCTATAGTTATGAGGGTCTGTGCCCATTTCTAAGGTAAGTGGTCTGCACAGTGCATCCCCCAGCAACTGAACATCTCTCCTTCACGTGCCACAGCTACAGCTGGCTTAGGAGAGCTTTAATAGGCTCTGAACTATGAGCAGCTACACTAGCCGAGCCTGCATTGTTCCTCTCAACACCTGATTCCTCCTCCTTATCGCAGCCCATCTCTGACATCACATCCCAGGCTCCGATACAGATGGCGACGTTTCCCCCATGGCACAAAGCCTGAGTAACGTGGCTCAGCCGTGAATCACCTCCCAGGGCTGTGAGATAATCTCTTCCACCGTGGTGCTCCGGCAACGCGGCTGAGATGCAGGCTGGAACCTGTGCAGCCCAAATCCCAGGCCCTGGCAGTAAGGGTGAAATAAATACACAGCGATTTACTCAGTACAAGACAGGTCACGTGGCTCCTACTGATGGAGTCATGAGTGTAATTAACCTCAGATGTTATTTTGAAATGTTTATAAACGAGGCAATGAAGATGACTTACCATGAAGTGTCCTTATGAGACACTAGTTAAGTCAGGGTAGATTTTCAGAGATATTTGCAAAGTCAATTTTAAGCAGTACGGCAGCTGATGATACCATAAGGCTATGGTTTACTGCTGGCTGAAGTTGATCTGCCTGAGGATGAGAGCTTCCCCTGTCCCCATCCTCAGGCACACCTTGCTGCCCCTCCCTCCCACAAGCATAATCGATCATGAAGGCAAATACATTATGTTTTCTGTGGAGCTGGCTGGAAATGGCACATGATCACTAACAGCCAGAACGTATGCAAGTGCATCTTGCCATTCAGCAGTTATATATATGTATTTATATATATCCAGCAGAGACAGCCATACTGACACAGACCAGAGCTAAGCCTGGCCGAGTCCACACCTATTCCTCCCTCACTACCTTCTCAGCTCCTCGTCTCACTGGGAATGAAAACGAGAAGCTCCTGCGAGGTTTGCTCTAGCGGTACTGCCTTGAGACTGGCAATCTGTGCCAGGCTGAACCTGCTGAAGAGGGAAACACTGGGCTGCAGATCTTGTTATGCAGCACTCAAGGTTCTGATGAGCAAAAGCCTGGGAAAAATAAAGAGGCTCTGCTGACAGGCACTCTCCCAGAACTTCTTTCAGCAGTTACTGCCGGGGTTCCCAGCAGCTCACTTTTATCTGTAAATGGGGGAAAGAGTGGAAGGAAACTCATCAAAAATATGGCAGGGAGGTGGAACTAACTCAATGATCCTTGGGGCTCCTTCCAACACAGTCTGTAATTCTGTGATTCTGTGATTTTGAAAGGTCTTGGGCAACTTGCTCTTTGCTTCCCTTTGGTGCTGTACCTTGCCAGGTAAAAGGGATGTAGCGCCCAGAGGTGTGATTTTAAATGAAAGGGAGCAATGTCTAAATTTTATCCAATGACAAAATGTTTAAAACACTTTTGAAAAGCTCCTAATGAAATCTGCTCTGACTGTCCTCACCAGATATGGCCTTGTGACCGAGCACACTAAGGTTTCATCAAAGTACGAGACTTCCAAGATGTCCCAACTACCAACATGGATGTTCAGATCTGACCTCTGTGATGACTGTGAACTCCAGCATCCTTGAATTCAATATTGATGTCCCATCAACAGTGTTACCTGGAAGTCCTCCAAAGTCCCAACAGCTGTATCGGTGTGGCTGCTGGACTGCTCTTCACCAAGGTGCCAGAAAAAAGACTCTCTTGGGTTCCTTTCCCAGAGGAAACCATGTGCGTGATCCACACATCGTATTGCCAAATACCAGCCCCTCTGCAAGGAAGCTTTCCCTCTGGGGAACAGTGGGTTAATTGGCCTGATAATCATTCTGTTTCACTAATCAGTCCCTGTAGAGGGGCTCTGTTTGTTTTACCAGGCTTATAAATCCTCTCCCCAGCATTTCTGGTGATTTACTTAAGAGGCTCATTTTTTATTTTGCTCTCTGGTGCTCAAGTTTGTTTTTTTTTTTCTTTCATAGAAACAAGAATCTGCTAAGATATTTCTCCTAGGAATTTTATTGATTCAGCAGGTCTATTCCCAATGTGAGCACTCACTTCAGAGAATACCCTGCATTCGTGGAAACACACTGCCAAGCCTCGCAGACACTCCCAAGTCCTTAACAAACAACACAGCTCAGTATTTAAGGTATAGGACACATGGCTGGGGAATGCCCTGAGGTATTGACCCACAAACAACAACATAACCGAGGAAGAATAGGTTGCCGGTGAGTGACACCTGACCTCCTGGGAGTCGGAGCTGGAAGTGAATTACCGAGGAGAAAGCCAGCTGCCCTCCTTCGGATCAGAGCGGGGAGCTCCTGCGGCGCTGCTACAGCGATTGTCCTCGCTTACCTGTGCAGCAGGGAGCCGAAGCAAATGACCGCACCGTCTCGCTGCGCCGCCAGCACCAGGCACAAACCGTCCATTAAGAGGGAACACTGCAAGAGAGGGAAGAACAGAGCTTTGGTGCTGCTATTCACTTAAATGAAGTCTGTAAGCCTCGCTGATGAACCGCTGACAGCACAGATAACTGCTTGTGTGCTGAGGGGATGAAAGTCACAAAGCAACAGACTTTCAAATTGAAAGAGCATCACGGCTGAACTGTTTGTTACCCTGCTCCTATGGCACACTATTATTGCTGTTCCCTTCTCTCAGAGTGAAAATAAGCAGGTTTCTTAGGCGTGTTATTCAGGCGCTAAGTCTGCTGGAAGCAGGGATACAGACATAGCTGTAGATGTTGAGATACTGCAGCGGGAGCACTTAGTGAAGGAGCCCATCTCCCTTCTGGCAGGGGAAAGCAAATGCTGTCATATTCACCTTTGGCTCGGCAGTGTCAGGCCCTTTGGAAAGGTGCCAGCTCTGCCCAGAGTAATGAATCTCCAGCAGGAGGACGTGTTTCCATCACCAGGAGGGCAGTGCCGCTGCCATGGCTCTCCTTCCCACACGCTGGTTCGCTTTGTCCTTCCTAGAGCGCTACGCGCGTTCCCACGTGCAGGGGATGGCATCCTCAGGGGAACCGCAGGGGAAGAAAGTAGCACTTAGACTAATTGGATGCTAGATGTAATTGCTATTCTACACAGCTGTACTTCAAAGGGATGCTGTCAGTTTAAAAAATCACAACCTGAAAAGATCTTACCTGTTCTTATTACAGATAACACCTAAGTCTCTCATAACTGAAAGGCTGGGAGCACACATGTGCGTCTGTATTTTTTCAGAGCGACAGCTGTGTGTCTCTGACAGACCTTTGGTGATTGCTGCTTCCAGCATAAGTAGTTTTCCCCCTTGTTTACTCTATCTCAGCTCCCAACAGCCCTCTCTTGCACATTCTACCTTGCTGCTTTGCCCTAGCAGTGCTCCTGAAACGGTGGCCTTCTCCACTGAGTGCAAAGAGAAGAATAGCCTGGGCCAGGTACTCTGCTGTTGGAAAGCAGCGTTACCTGCTCACCCCAGAAGCACATCTTATACTTCAGCCCTGTGAGCCCTTGCTCAAACCCCATCCTGGGCTGCAGCTGGAGCTGTCAGCGCCAATTAAATGAGAAGCAAAATGAAATCTCTGCCTAGGACTCCAGGGCACGCCCCAAAAAGCAGAAGGCATATTAGCTTTGTAGAAGAGGTGAGAGAATGGGGTGCAATTAGAGAAAGGGAAATAGAAATGGTATTTATATGGAAAAAAATCTGAGACAGGATACAGCAGCAGAACATAGATAACAGCAGCAGAACATAGATAACAGCAGCAACGGGGAGCTGACAGGTGATCGGAATAAAATGTTGAACAGGGATGTGCTACTCACATGGAGGATCCACTCACACATAATGATGTCAAGGTTAGGTGTCAGTGGGAACACAAGGCAGGGACTCGCTACCGAGGCAGGCTGCCCGCACTACTTACCAGTGGTACCAGAGCTCAGATGCAGTGCTGTGCTAGCAGTGCTACCAAAGCAAGTTTGCTCAGAGGGAGCCTGGATATCTGAGCACAGCATGGCATTAAAAGGCTCTCCTTTTGTGCAAAGGAAGCAAAGCACAGCTCCAGCTGCTTCGTACCTTTGCTGCAGCACTGCACTTTGCTCTGCTTAGCCTCTCAGAGATGCAGAGAGCTTGTGGCGCGTCCAGGACAGTGAGGCGAACTCCAGTCACTGTGAAATCGTTGCCAATAAGCCAATCGAGCAGTTCGACATAAGGTGGGTGCTCTGAACCCCGCAGGATTATCCCAGGCAATACGAGGCAAGTGGTTTGGCAGAGGTTATCAAGCAACGGCCCATCTGATGGGAAAAGATCACAACACAACAGATGCTTCTTTTATATCTCATCCCCCCAGCCGTTAGCCCTCTCAGTAATCCTGCCCTGCCACAGACGAGTAACCGGAAGAGCGGAGGCACGCGGCCATTGTTAGAGCGTCTGGGGCGTTGGCAGATGTGGCTGCTCACCCTCAGCTGTCAAACTGCTGTATGCCTACGTGTGCCTATCTGGAGATCACAAGACAGCAGTAGTGACCCCATTTCAGGAGTCAGGCAAGGACAACTGCTGGTTTGCCACAGCAGATACTACTCTGTTCAGTTTCTTCCAAGCAAAGAAATCTGTTAATCCCGCTGCTTTTATAATCCGGAATGTAATTCTGATCAGCATACATAAGACTTAATGTATTTTGTATTTTCCTCACCATAAATCTGCCTGTCCGTTAGGCAGCAGCTCGGTGGTAATTATTTGCTGAGGAGGGAGGTTTATTTGTGTGCAAGAGCTACCTCTAGTGTTCACGACGAGGCCGCAGCGTGAAGGATGGGTCTGGCTTGCTGGAGCCGCTTACTCCATCGCGCCTGACAGTTGGGGATCACGTGTACTTGCTTTTCCAGGACAGTAACTCTTTGAAAAACATTTTCTGAGACACAAACACATCAGAGATGTGCGTTGGTTTCCTTTTTACTCTCCTTCGGCATCTTCAAAGCACAGCGATCCTCACGCAGCAGGAAATTAGGGGCACATGTTTTGAGATTTGCTCCCAACGCTGGGCTGCACAAAGCTTGCAGGGTAAATGTCTTCCCTCCACAACATGCTATTTTTTTTTTTAATTTAATTTTCCTTTCTTCAACCTCTTCTAAAAATCAAGCAGTGCATCAGGCCAGGTTGGATGAGGCCCTGAGCAACCTGATCTAGTTGGGGGTGTCCCTGCTTCTTGCAGGGGGGTTGGACTAGATGACCTCTGGGAGTCGCTTCTAACCCTAATCATTCTATGATTCTATGATCAGTCCCAACAGGCCTGTGCTACAGGCCTTTCCCATCATGCAGTGAGCTGATGGGGGAAAGATGCCCACAATGGCGACACTCCAGACAGGGAACACTTGCAAGTCTCCTCTCCCTGCAGGTTTGTGCTCTGAACACAGCTTGTGCTGACACACCACAGCAGAAACACTGATGTGATCACATCTCTGCAGCTACCCCGACGGGAAGGTCAGGCAGCTACTGCACAACTGCCAGGTCAGCTCAAAAACCCTGCTCTAACATACACAGAGTTGCCAAGTTCAGAGCTCACACAGCGGCCAGGGAACGCCAGTGATGTTGGGACTTGGTGCCTACCGAGCAGCTATGGTGTCATAAGGCAAAGGCCTTGACTTCCCACCACCCTCCTCTTGCACAACTGCTGGCAGGGGGTCAATGCCCAGTATGTCCTGTATCAGCAAGGGTTTGTGGTGGGAGGCCACAGTCTGTAATTTTCTAGCATTTTTACCATACTCTTCTGCCAGTCCATGGTAACCTCATGGTTTTAGCGATGGGATTCACACTGCAGCCCTCAGGTGCAGCACAGGAGTGTTTTCTAACTTGTCCACCCTCCTGCTTGCCAGCCACACCAGGACTCCACAGGAATGAGACAGACCCGGTTCTGAACACATCACTCTGAGCTGGCAGCTCTTCAGCAGCTAGTGGGAACCGAATGAGATGTCAGGCCAGCTCCTGAGAGTCAGGTGTCCACAGTGCCAAAAGCACTCCTGGCATAAACTGGCATTTATCTACTCAGAGAGCAAATGGTCTCATAATTGCCCATCACTACGGCGTCTTGGCCTCTCCTGTGGCAGGACATGCAAACCACACTGGCCAAGCTGGTGTTGAAAGGCACTGTGAAAGTTCAGTGGAGAAAGACACGCTGTTGCCTACACTAGGTGTGTTGGCAGTGCTTGTTCTGAGCAGCCCTACACTTCAACCCACAGGAGTACTGGTGGTGGAAAGGCCTGGCAGGTAAACAGTTAAACGGTAGGACTCCACTGGAGCTGTTTGCAGCTCAGAGTTGTCTCTCCCTGCTGAAAGAACATCAATACCAAATCTTGCTGCCACCAGATGGTTTGTCTTGCTGTCCAATTAATCAATAACAGTCTCAATCTATAGCAAGAGTTACACATTTCCTTACCACGACCACATGGTTGCTTAGGGCCCTGTAAATTGAGCTGCTCTCCCGCTTCACGTTTTATGATCTTGCGCCGCTTGCTGATTTCCAGACTGACCGTGGGGTCACGTTTCAGGTTATAGATCTGCAGGAGGGAAGGGAGGGGGAGAGAGGCAAGTCATGTGAATGCCAGCACCTATCGAGGAAGGATAACACTTCTGAGGTATTGATTCAGGCAAGCTGTGAAGATTTTGTTGGTGGGGTGTATTCCTGTGGTCACCAGCCTAGAGAACACCTGCTTGTCTAGAGATACACAAATGCTTTGCAAGCATCCTGTTCCATTGGAGCTTAATTCAGTGCAGCATCTTGTCATCTCTGTAAAGGTCCTGCACCCAGGCATCTCTCTAAGGTCTCTGCTCCCAGCTTTTCAAGGCCAGGCACTAAAGGTCAGTGTCTGACAACTGTATCCAGCACCACACTGGTGTGTAATGGCTCCCTTATATTTCTGAATGAACGAGCACACCCGTGCATCCCAGTACGGCCCAGTCATGATGCTCTGGACTGAGCTGCAGGAGAGCATCCATATCAGTGAAGCATATTTCAGATGTGTCTGTCCCCTTCCATGTCCAGAGCTCATCTCCTTGGACTAAGTCAGCCAGGTTGCCTCTGTGCCATGTGGACAGCGCAAGGCTCAAAACTTTCCATTCCTTCAGTGGGCATAACCGAAAAAATCATCATCACTGAGGAAAGTGATCAGGGTGGAAATGACATACAAAACTGGCTGAACAGGAAAGACTGTTTCATTTTAACCCCTGGAAAATCACAGAGGTTTGAATCAGAGGCCAGCAGCTGCATAGTGTGAAGGGCCAGACGAGCAGGAGTGGGCCATGCTCAGCTGTGTCATAGCAATCATCAATGGTGTTGTTATCCCTCCCCATGTCCTGCCTCCAGAGGAATGGTGACTGGCTGGGAACTTTGCCTCTCAAGCACTAGTCCTGAGCCCTCCTGAATTTACAGCACAGGTTACCAGGCAAACTAAGCTGGAAAAAAAGTGCTTTTCCACTGAGACTGTCTGTCTCAGACTGTCAATGCAAAGTTAGCACATGGTGGTAAGAACACGCACAGGAGAAGGAAAACTCAGCAACCAGTGAAACAGCAAAAGAAGTATTGTCTTAATCATAATAGGAAAGAAGTGATGGGACAGCAGGGCCAAAGCCATTGCTCTGACACAACAGAGTAGTGCTCAGGACAGGGCAGAATCCTACCTCTTCCTCCTCTAATGTCTGACAGTCAGCGTAGCACAGCCCTTCTGGGAAAAACAGCTTCACATCCCGGACAGCTATTTCATAGGATTGGGAGCCTGAGAGATAAATACAATGAGAAGATTCTCTCAGGCCATGAATTAAACATTCTGTAGACTCACACTCATCTTTCTGAGAGATTGATGATGTGCAACTTACTGAAGTAATTGCTTTAAAGGCCAGCTGTTCTGTACAGTAATAGCAAACATTTAAAACCATTATATTTAGAATAGTTTCTTGGTATTTTGATTCTGTCCTATTATCGCTCAGCTTGTTCTTCATGTAAACAAGACTCCTTCTATTTCCTAACAGCATAGTCAAGGGAACCATATTAAGGAGCCTGTGAAACTCTTCAATACCAGCTCCAATCCTTCAGTGTTGCTCCTTTGCTCCTGGATCATCACATCAGGCTGGTCTTACAAAATGGGAAGGAGCTGCTAGTTAGTAGAACAACTGTGTTTAGTAACAATAACAGAAGTTTTAAGTATGCTGGAAGCTCTGGCTTACAAAAGATATCAGAATTAGCATAACAGCACTTTCTTCTGTTCATCTGCAGCCAAGAAAGGTAAATTGAGACCGGAACAGGTACAGAAATAATGTGAAGATCATGGAAGAATGAGAAGCATCTAAGGAGTTAAAGTTACAAGACCTTGGCTTGTTTGACCCAAGGTGACACAAAGCTGAGACGGAATCTGATTTCTGATAAATGCATCAGGATAGAAAAGGTCAGAGAAGAAAAAAACCAAACCTGCTCAAAACACAGGTATCAGCACAGAACAAATGGATGCAAGCTGTATGTCAGTTTACAAATGTAAGATTTCCAGATGTCAGAGCAGAGAAGTTTGGTAACAACCACCCAATTGGGGCTGGTGCTTATGAAAATAAATACACGATGGGGCTGTCTGTGAGAGAATTAACCAAACTCGGTGACTTGAGAGGTCTCTCCAGGTTTAGCATCTGAATATTTCCCTATCAAAAAAAAGCAACAGTGTTATAAAGCACTGCTCAGAGTGTTTTGAGATTTGTGGGTGGAAAATGTTAGAGAAGGAAAAGCTATTTCTATATAACTGGAGTTCAGATAGATTGTCACCGTGCTGGCACAGATCCACGCTCCTGGGATACAAATGCACAAAACACAACTATCCTTTGAAATATTACCACCTTTGCAGGCTACTCATTCAGAGGATCATGTCTCACTGCTCTCAATGCACTGTTTTGCATTGTCTTCAGTGCATTTTTCACTGTCTTCAGCCCTGTTTGAACATCATAATTGTAGGTACTCTAGAGCCAGAGTCCTTAAAGCAGTAGTTAATCCTAAGGTTGCATAAGTCACCAGTGTGTAAGTTAGTATGTGAAGGATACAGCCCAATATGTCAAATCTTCCTTGTTTAAATCATTGATGCCATTACAGAGGACACAAACACTCCCAAAGCTAGCAACGCTTTACTCTCACTTTACTCAAGGTACCAGACTGTACAAGATGCATGCTCTTTGGGTTCAAGATAAGGCACACCACAGTGACTTTGTAAGACCCAGAAGAGATGAGTGCAGGGTTACCTCTGCAGCTGAGTCTGAAAGTATTAAAACTGCTTTATTTGGCTCAACCGTACCACTGGAACCTGGTCTTCACCTTACTTGAGTTTCTCCAGTCATGTTGGGAGCAAACACACAGCTAGAGCTTGCTCTGCTTCAGCAAGATGGTATTAACCAGAAATCTTCCTCAGCTGGAGTAAAACTGAGAAACCTCAGTACTCCCTCCTTGAAAGGGAAGATGATCTTCCACCGTACCCCAGCCAATTACTCATGCACTGATTTAGCTCTTCCTGCTTATCTTGTAGGTGTTTCACCCTTATTGGGGAACAAGCTCATGGAGGTGCAAGGTGTTGTGAATGCCCCTTTCCATGCAGACACCTCCCTGGTATCGCAGCTGGATCAGACTGAGTCAGAACCACTGAGCACAACACCTACAGCTGAGTCCACTCTCCTTGGAGCCAGCTATGTGCAACGCACAGTCAGGTGTCAGCGGGCAAGTGGTGGCCAAGTAATGCAGCTCTGCTCAGCCTAGCCTCTGAAGGAAGCCAGAGACACAGGAGGGCATCTCTAACACAGGGAACTCCCTGTGACTCCAAGGAAAGACTCAGCTTCTCCCACCAGTACAAACTAACTCTTAACTGGGTTGTGCTAGAGATGCTCTAACTGTAGTATGGGGATCTTAAGCCTTGGGTATGTATGGCCCATTCTTAGCCATGACTGATGAGTTCCCATTCTCAAGACAATCTGGATAAACAATCTCTTACACTGAAGAGCAAAAGAAGCAGAGGCTGACAGGGAAAAGTAATGGCTTAAGAACCCTGACCAGGGTCTTTCACTTTTCACTTTTAAACCCACTTTCTTTACTGTGGGTAGATCTTGCTCTTCAGTCGCTCCCACGAATGAGATCCTGTGAGCAATCATCGTGAGACACCTCTCCTGGTTTATTCTTGGTCCTAAGGATTATGATCCTATCTGATTAAAAAAAAAATAAAGACCCCACATGAAGGGGTTGACTCTCTTCTCCAAGCTGTAATTGGTGGCTGTGTCATTCCCTGTTAGTTCTCTTCGTAAGACCACTGGATATGGACAAAAAGAGGGAGTGATTTGACAGCATGGAATACAAGAGAAAGAGGATGCTGACTGGCTGGTGTGCCTGTGCCAGTCCGAATGCAAAACAGATGAATTTACCTGTTTTCCTTGGCAAGAGCAATTTTTGATCACCACTGTCTGCCAGGATATTACTGTTTTGAGATGTTACAGGGACTCCGTATCTTGGGGTCTTTTATCGGTCTGAGATCTGGTTGCAGTCAGCCAGTGGGTTATGGAATTATCAGGAGGGGACTCTCAAGCAGATAGAAGACAGATGGGTTCTCGGGGATTATTATGAAATAACCAAGCTAAAAGTACAAAATGACCAAGCAGTGAAGAGATCAAAGGAAATCTGTTCTGATGGAAGACAGATCTAGGGCTGTTCAGGGAAGAAACGTTTTTTTAAATGTATCTTTTGGGAGAATATTTCAGAGCTTGAGACATACTCAGCTCAGCCACCATGAAAACAATAAAAGTTTTCTAGGGAATAATTGTCTCTGCTGCCTGCCAAGGCTAGATCTGTATTGACAATGCAGGAGGCAACAGTATATAGTATCTTTTTTCCATTGGCATATCTGAGCTTTCAGACTTTTCTTTTGCAAAAACCTACCGTAAAATCCGTTCTGGACTGTGCTGACGCCATACTGAGCCCTCCAGAGGCACGGATCTACTGCTTGGGCTAGTTCAGGATCCTCTGGCCCCAGTAAATCTATCAGCTTCTTCACAGCATTTGGCCTCTGAAGACACAGCACGAGCGCAGTGCCTGAAGTAAGGTAGGAACGATGAGCTTCTAAAGCAGCAGGGTCCTGCAAAGGGGAGGGAACAGGTTATAACGAACAGTGTTGGTTCCATCCAGCTTTCCTCTGGCTAAACCCCATCCCTGTTTGAAGCAAAAAGATGTGCTGTTACTCCTTCCTTTCTCTCCTCTTTGTAGCACATGTGCTAGTGGGCTCTGCAGGCAGAGCTTCCTGAGCATGTACCATGGCCACCAAGCCAGTATTTGTTGAGACACCCACCAGGTACCCACCAGCTTTTAGTAGGAAAGGATACAAACCCCTGTTTCTACAAGCCAGAAAAGCCTTTTGCTGTGACTTGTGCATATCTGTATGCACTAGGTGCCGGGGGTGGGGTTCATTTCCAGGGGGTAAGGACAAAAAAAAAATTACTGCTCTGCAGCTTACTTTGCTGCTGAGCTTTTGATTTCTGCAGTACCCTGTTCACAGTACCTTCCATGTCAACAGGGCTGTAAACACTCTGGGATAAGGAGCCACATATAATTCTGATGATACAAAAGAAAAAAATAGACTGTAAATACCAGAATTTCTCTTTTGGAATTCATGAAAGGGAAGACCTCCACCCATCCTGTGGCTACAGCCCAGCTTCTTCCAGAGGGTGGTAGAATTTCATATACCAGTTTGGATCAGGACTACAGCAACGGTGAGCATAAAACAAGGAGGCTCAGAACAGGGCACTAGGCAGGGGATTAAATAAGACAGTTTGTCCTGACACATCATGCTCCGTGACAAATTTCTCTGCCTTTGCTTCTTCTCCAAGTGCTGTCAGTTCAGCTTGTGACCACTCCTGCCCAGAGATGTTCCTCTTGTGCAAGTCACAACACCCTGGGACCTGTATTTTAACCAAGGATGAGTGGCACTGATAAGTGGCAACCACTGCACCAGCGAGAAGTCCGATTTGTAGGCTGGAGCCAGACATAATGATTGAGAAGCACAGGGAAAAGTAGCAAGTGCCTGGGGCAGAAGGCTACTGAGGGGCAACAGAGCACTCACAGCCTTGCTGACTGCTTTAATTAAGCAAAACCTTGGAAAGCCAGGCTTGTTGCAGATGTCTGCACCGAGTGGGAGGTCAGGGTGCCCATGGCAGCTGCGGGTTGCCTCCTCCTGCCCCCTTCATCTTAATGAAGCAGTGGGAGCACCCAGCTCTGCCTCTCCACACTCCACAGCCTCTGCTGCAGAGCAGCTCCATTCCATGTGGCTTATGAACAGCAAGGGCTTCAGCCTGCTGGCCAAACCAACCCATGGTTATTTGCTTTTTTACCAGTTTTTGAGGAAGTGAAAACAAGGGGGAAAACCACCATTTGATTTGTCAGAATTACATACTTCAGTCTCCTAAAGGTTTTAATTTCTCTGGTTTTTAATCTTCTAAAAGCACCAGAGTACGACAACTCTCTACATAAAGCATTTCCAAAAGGAAAAACCCCCATCATTTCACTTTAAAACGTGGAGATAAAATACTTCAAGGCCTCTTTTGCTTTTCTATCACAGGAAACCATGCACTGACTCTGACCCAAATCAGGAGGAAGCAGCCCCTCCTCTCTTAATTTGGGTACTTAGGTAAGAGATTTGATCCAAGTTGTGAGATTTGTCAATCTCCCACCGTGTGGCAACCCTGGAGTGTCAGTCCCATTGCACACGTGCAGGACAGCGCCCCAGCCCCTCCGGTGCTAAGAGAGCACCATTTAGATGAGGATGTGGAGTTATAGCATGTTGCATTACACAAAATTTTTACATGCTTTCAGTTCTGTATTATACAAAATAAACACTTTTTGCTTGAAAAATTGTTAGTTGAAAGTAACACATATATAATCCACTTTTGTAAGGGCCTTCCTCTTTGGGAGATGAAAAACAGAGGTGATGACTATGTGAAAACTTTCAAAAGGACTGAATACAACTTATCAACATCCACCCATGTCAGAAACATCTGCAAAAGGGAATGTTCAATGATACAGTTTCTGATAAGCAAACCATAATAAATGAAATTATTTTGTCCCAGAGCTTCTAAACTGCACATTTAGATCTACATAACAAAACTCTTTTGTCCCTGTTTCCTGCCTTTCAGTTGCTACCCAGCAAAACATGCAGATTTTAGGTTAAAGAGTTAAAGACGATGTTGTTTCTAATTGCTACCGACAGCGTCAGTGAGCCAAGGTGACTCCTCTCCTTCTGATAGATCCTCACATCCTCTCTAGACTCTGCCAGCGAAATGATGCCTTTATTTACATCCTGCCTCCGCGCCGTCTTCAAGCCGTGTCCTTGCTGCCACCCGAGCAGCTGTGGCAGGATTGCACATGTGCAGGTGACTTGAATTCAGTGAGCAATTTTGTTGATGCACATGGAGAGGAAGTTCCAACTGTGCGCTGGCTCCCGAGGACTAACGGGATTAAAAAGCAGCAAAATTGTCCTTCTGCCTCTACCATTGGAATCACGAGGTAGGACTGGAGGGAATCCATCAAGTTATTGAGTCCAGTGACCTGCTACTGCAGGCAGTGTCAGGTAGTCACCAATGGGATGATTAGATCCCACTGTAAAAAAGCATCAAGCTTTCTAGCTAGCAGCCAAACCTGCGAATCTCTGCAGGACCAGACCTGCCGGACAGGCACAGAACGGAGACGCAGCCTCCATGGGCAGAGCTCCCTCTGGGAGCAGTCACTCCTCACAACCTGAACACCATCAGGTTGTGCTGGGAGTTGAGAAGACAACAGCTCTATTTACCTGACCTTTTTCTTCTTTTTTTTTTGTTTAAATTATTATTGCACATCAGATAAAAAGCATCATGGCTCTTGTTTGCTGGGGTTATCTAATCACAACAGTCCCATCCATTATTTATCACGTACCAAACGCCAAAAGCTACTTGGAAACTGAACATTAGTATTTAAGCTGAAAAAGCAGTCATGTTTCTGAAATCACATTGCTGAGGCTAATTGTCAAAGTATGTGTAAATAAACCATCTGAAAGAGGTTGGAGATGCTCAGTAGTCTTGCTACCAGTGAATAAACCCCCAAGTTACTATCAAGTACTATGTACACAAAACACACTCTGCCTCGGAGGAGCACATGGGGGGAGTTCTCTACACCTCCAGGTGAGAAGGAGATAAAAAGCCCTGGACAGAATCTCTAGAAGGGTCAGACATGAGACCTCCATGATGTTCAACAGGAGATACTAAATTTCAGCAGTTCCCCCCCCCCGCTTAAGATTCTCCTTTTAAAACCAGCACTGTATCCCATTGTCGATCTGTTTCTCAGTTCAGGGGACAATGAACATTGCTCCAATTCAAACGCTTTAGAAGAAATTCAGCTGTGAAAAGCAGCTCTGCCCCCACCAGCTGCCATTGTAACACTTACAAGCCAGATTTTCAAAACAACCCAGTGCTTGAAGCATGCTGAGGCTTTTTGAAAATCTACCTACTTATCTTGGGAGCTCTGCCTTTTGCAGCCCTTGCAAATGAAAGACTTTCAGACGTGTTCTAAAAATGAGAAGGAGCCCCTGTACAGCAGAAAGCATTTCCTACTGTCCATCCCCCCTTGCCAAAGGCAGTCTATTATCTCTGCTTTCTCACTTTCAAAACCTGCTTTGCTTTTTTTTTTTTTTTTCTAT
>VXBZ01000523.1:356285-429052 GCA_013399135.1 Heliornis fulica
GCCATGAACAAAACCCCAACAGTCTGTAATTTTTAAACTCATTAGTCACCAGCTCTTCAAGGAAACTAAATTGATGCTCAACAGCTGCTCTAGTGTGTTAGAGAACTCCAAAAACAAGATAAAATTTTCATGAAACAACATCTCTTCAAATCTACCCCGCATCTATCTATGTTACTTCCTGAGGTAGATACTGAGAGGGGTTTTTTTTAATGTTTTCTGTTTCAGATGACAGACTAAACATTTTTGTATTTAGTTGTATCATTAAAAACTGTATTGGAAAGCACCTACTCTTCAAGTCTGATAGTCACTATCTCCCTCTTAGCAGTGGTCTGCAAGTATTTAAAATCAGATGCTTGTGGTCCATTGCTTTGCTGTCACACAGGAGGTATTAATTGTTCCTGATTGATGGTTATGTTCAAGCACTGTCCTGGCATGTTCCTGTTGTCTTCTGGAAGGCTCTATTTAAAGAATTTCTACAAGACGGTGCTATAAACTCTCCCAATTTAACCCAAGAGCAATGCTGATTACACAAAGGCTTGTTTTCCATAAATGTTAACTGATTAAATGTCTTAATGAAAGCAATCAAATAACAAGGATTTCCCCCTCCCACCACAGAAGAAAAATAATTTAACCCCTCTGAAACATTCAGCTTTCGGTTTCCCAGCTTTCATAATATTTTCACACCCAACTCCTATCACCTCAGGATATTTCAGGTTAGGAAAAGAAAATTTCTAATGCTATAAAACAGCAGAAACATCTATTTTTAGCTAACAAAAGCACCTAACACCCCAAGATTTAAGAACCCTCTTTATTGTATATTAAGACATTAGAAATGACAGCAATTCAATTTTCTTTTTCATTGTTTTGCAGATCATTCTTACAGACTCTGGAACACACACCCCTGGCACAGGTCAGCTGTATATGTAATGTGATATAAAGGAATGGGGCTCAAGAGGTAGTTCCTCTCTGATGGGGGGCGAGTGCTTCCCAGCTCCCAGGTTAAACACCTGGGAGGAAGGTGTGGATTGCTCCTTCCCTGTGCCCTGCCTGGAATGACCTTGGGGAAGAGAGAGAGGACACCTGCTTTGCAGTGAAAGAGTCAGAATTGTAAATTAGCAGCTAAACAGATTCCTGGGAGGTCTGTACTGCTCACAGCCTCCAAATTTTTGTTTTAGAGAAAGCAGGTCTGCTTCTTTATGGCAGGCGATAAAAGGAACCGTCAGCATGTCAGCCTGCTTTGTGTCTGATACCGACACAGATCTGATTGTTCTATATAGCTCACTGCTAACAACAACTCCGAAATCCCGGATGGGAATTGGGGGGGGTTCGGGAATGGATTATTCACTTGCTAACATATTCCCTCACTCTAAACCTACACAGAACCACAGAGCTGCCAGTTTCTTAACCAACCTGTTTCACTTCAGAAGAAAGGAGTCCTAAGGCGATGTCTGGTTCCAGGTTTATGTGTTTCATCCCAACCACACTGAATTTTTCTAGGTCTAGTTTTCGGAGGATCCCTGCAAGACTGTGGCTCCAGGCACCAGGTTTGATTAGCAGCACTGTGCAGAGAATCTGGGCTCCTGTAACAAAGCACACTAGTGAAACCCAAAGCCCATCCTAAAAAGGGTGGTAAAACATACAGCAGGATTTATTTGCTAGCCTGGACAGACATCTGTAGAAGAGGGTTATGCAAAAGCTGGCATGAAGTTCATAAAAATTTAAACAAAACAAGTCCATAAAAAATCCCTGGGCATACAGGATTTTGGGGGGTTTGCTTTGTTTCATTTTTAATTTAGAAATATCTCCAAAACAGTCTAGGCTTGTAGCTTATGCAATTTTTCCTCCAGGAAATCTGCTCCAAGTCCAAAGAGTTTATGGGGCAGGTCTGAAGGATAAGAGTCAATCCTTTATATTATATATGAATGTTTTAAGAGGGATAAAACATTTCCCCCTTGCATTTTTCATGTGAATTGTGGTGATTACATGACATAATCCTTAAGGCAGCTATTAAATTCTGATTTCTCACAGTTTATCTCCCAGTGTTCTGCATCTCTTTGCCAGAGCTACATTTCAGAGAGGCACTAACATGTTTGACAGGTCCCAATTAATGTTATAAACCTATTACGAATAGAATTGTGTTTACTAAAACTGTAATTTCAGCCAAACCTTTTTGCTGCTGACAAAGCTCTCCCAGCTGAGCTGCCAGCCAGGTGCAGCATGTGGTGTGCTACGAGGAGCAGAAAGCAGAACAGGCCAAGAGAGTTTTGCTGTCTGATGATATTAAATGTATTAAAAAGCAGAAAATCCATCAATTTAATTTTTTAATTACACCCTTTTCAAATTATTAGTTTCCCTAAAATACCTTATTACTAGGAATACTGTTAAGATTTTATCCTAATAACATCCTTTGGGAATTTATTGGCAGCTGTAGTGTGGGAACCAGTCAGGTAGTGCCTGTTTACTGCTGGTGCCTCACCATGTCAATCAGCAGGAAGCATGAGGTAACGGTACTGCAGGCTGCTAAAATTCATCCCTGATTATCTGTTTGCATCCATAAAATGTCATTTTACATTTCCTGTACACCCCACCGCAATTACACAGATGTCGATGCAACGAAGCGTCAACAATGCTCCATGTAATTCAACGCACGCTGTTGTTTTCAAACGGCAAGAAGCACGACGCCGATTCACGGTGGAGAAATACGGGATCAAAAATAAAAACCCAAGATTACTGCCCACCCCCTCCACTCGATACAGAAACTTAACCCTTAGTGGGCAGGGAGCCCTCCTATTAAAGATCTGCTGTTTTCTTCACATCATTCTTGAACAGAAAGGTTTAAACGCCATAGCAACAGCCTGCAAGTGCAGGAGGAAGCCGCTCGGATCCACTCAGCTGCTCGCACGCAGAACGGCAATCTCGGCTGCATGCTGTTACATAAGGGTTCATTGTCCTCAAGATGTTTTACTCACCATCTGCTATGTTTCTGGGCAAACATTCTCATTCTTGTGGAATGTGAATCACTACATGCTGCATATTTAGGTACTTTGGATGCTTCAGGAGGGATTTGTCTTATGTCACCTTGCCAACTCGGTTTGGTTCAAGACAAGTGTTGAAAACAGGTACAACACCTTGCCACCTAGAGTTGGTTTTCTCTCCTCAGTGATTATAAGTGACAACACTTGGAGAAAATACTGCTATCTATCAATGGAATGGTCTGTATCGATCAGGAGGTACCAGAGGCGCCTGCGTGGCAGACCTCAAACATGCCTAATTTCCATCTTTGGTTCTGATCGCTAAGAAGCCTTTGCAGGTTTGCACAAGTTGTCTGGTCTTTGATATGTTCTCCTGATTTGTAATATTTTTAGATCCCTTTCTCACAGCCAATGATTTAAAAAAAAAATTACATAAGTTTTGATTTCATACTGTAACTGTGAAAAATGCTGTTTATTTTGCATACTATTTATATATGATACTTTAGATGTGTGTGAGGCTTAAAATAAGTGTAAACTCAAGAGAAGCAAATATCAGATTCCCTGGCATGCTTAGAAAAGAGCATCACTGCCTGTATTCAAGCCTAAAGAAAAAAAGTTGGCATAATCCCTTTGCCTATTTTGGCTAGTGTATCTAGACAAGTCAGGTCCACGAAGTCCTTACCAAACCATATTTTCCATTTGCTCCTCTCTCACCTGTTTGCAGGTAGGTAAACAGTGATTCTGCACGGCATCGCCGGCTCTCCCCCACTAAAGAGAAGCAGAGAGATTGGAGTAAGCGGTACGCATGTTCTGGGACAACCTGAGAACGCTGCCACTGTCTTTATGTAACACAGCCAACGTTGGGGTGACACACTGGCATTTGAAATGTTATCCTGGGACACACATGGTGTGATTCCAGGTGTATGGGGACACCCTGGGAGATGTCGTACTTGCCACTTCTGGTGCAAGTCCCAGACACTCAGGTGTTTAGTTGAACGTCCCCTCTCATGCCCCTGGAAGCAGAGCGCTGTTTTCTGACTAGACACATGTGGAGTCCAGATCTGTCCTTTCCTCAGCTCTGCTGATAAAAGCTGACACCTCTCTAGGCAACAGTTTTGTAAAGAAACTCATCATCTTTGAGATCTGCATCTGAAAAGGGCTGCTAAAGAGCTGCACTAATGACTTTTCCAGCCTACTTACCACACCAACCCCAGAAAGACCATCCAGGCACACACAGAACAGTGTGGAAGAAGAGAATCCAGCAATTCTACCACCCTCTACCAGTACCAAGTGGACCCATCTGGCCTTTCCTTCCTAATTGCCTGGGATGATGATGTCCACCTGAAGGTTTCCTATCCCAACTTGATCACTGACAGAAAACACAGTGTTACAGTTTTCTTCAATCTATTTTAAGAGTATAAAATGATTTGATTTTCATTCAAGAGGCAACTGGCACATAGCTCTGGTCTTACCTTCAGCCCTGGACCTGTTGCCGGGTGGTGGCAGGTATTTCACAGCAGAGCGATGTTCTGCATCTGTAAAAGGAAAGAGATGTGTTTTTATGGATTCACAGCTGGCAATATTCACTGTCTGGGGGCACGAAGGATGATGAAGGCCATTTAGGAAGACAGGCTGAGAGAGTTGGGCTTGTTCAGTGTGGAGAAGGGAAGGCTCCAGCATGACCTTACAACAACCTTCTGGTCCCTGAAAGGTGCCTGTCAGAAAGCTGGGGAAGAACTGTTCCTGAGCGCATGGAGAGAAAGGATGAGCGGGGATGGTTTGAAACTAGAAAAGGGGAGATTTAGGTTGGGTATTAGGAAAAAGTTCTTCAATATGAGGGGGGTGAGACACTGGCTCAGGTTGCCCAGAGAGGTGGTAGAGGCCCCAGCCCTAGAGATATTCAAGGTCAGGCTTGGTAGGGCTCTGAGCAACAAGATCTAGTGAAGATGTCCCTGCTCACTGCAGTGCTGCCTACTCTTCTTGGTCTCCAATCTCACATAAAACACCCAGGTAGTTCACTGTCAAATACAACTTTTTGTTGGACTAGAATGAGTATCTCTTTCCTGACACCACCACATTTTCTTCTTTCCATTCAGTAGAGCCAGTTTACTACTCCATACTGCACAAGCAACGCGTGTTTAACACTTGCATCTAAGTTTGTGTTGACAACAAAGGCCCTTTCTTCCCATGAAGACAGGGGAAGAGCTATAAATTACAAAGCCTGAATGTGCTTAGGGGACTGCATCACTCCTACTCAGCTGATACATACTGGTACCACAGTCTTGATTTCTCTCTGTTTCTGAACAATCCAAATTAGTCAGGCTCCAACCAGTTTAACTTTAGGTGTGAGGATCCAGGCTGGCCCAAGAGCAGAGGTGACACACCAATCCACTGGACATTAGAAGAGAACAGTGGGAGCTCACACCCTGCTGCTCCAAAGCATCCAATATCAACACCACCACTGTCTGCACAGTGATTTAGTTTAAGGAGGTGTGGCTACATATTTCTTATTACAGGAGGAAACTAGCAAGTTCACTATGCTGGAAAATCAATGCTAGCATATGTCACTGAAGTCTGAGAAGCTTTTGACAGCAAAGGTCTCTGTTGCTCATGAGCTATTCATTCTCTTCAAAGATAAAAAGAAAACCTCAAGAAATCTGCTTTCCTCAGCTCTTGCAGATCAATTGTCAGATCTTTGTCTCCCAGAGTAGAAGGCAAGGCCGTGGCATTTAGCCTCAACAAGTTAGGCACTGCCATTGGGTGCCCACATTTACGTGGCCAAGATCTTGGCCTCTCTTTCTCAGTTTCCCTTACACACAGAGGCAGAGTATTATTCAGTGGTCCTGCCAACTGCTGTAATAACTGTTTAGCATTTATGGAGTACCTTGAGATGTTCAGAAAGGAAACCTGGCTGTGCACAGCCACACGAAATTAATAGGCCAACGTGTAGATGACCTCAACTGGCTCCTGCTGATTTAATATCCCTCATTGTTATTCAGCCTTGCACAGACTTTAACCCCAAACTTTTCAGCTTTTCTCTGCCTTAGAAAAGCCTGTGGCCATGGACTGCTTTGTCCAAGCTTAATAAATTCCCAAAAACCCTATATCCAAGGACATCATAAGCAGTGTAAGCATGTCCTACCAGTTACAAGATCCGTCTCTGTGAAGAAGAGGGTGGCTTGTCTGAATGTCACCTCTGGAGTCAAGGCCATTATTGTCTGTAGAAGACTTCCACTTTTGCTTAGCTTCTCCCCACATTGTGCTAATCTCTTCAGTGCATCTGCAAGAACTCTGAAGGCATTGGTGCGCCGTAAGGCACACACAAGGACTGGATTTGACATTAGTGTCGAGAGGCTTCTTTGCCAGGAAGTATCTCCAACCTCAAAAGGGGTTACTTCTCTGGCCTGACGTCGAGTGAGATGGGGCAACCACTTCAGTCCTAGAAGCTCAAATCCCAAATCAGGGCCTTCTGCAAGTCAAGAAAAATCTGTTCAGCACAATTTGACTGTGCTTCATAGAAGCTGTGCTTCCTTTTGCATGCAAGTGTTCTAAATTCACACTGATTTTTTTACTAGACAACAAGTTTCAGAGCTGCTAAGACTTCACCCCCTGTTGCATCCGAAACAGAATGTAATGTACATATAGAAACATACTGGGAAAAAAACACATGATGCAAATGCTAGGAAACAGGGAGCCACAGAGTAAGTGCCATGATTTGATTAGAGAACATGGCTAATGGAGAAGAGCTGAAAGGGAAATACTGAGAATACATTGACAACAAGGTAGTTTAACACAGCATAATCCATAACTAAAGATCCTTTATCAGGCCTCATAACATTCCATTTTAAGCTATATTTGTTATAGGAATAAACTGCAATTTAATGCTGATTTGTCTTTAAAGTAGCTTAAACGCTGTTGTATTTGTAAAGTTGTCTTACTTCCAATACAGTGAAATATTTAGGGGCTCAATTCATGAGTGTATGTTGCTGGAAGTTTCTGTCAGCTAGAATCTCCTCCCTGCCTACTGTGATACAGAATTTACTCCACAGCTTTGTTTCAAGAGAGTAGGAAACCACACAGTATAAGCCAGGGTGCCAGACTTCTGCCCTCTGTTAGTACATTTCCTGCATTATTACACTTCGATACGATCTGTATCATGAAATGATATAAAGTCATCATTCTGTTTAGTACCTGACAGCACTCTTCATGCATTTGTAAGCATTTAATGTGGGGGATACTGTCATTATTCCTCCTCTGTGCAGGAGGAAACGAAGCATGAAGCAGTGAAGTCCCTTGCTTCTGATCACAGAGGATGTCAGCGGACAGAATAGAGTTTGTGACTTCTGAATTCTTGTTGCTGTGCCCCAATTACACAGCTGCTTTATCTCCCAGCACTCAGGGAGAGGCACAATGCTCTGTGTTACATAAAAGGCTTAGTAAGCCTAGGCACTGCTTTGAACTAATTTGAAACTCTCTGAAGGAAACGATGCCCACCTGAGCTGTGCACAATATGAAAAGTGGCCTTGCCCGTGACTAACTATCCATGAGAACTCCTCAGTTCTTTAGGCAGAGAAGCAAAGAAACCTGTTCTCCTGCCTGAGGCCCCTTTCACCACATAGTTCATGATGTTCCTGCTGTGATAAAAATACCTAGATAGGGTAAACTTTTCTGACCCACTTCTGCTGCCTGCCCCAAGATCACCTGCGCTCTGAGACTGGTTATTGTCCACAGGAAGAAGGATCTGGTGAAGAAGCTCTCCAGCACTCTTCATGGTGTCCATTCCAACCAGTGTCAGCATGACAACCTGCTCCATTTCAGGATCAGAAGCATATGTTTGATTGCAGAAAAGATGTAGAGGAGTGTTAGGGGGGTCTGGCACTGCACTGAGGCTTCCTCCTACTCAGGGAGATGATCAAAAGAAAACTAGTTACCTCCCAAAACCAAATCTCAAATCTTTTTTAGTGTGAAGAAATTGACTAATTCTCAACTGAGCAAAGGCCAGTGCCTTGGGGTGATACATTGCAGCTCAGCATGGCCAGAAAAAGAATCACGCTTGAGGAGCAATATCCTGAGCAGCAAACCTTTACTAATTAGTCACACTTCTTAACTGGAACTACTTTTTGTTGTGTAACGGAAATATATTCAATCCTAATTTTATATCCTTATTCACACTACTAAGAAGAGTTGGAATATCTATACCAAAATGATTTAAGGCATCAATTTCAGATCGATAACTAATGACTGACCTCACATTAAATTGATACTTCATTTTGCTTTTGGGAGATTAGACAGCATATAATTAAGGGCTAAATGGGGGACTGTTAGAATACCAAGCATATATCCACAATCCTGTTGGGAACAGCATAGCCTGCAGAATCCCTGGTCCATCAGAAATCCATGTTTGATGCCATGGTGTTTCATTACACGACTCTTTAAGCAATGACATAGATTAACTCAGTTAACAACTTTATTGACTTAGTTATCCCTACACCTTAATATTTCCTACTGCTAGATAATGGTGAACAACATGTACTCAACATGATTATTATTTTTCCTTCTGATTTAGTCTAAATTTGGTTTAGTCTAAATATTGAAGCAGTGTTCTTCAATTAAAAGTCCTGATACCCAACATTTAAAATAAATTAATTAAATAAAACTATATTCAGCTGCTGAACACATAAGACAATATGACCTGCAGTTAGTAAAAGAAACATCTGATTACTATGACATCCAAGTGTATAGAACTAGTAGGTTTAAGACTCTCCTACCCAACTGAGTCATAGATTTATAACAGAAACATGTTTACTTGCATTTTCAAGTCCTACCAATTTCCCAGCTTTGAATGAATGAGTTACTGAAGTGAATTCAACTGTATAAACCAAAATTAAGAACATCTGAGTAAAGTGAAATGAAAAAGTGCCTTCTCTGCACCTATGGAAGAAACTACAGCTGCCAACATTTATTACTTCAGCAAATTTTAGTTTTACATGTTTAACCACTAATGCCTTGCTTTAATATTTTGACTTCTCTGGAAACTATGGTGATTTTTATATATTCACTGGATATTAATCTTTTAGTTATGGTAGATAGGGTTAAGGTTTAATTGGTTGTTATGTTGCATTTAAATAATTTATTTTTCCATAGACATTTAAAATTTACTTTAAAAACAAGGTATTTCCATTTTGCTTTCCTATTGGTTCTTCCATTCATTACGCAGCAAAAGAAGACACCCAATGTCAGTTGCAATAACTGACCGACAGCAGGATGCTAAATGAGTTGTTAGAGTCAACAAACATATTCCTAATGTTCTTACTCAGGAAAATCCCCTAATAAGGGGGATAATCCCTTTATAAAAGCCAGAGTGATGCATTTCTTTGACCTACCCAGTGCCTGCAGCAAGGTTTCAGTGTAAGGAGCCACGTGGAAACACTCCGAGGGGTCCAGCCCAGCAGTGGCAGGCAGGAGGCTCTGCCCAGTTCCAAGGAGGCCTTGCTCTGCCAGCTCACCCATCAGTCCTGTGCACACAGCAAAGGAAAACGTGAGGAATACACTCTTATCAGATGTTTTGATTCATGTGACCCCAATTCTGTTACAGAGATATTAATGTTGATCACACTGAGCTTACCTAAGAGTCATGAAATACAGCTCAATCACCTCCTTTCCCTCAAATCATGTTGACCTCCAGTGGGAAAAAGTGGCTGCTGAAAATTGATACTTGGCCACAGCTTTCTCTGCTTAGTGACTAGCACCTCAGTTTTTTCTATCACCTTCTAACTCCTGCTGTGAACTGAAATGTGGAATGTATGCATACTAGATGCTACACAGCTCTTGGATTATAGTAAACTGGTGTCCATGAGGAAGGGAAGTCACAAATCCCAAGTCCTGTGCTTGAGATCAGACCCTCGAGGAGAGCAGCACGGCCAGTGTCCTGCATCCTCCACAGCACTATGGGACCACAGAGGCTTTGCCAGGCTTACAGATCTGAACAGAAACATCTTGTTCTGCTCATGTAACTCCCAGCCTGGAAAACAGCCGATTCCACGGCCAAACCTCTGACACCCCGAACTTGAAACTACCAATCTCTCAGTTCCTCTCCTCCCTCTGAAGGGCTGGGATGTGCCCAGGCAGTGCATTAAGGCACACAGTACAGTACACTTCCACAGTAATTGGTTCAGCCTTCTGTAATAATATTTCAGACCACTGTTTTAAAGGCTTTTTAGTTTTTAAATTACTTTGTGTACATTCAGTTGCTTTCTACCACACAAGCCTGTAAAAAATTTAGCATAGTGTAGCATGGGAAATGGATTATTAGTGCTAGAGGCTTATGGCAAACCTCAGACATCAAACATGGCACTGACAAGAGATCCGAGTATGTACCACTGACATATCTGCTTTTCAAAATTCAGGTGGCATGGGTAACCAGAAAATGCATCATCACTGCCACAGCAGCATTACCTGATGGTTATTCAACTCAGTGCATGGCAAAAAGTAAACTTGGACAAAAATTTATGGTGCTTGATCCTCAAGACAGAAACCCATTCCCCAAAGGCAGCTCTCTATCTGCTCTATTTCAGGAATGATTGATTAATTTTTCCTTGCTTTGAAAACTGAACAGTGTTCAAGATCTCTAAGGGGTAACTGCTTTTCAAGTGTATTGATTACAAATGCAAAATTTCTCTGTGTGGTATTTACCCTACTGAAATCCTTGTCCCATTCTACACCTCCCACAGGCCACACCAAAGCTTCTGTGTCAAGAACATCAGCTCCCCCTCTCCAGGGTTGCAGGGTACAGAATAAGGATTCTCCCTGGGTCAGGTCTGAAGCAATCACAGAGTATATGGAAAGAGACATTAGCAAAAGTCATCTATAAAGACAAAAAAAGAATTTGAGTTCTCTACAAGGGAAAACATTTTACCTTTCTGGAATAGCCATTATACCAGTGTCCACCTATCTATTTCTGGCAGAAATTTCCCCATGCAAAACACAAACACTGTAAACAACCTGTGGCACTCTGAGAAAAGTAGCAGAAACTGCAGTTCTTTAATGAGCAACTTTTCTTGGGTCTACAGGCAGCAGGTGACACGGTGCTGCATCTGCCATGATTAATCCACTGTGTCTGTACATGTTTTCAGAACATTCTGTGACAGTCTCAGGAAAAAAAAAGCAGAGAACGTTTTGAATTGTCTTTCTTTTTTTTTTTTTTCCAAACCTCTGAACATTCTATTCTGTTGTGGATGGACTAAAGGAAGCAAACAGACAGAGGATGAACATCTCCATCTTGAGCTATTTGAGGCAGTGTTAATGGAGGGGTCAGCAACAGTGATCCCCTTCTCTTGGAAGTGGTGTCTGAAGGGGAGGTTGCAAGAAAACAGATACAGGATTGCAGAAAACAGATGCAACATGCCCACTGCCAGAGCAGGAAGAAACAGCCACGGTAGGCTCTTTTTTCCCTGCTGATCACTGCTGTGGCCTGTGATCTTCCCCACTTGAGACCAATGTCAGCTCATCCTTAAGAAACTCCAATAATGCTTTTCCTGAACCAGGGCTTCAGGACTGAGTCTGACTCGAGTAAGTTTTGGGGCAGCAACTTGTCCGGTTTTTGTCAGTCCTTACATATAGAATGAGACACCACTCAGATGCCTGGAAGGCACAAGCATGCAGAACTCTGGAACAAGGTTGATAGGATCAGTTGCTACCCTGTCCAGATGATGTATTTTGGCTACCCTACCTCTCTGTGCAAGAAGAATACCTAAGAAGAGGTTACTGAGATGATGCAGTCAGGCCTGTTATGGAGGTGTACGGTGGGAAGCCAAGAGACAAGCTCACAGATTCAAACAGTGGAGGTTCCAACCTGATATAAAGGAAAAACGGTCCTCATGAGGACAATCAAACATCAGAACAAAGGCCCAGAGAAGCATGGGAAACTCCACCCTTGCAGATTTTCAAGACCTGACTGAAAAAAAAACCCCGAACATCCTGATCTGAATTAATCGCTGATTTATGGGGATGTTGGTCAGGAGTCCCTCTGAGCTCCCTTCAAAGGTGAGTCAGTCTATGATTCTAAGTTCAAGAGGACTCTGGTGCTGAAAAGCTCAACCTGCTCTGTTGGATATGTAGTAGTGACTGATTTACACCTTGGTCTGAAGGTACGTATAGCAAAACTATCAGGCCCTGATATTCCCAGTAACTATTCCCTGCAATGTAACAGCTGTTGTGAGACTGTTCATGTTTAGCTCACATGCAGTGAAACACAAACCTCCTTTTCCAAGGCTGTGGAGCAGTGAAAGCATTACCTTTCACCAGTGCAGGACTGTGATGACCAGCATTCTCCCTCCGCAGCAACAGAACGAGACAGTGCACGCGCGGTTCGGCTGAGAGCTCCCCGCTCGCAGAACCGGTATCAGGGGAACGTGAAGTCTTGCTAGGGCAAAATGCAGCAATCTGAAACAAAGAGAGCTAGGTTAGACTGCTAAATCCAGCTGTGATCACGAGAGCAAACAGTCCAGTTACACTGACATAACAAGACACAGCACTCCAGCTGAGCCATAATAACTTCCTATAACTGGTGTTCAAGTGTCATCTATCCATGAGAGAAACTGAATTTAAACCTCAGGGAAGAAGTTTAACAAAAATGTTCTTCTCTGCAACTGGGCTGCATGACAATGATACCTGTCACCATCATAAGTCACTTGTGCAAAACTGATCTTGAGTCCTAAATGAAGGCATGAATTTTCAGAAATGTTTAGATCCAAACAGCACGTTGAGGCAACAGTTGCTGCTGTTAACTGCTTAAATGGCCCTATAGGAGCGTGCTCCAAAATTCGTCTGTTGGGACTGTAGCATCCCATAAATCTTATGATTCTTCTACAAAATTTTATGGGCAGGGAAAGTGTTATTCCTCTGGCTTGATCACAGAACAAGCAGTAAAGAGGGGCTTTGCACATGGTTTAATTTGCAAAGAGATGTATTTCCTGACTGACATAGCAAACAACCCTAAGCACGACAATTTAAAGTAAGGGGTCCGCTCCTTTGTTAGAGAAAGTGTCACACAACTCTTGAGTGATTTATCATGTAAGAGGTGCAGAGCTGGACTTCTGGCATATGTTACGTTTAACTGAAATCTTGCGTTTATCATTTCTGCCGTTTCCTTGGGCTGACTTGTCAAAACGCCAACTGCACTCTAACTCAAAGTTAGCATGGTGGGAGACAGGGCTTCAGAGAAAAAGAAAAGAAAAAAAGTTATTTTTGGCAATAGGAAAGCTCTTTCTGCAACCCATTTGGAATGGATTACACCAGGGGACTTCATGCTGAAAGGCCATAAGCAGTCTCAGAGGGACTACGAAACATAATAGAAAATCGAGGTGATCCTGCTCCAGCAGGATTGGATGGGCTTTCAAAGTCCCTTCCTGGTGTTCTGTGATGTGATTCAGTGAGCAGTTTGTTAGATGGAGACCATTCTCCTGGATACACGTTCGTAGATCAGAAATTATTATTTTGCTTTATAGGGCTACTGCCTGCTCTTGTTTATTCTGAAATCAATGGTAAAACTCATGTTTGCCTTAGTAGGAGGCAGCCCAATAATGAGTTTACACCGCTGTTCTCAGCAAGAGGCTGGGGCCTGGTGGAATTTTCCTACTGAAGAAGAAATCAGCACTGAAAGCACCCAGAGAACTGTTCACAGGAATACAGAGAACATGAGTGCTGGCTGCTTAGTATGGAGAACAAATATCCCTGAGAACACTTACTGGAGGAGTGTTGGATCACACCTCCACAAGCCTAAGTTTCAGAAGAACTGGTAGCCCAAGGTATACAAGTGTGCTGTGCATTCTGTCCAGTACCTGACTGGTTGTCATGCTCAGCACAACGCCTTGCTTGGGTGAGAGCTGCTGCTGTCTGATTCCTTGCAGAACAAACCCCCGCTGAGTACAGACAGAAATCACATCACCGTACGCGTGAGGAGATACCATGGGTGACACCATCAAAATGACGTCCCCTAGACCAAAAAGAAGGGAAGAAAAGCAGTGTATTATTTTCATAGGAGCTGTGGTATCCATGCAAGGCAACTCTTGCAGTGCCTAGTTCCAACTTGAAGCACATCCCGAATGGTGACAATGTATTTTATGGATTAATTGCTCTATCCAGCTCATGACTGCTATCGGAGCCCAACCCAGAATGGAAAGCTTATGGCATCATCAATAATATCTTTATGAATCATCTAGCCCAGATAGTCTGTCTCATCAGGGCTGTCTGGCTATCTATGAGCTGTTCATCTATCTTTGAGGTATCTGTGCTCCCAGTTCAGGTGTTAGCTGTGCGTCAGCCCCTGCCAGGTTGTGTTTGAGCTGTTAATCTTTACAGCTGACAACTTGACAGCCATCTGCTCCCTCAAGGGCTAAGGACCTGATAAATCTGGCCATAACAGTGAGTAACTAAAGGCCAAAAAGACCAACTCACAATTACAAAGCAACCGGAGTAACTGAGCCATCCTTCTCTGCTATATTTGGTGGTCCTATCCTACAGGTAGCTTCTACATCCTGTTCAGCACTACCTTCTGCTTCCTCTTGTCCCTTCTTTTGTCCTGTCTTTAACCTTCATCCCAAGGTTGCCTTGTGGTGCAGGCTCCTGAAACTTTGTACCAACCTGTGATTGCAACCTCATCTCACTCTTTGGTTTGGTAACATCTATAGCTTCCCAGGTTCCTGTCCTTGGCCATCATAATGGCACCAGGCTGTTTCTCTCCTGCCTGATTCTCATCCACTAGGTCTGGTTGTCATGCTCTCCTTGCATCCCTCCTCCCAGTAGATAACATTGTAGAAGCAACTGAAGTTTAAGTTAGGTTAGAACCTTGGTTTTTAGGTTCCCATCTCCTAAGTTGAAACTCTAGCTCACTGCCAACAGAATGGCAACCCATACTATGGGCAAGCTCAGATGAAAGAGCCTACAAGATGTCCTGAGCAGTGTCTAAGCCCTAACTTAGGTACAACAAGAGAAGCCATCCAGAGACATGTTGAGAGGTGGGCCCATGCAAACTGTATGAAGTTAACAAGGCCAAGGGCAAGGTCCTGCACATGGGACAAGGCAATCCTAACCACAGCTACAGGCTGGACAAGAATGGATGGACAGCAGTCCTGAGGAGAAGGATGTGGGGCAGGGGAAAGGGGAGGTGTGAAGCTCGACATGACCCAGCAATGTGCACTGGCAGCCCAGAAAGCCACCTGTGTCCTGGGCTGCATCCACATTGTTTTGGGGGTCAGAATTATCATCGGGGAATGTTTCTTTTAGTTTGAGACTTCATGATATGGGTATCTGTCCCCTCAAGAACCTGAGAAAGGCTCAACCTGGTAGTTCAATACAGTGGCAACAAAACAAGGGAATTTTTGTACTTATTACTAAGGATGGGACAGGCAGCACGTTTCTCTGCCTAAACTTTCTGTTTGGCTTTATGGCTTTAATCTTGCAGGCTTTGAGCCAGCCTGACAATAGTGCCACATTCATTTTACGTGAAGCATCACAATTCAGGCTGCAGATGGTAACATTTTGGTTTTTCTTTTTCAAAAAGCATTTTTCATATACACATATCCCAAATCAACATGAATACCTGCCAGGGTCAGTAAAACTTTGATTACCAAGAAAGGAGCAGATATGCCTGGTGGGAGCAGCAGTATATTTATTTCTGCATACTCTGCATGGATATATCTTCCTGTCTCTGAGAGAAGCTGCTGGAGACCTGAGAGAAGGAGTCAGCAAGTGTTTCCTTTCTCTAAAACCCCATGAGGTGTCTGCTCCCAGACCAGATTTTCAGCTTCTCTTCTAGAGTCAAGATACAGTTATCTGAGGAGCAAAGCTTGAAAATGACTTCCTGAGCCCAAATACAGATGGAACGTGGTGTGGTGTAACTCAGCAGCCCACATCAAATGTGAATCATTAATGGCCATAAAAGGAAGGGGAGGCAGAAATGTGACTCATTCCATCAGCAGCAACCAGCTGCCATCGATACCAACCCCAAATAACACGGAGCCAGTGGCTGTCTGCCAAGCTACTTGGGTTACATGCCCGGTTATACGGAAGAGTGTATCTCAAAGGTGAGACTTTCTTTTTTACCTTTTCCCTTCTCCATTTTCTTTCTGTCACCCTGTCACTTTCCCTTACTTTCATCTTCTTGGCTTACACCTTCATCCTTTCCTTGTACCTTCTTTCCTTTGGCAATATAATTTTCTCTGCCTTCTTTACATGTCTGCACAACCCCGCTTTCCTTCTGCCATCTTCGCCCCAACAGCTGCTGAGCTTCCACACCCCTCAGTTATTTGTTGATTTGGGTGGGTTGGGTTTTTTTTTCCCTTCCCTGGGAAACTCTTCAATTGTGGGAGTAGAGACTAATGCTCTAATAACACTGTCTAAAAATCACTTGTGCCTGAGATCTGCTGTGCCAGGCCCTGCTCCAGAAGATTGTCAGCACGTGGGCCTGCTGCAGCAGACACCCCTACACCACACAGCTCCTCCCAAGCCAGTTAGAAGGCTGCATGCCTTGGCAGGTTTCCCTTGTCAGCTTGCTGCTGTACAAACTCGGAAGCTGGAAGACTACTCCTACAAAGGGAGAAGGCAGATTTGGGTAGAACCAGGTGTCAGCCAGTTAATATCAGCCCCATGAAACACTTTCCTTTGTGACTGCATGGTCAGTCCTGCTCTGGATTAAGTCTTAACCATTTTATACCCATTGATTCTATGACTCTTCTGTGACTCTTCACCAGTGGAGGTAAATCATCCCTAATCAGATAAACATGTAGTTTAAGGACACAGTTAGGTCCTCAAACACCTGTTTCTTTGTTGAACAGGGTCCTGTGTGCAGAGATTTCCTGGGGGGTGTTTATTCTTTTTTTACCATTTGGTGAAACCTAAGCAGCCAACAGGACTCTAGCAGCTACTCCCATGAGGAGGAGGCGGTGATAACACTCCTCTGTCACTTCATTTTAGGCAACAGTGTTTCACTAGAAATTAATTCCTGGCTCTAGAATTGGCCAGGTCATGACACTGAGCAATCCAGGGAGGCAGAATTTCCTGAAGCTGGTGGGCTGGCATAAAGTAATATGTGATGCAAGGTAATAAAGGCATAAAGTAATATGTGATGCAAGGTAATAAGTGAAGAAGAACCATAAAACCTCAAGATTCATTTCCTAACGCTGACCTTTGGTAGTTGAGACAAGCATGGCTGGAGGTCGAGATGGCACAATGTCCTGGAGATCAACCTTTTCTTCATCTGCTTCTGTCCCAGTTGATGAAGGACTCTGAGAGCTAAGGAAAACCAGCAAATATTAAAAGCTGTTATGCCAGATTCTGAGTCAAACCTTCTTTCTGCAACAAACCCAGGCCACGGCTTCTCTGGTAAAACTGCTTTACTGGAAAAGCCATTTCAATCCTTGGTCCATGACATGAGCAGCATCAAGGTCTGACTGAACATCTTTTTCTACTACTCCCAAGGCTCTCTGTGTTCAGTTAAAAGTAGCTAACACAAAGCAACCAACTTAGTAAGGAAAGCTGGGAATCAAGAAATATGTCAGGCTGTATTACCAGAGTTCTTCCTACCCACAGATACATCATAGCTGCAATTCACTTGTTCTTTAGCCAGTTTAACCAGTTTTATATGTTCATGTTGGGCAACAAGCACAATCAAATCTGTCAGAGATACTCATGGCAGTGAAACCTCTACAACATTCCTGCACACCCAAAGGGACCAAATCACGGGCAGAGTGAACATAAGGTGTGGTTGTGAAAGCCAGGGACTGACAGCAGTGCCTGTGAGCCAGAAGTTTGGCTAGGTCTGAAGTGCAGGCTGCACAGGCAAACCTGCCCACCTTGTCCCATGCCACCACTGAGCTGGCTGGAATACATCCTGCTGCCTCCCTCCCAGGAGGTCATGGCATTTGCAAGTATAATCTGAAAACTACAATCTGAATTGCAGTTTGTATTCTTGCCTCCCAAGGGAACAAATTACCAGCATTAGGAGAAAGACCAGTGCGTTATTTAGAATGTAGAGTTGCTCTGGACTGGCCAAGTTATACCAGAGGAGCAGAATTTACCATCTTTGTAAGAAGATATTTCTCTAAGGAGAATAAAGAAAGAAAATGACCCTTTGCAAATTGATAGGGTTTTTTTTTTTTCCAAAATTTAAAAGTAAAGGTGCTGAGAGTCACTGTTCATGGCCAAGCAGAACTGAACTCTGACACAGTCCCTCCATGAGCAGCAGATTAATTCTACATGGGGGCACTTGCCTCGCTGTAGAAAGCATCAATCGAGATTACCTCACCCCCAGCCTGCTGCTGCCAAGACAGTGCCCACGCAGCACCCAGGAGCAAAAGGGATCTTTAAAAAACTTTCCTGGACTTGGACAAAGCAGGCCTTGTCTGAGCTTTCTGGAGGGGATTTTCACTACAGCAGCATTTATTCAGCTCAGCAATATTAAGAGATGTCCAGGGCCTGAAAACCCTGGTGTAGAGGCTGGCATCCCAAGCGATTACACACAGCCCTGTGCAACAAGCCTGACAGCCAGGGAGAAGAGATATGTAGTCTAATATTCTCCTACTTGGTGGAAATTCCTTGAAGTCAAATCTTGACAAAACATTGTAAAGCAAATGCTTTAAGTCACAGCTCTACCTATGCTTGAAACAACCACAGGGGTGTCTTTCAGGAGCTAAAACCAAAGACAAGGGCCTCTTCTTTCTGCAGACCAGTCTACTCTGCTCCTCCAAAGGGACTTTCGAGTGCAGCGGAGCCCTTCATTTACACACACAGGATTAAACGTGCTTCCTGCATCCTTGGGTTTGAGTGTCTGCCCAGGCAGTTGAAAGGTTGTCAGGAAAGGAAGGTTTTGTGCTGTAGAAGGTACTGAACTTCATCAAGGAGAAGTGACAGAGAAGTCTGGGCATAGAGCACAGGGAAGGAGTGCAAGGGAACCCAGGCTACTGACCCAGCCTTCCCTCCACATGGCTGCTCAGTGCTGACTTGCACAGAGTGGCTGAAGCTTTGCTCCCTGCCCCCTTCCCCCACACTTCTCTGCTCTGCTGAGTGAGACCCACAGACATTCTGGCAGCCTGACATCAGGGCTATAAACCAAGTGACTGTAGTCTTAAAGAACATCAGGTAGACCCATTTCTGTCCAAGACAGCCCAAGTGACTCTTTGGGAGCTGCAGTCTCCCTCCCTGTAGCACTGCATGGCAGAGCACAGACACTCTACGTTGTGCAACGGATTAAAAGCCCACTTCCCTCTGCAGCCATATCGAGACCCACCTGAGAGCAAGATTCCTCGAATGTCACTTGTCCCCAGCATGTTTTGGCACCCTACTGCTATGCAATAATTCCTCAAATGCATTTCTTATGCAGTTTGCTAGAGTTAAAAGTTTACAAGCCACCCTTCATTTTCAGACACTTCTCTCACAACCCTCCAAAGAACCTTCTCCATCTGAAGCCCCTGAGCTCCAACCAGTTGGTATGGAAGGGATATAGGGCACAGCTGGACCAGAATTCTAGCCAAGTGTGGCTCAGCAGCACACTGGCTTGCAACTCTTCCTCAGCAACAGGCACAGCTACAGAAGGTCTCAAATCAGTCTGATCAGATGTTTCAGGCACAACAGGCCCAAGAGCAGATGCTGCAAGTGTGTGAATTAAAGCCCTAGCTACAACATACCTGTTAGGTGCTGCAGAGGAGATGGTCCTTTGAGAGAGGGACTTTTGCAGACTCTAGTTACCTCTAGTTTGGAAATGCTAAAGCAGATAGATTGCTTCCACCTCATACTCTGTTCAGTGAGTCATTTAGTGACAGACTGATCCATACAGACAAAGCACTCTAGCCACATGTCTGCCCACCCTCCACATCACACTGTGCCTGAGAAGCAGGGCCATTACCTAGATCTGTTGTTGCATAGGGAAGCAGGATGCAAGACACCAGGACATGGTGCAGTGTCAGCAGCTCTCCCTCCAAACCAGAGACACAGCTCCCTGTGCACACAGCTCTCCTGGTAAGGCAGGTAGACAGGAGGCTCTGCTTGGCTCTCACAGTAGATGGTGTTGATGGCAGTACAGTCAGTCATGCTCACCAGCTGTGGGTCAGGTGGACCAAGGATATTCTGCAGGGTGCTACGTGCTTTAGGGCCTCTCACACCTAATGCCAGCACTGGTGGCACCTTGCCAGTCTTTGAAGTATAGGAAGAAGGCAGCTTTTCTGTGAAAGACAGACATAGATGTGAAAACGCAGAACAACCCACCCTAAGGTCATTCATTCCACTCAAGTGCTCTTTTCAGATCATAGACAAAGTAACCTACTGGTTACCTGTCCTGTGGACAATACACTGGAAACAGCTTCATGGTTTTACCAAACAGTAAGTCTGAGGTTCTGCAAGGTAGTCTGCTAAAGAATGAGGAGCTGGTTGCCTCATATTTGTTGTCAAAAGGAACATACACAGGGTTAGTTACTAGGAAGCTGCTGCCACACTAGAAGTCAGCACTTCGACCCCTGCTGCATTGGTTGTTTGTGCCCATGAGAAAGGCTGCGGGACTGAGGGGAGACAGGATGGAAACACAGGCCTGAGGAGAGGAATGTTTTCCATAGTTTTCATCAGAAAGAAGAAAATTGGGAAGGGGATCACAAACTGGAACTTTGTGGACCTTTTTTTTTTTTTCTAGATTATTTCCTTCTGCATCAAATACAGACTTTGTCCCGTTTTGCAAGATGACATATCTAGGCAAATATTTAACCTTTATTTCCCTGCTTTGACTTGAACTGTGGTTTTCCTCCTTTCCTGCAACAACTCTTCTTATGTCTCTGGCAAACCTTTCTGCATGTCTACCATCAGCACAATCAGGGTCCGGTAAGTTACCCCAGAAAAAGAGGGAGTTTGGCTCCTCTGCAGTTCTTACTGCAGATGTCAGAAAAAGCAGCAAAGCGTGTCATTTTCTTCCCTGAGGTTTAAAAACATATCCAATTACATCATATGTTGCATAAGAATCAGAAGCCAGAACAGAAGTCTCCAGAGCAGGTAGATTATGGAGAAACTCGCTGTAAATATTTAAAATAAAAAATTGAAAGTTTTCAAGCTAAGGGTAAAAATCTAATTTACAAACTCTCACAGCAGTTCTCAGCTCAAATGAATTGTCTCTTCATACAAAACGTTCCTAAATAATGGTGCATGGTGCAGAGCACTGAAGCAGATCTGCTGCCTGTCAGCTCCTAATGACTGGTGATTTTATGGTTTTCTTATTCATTTCTGGAGTCCTCCTTCATTTCTCCAGCTATCAGTATGAATGTACAAGCCTGAGACAACTGTAACCACAATGCCATTTCCAAGCAGTCTGTTCCTATTGTTTTGAAATGCAAAAATGGGGCAGAAAGACTGGTGAGTTTTTCTCTGATTAAACTGTTTGTCAGTCCCCGTCTGCCTGAGGAAAAGGAAAGCCGTTTCTCTCACTCTCGGCCTGGCTATACCTTTCCCCAAGAGAAATGGACTGCCTGTATTTATGATGGAGTCACACACAAACCTTTGAGAAGAACCTCTCTGTTTCAAAGTACAAGCCATTCTGTACTGCAGAGGCAATTGTTATTGCAAGGCCTGCTCCCCTAGGGTTATACTGCATTAGCAACTGAGAATTTTCTGTATGTGCTTTAAGACATGCTTCACCATCTCTATTTCACAAATGGAAAAAAAAAAAGATTTGAATGGTACAGGCCAATATTTGAATACAGTCATGTTTAGCGTTAAAGACTTCGTGATTTTTGTTCAGGGATCCATATAATATTTGTCTTCTCAGTCTCTCATCTCAAACCATCTTCTACTGGCAAACACGACATTTTGGCTATGGTTTATCAGTCAATGCCATTACAGGACAGTTAGATCAGTGCTTTCTCTTTGCCCATGCTTCTGAAGTCCCATAGGCAGTGGGATGGGGGCACTGAGAAAGAGGGAGGCTGGATTTTCTGTAGCTAAAACCTTCAGAAAAATCAGTGGGAACCAATTTTGTATATTTAACTCACATGAGTCTAACCCTGGAGCCTAGAGCACTGCAATCAGGAAAACTGCTGTGAAGGAACAAGTAAAGAAGTCTGAGAGGCAAAAAATGCATGAAGGGTTATAAGCTCAACTCATGGATATTCATCCCAGCATCTTTTTATCATTTATTTTGGGAAAGATACAGGAACTGATAAAGCAACACGTGTAGATTTCATAACCTCTCCCCTGGGCCCACAGCACCAGGTCACTCTTCACCTTAGTACATTTACAGATCTTTGCCTTCACCTCAATATCACTGAGTGATGGAATCTCTGAAGGAAAACTAGAGCTCACCCGAGCTAGAGAGCAGCACATCCTGCTGAGGGTAGAGCAGGCGGAGTCCACAGATATCCAGACCAGAGCTGAGTACCAGCTGCAACGTCTGATGGGTAGCTAGGGGACTTCGGAAGAGAGTTTCAAACAGCAATGCCATGGCAACCTGAACAGCAAGAGCACATTGGAGAAATAAGCCAAATGCTTCCCAACCCTCAACGACCACACAGCTGTATCTCCTCTGCTCACCTTGAGTTCCCATGCTTTACCAATATTGTAGGAGCTACAAAGAGGCTTTCTCTTATTTTATGTTTATGTGCACCAGTTCAACGCAGTAGGCCCTTCGTTCCAGATTAAATAACTACAGATGAAAATTACGATTGAACCTTTTTCTGCTGATATAATTGGGCCTTTTGTCACATAAACCTACTAGTAAAAAACTGCAGGTTCTCTGGAGCAGACACTGAAGCATATCACTCCTGCTGCTAAACTTTGCTTACTACAGAAAGATGGTTAAATAATAATAGACCAACTGGCTGTTTCTTTATACCTACAAAAGAGCCAAAATCATCAACATTAAAAGCACTCATCAAAAGACAGACACATCGCTGGTACTGTCCCAAAATTTGTATTTTGAAATCTTCTTTACCAGTTGAGCCCATCCTGGCATGTAGGAAGACATACACCAACATAGAATGAATCTCTATACCCAAAAGAGAAGCAAATTCTTACTACATTCCCATCAAAAGAAACATACTGTTTCGGAAAGCGAGCACTTTATGGCAGGAAGTCGTGTGGTGCCGCGGGTAATAAATTGTCTAGCTGTAGAACAGACAAGTGTGATTGTACTGGCTTCAATTCTGTGCATGGTTCTCCTGGATGTAAAGCAACACAATGCTATGCCCAGCAGCAAGCTTTATGGCTGTGGTGAACGCCAAGTTCATTCATCACTATGGGACACGTTAAATGAAATGCTACTCCCCCGTAAACACATTATGAGGCTTATACCATCACCGTAAGTGAAGATATAAATTTACTTAAATCATAAAAAAGTGGTCTAATTAGAAATAAAAGCTCTATTTCTTAATGTTCATCTAGCTCAAGCTCTCTCATATTAACCCAATATTCACAGTAGCCAGTAAGGCAGTGTTTTTCTGCATCTGCTACAAGCATCTCTGGGGTTTCACTGCCCAGGATCAGAGCCAACCTTGACAGTGCAGCTGTCCAGCATTGAGACCTCAGTTGCTGCCTGTCTCTCTTGGCTTCAGAGCCAGGCACTTGGCTTTGCTCCCCATCTGAGCTCTGTTGCAGGTATGCCTTGGCCCAGTCTCCTAGAGCACCGATTCCAGGCGTTAACCCGACCCACTGACCTGACTTTCTGGCTTGACCTTGTCACTATGGACTCTTGGCTGACCCCAGCTACCGCTGCTGGACCTACCCTGATCATCTTTCTCTGCTACTCTGGGACTGTATCCTGCCTGTGTGATCACTGGCCCTGCCTGCCTTGTTGCTAGTCTCAGCTCTTGGCTTGCCTTCCCATACAGAGCATCCCCCCTTTCCTGCAGGACAGTCTGCATTGATGGCACTCCTGAGGCAAGCCAAGGACCTGTAATGAAGACATAAGGTGTTTCCCAACTGTGCCAAACACCAGGTGTCTTCAGCTCCTAGCTGTGGACTTCAAGCATCTTTCAGGAGCAAGCCTAGTACACTCTCAGCAACTGGTCAGGTTTGCTGTGAGTTCATGAAGAACTTCATATATCTGCGTCTCCCCGAATCAATGCTGAGAGGGAGCAGAATTCTGTCAGATCAAACATGGTGTTTTAAGTTGCACAAGACTTAGGGAAGTCCTGTGCAGGACTGTGAGTCCCCCACAGGCAACATACATGGATGGAGGTCCAGTACATTGGGATATACACAGAGGTAAATATCAGCTAATTTAGGTTACTGTACACATCTCTTCTTCTAGAAGTAGAATTACTTCTTACTTGTTCTGTTACTGTTATTGTGGGTCAGGCAGACACTACCAGAAGCATCCAAAATTTGTTTGAATGTTTCTAAGCACAAGTTTAAAAAACCCAAATGGTTATGTTGTGTAATGGCTTGCAGTCAAGTGGGTTTGGGTTATAAAAAATTTGTCTAATGCTACTAACTTGCACCAAGTTGGCAGCAGTTTCTTCAACCTGCACGTTTCACAGTTTAATCTTCCATGGCTCAGAGCAATCAGCACATCAATGCTGATGACACAAAATATTCTGCAGATCTATTTAGGTCTGAGTGAGAAATACTTCAAGATCAGTATTTGTACCAAATCTCAAGACTCAAATATTCCAGGCTACTTAATCGTCTCACAACTTCCCACATCATCCCACAAGTCAGGAAGGAGTGGCAGGTTTGGGGTTTTTACCTCAGTGTCTGTATCTCCACAGGCCTCGATGTTGCTGCTGTTAGGGAAGTATTTTTCATCAGTTTCAACCGTCTGCCAGTAAAATCCATTTGGCACCATAAACACCTTCTCCACAGCCTGAAATGCACGAAGGACATCTCTTACCTGTATGTTATCTCATTCCTTCACAATAAAGAGGTAGGAAAAAATCATAGTCTATGGCTACGGTGCACATAAGGGTGCATGTTAATGGATTAATCTCATTAGTCCAGTGTTGTTAATCTATCATTTGCTTTCTCAGAGCTGTACTGCTAGCTCAAATTAAGTGATATCCCAAGAATACAAATCTGCAACTGCTTCCTGGGAGACCAAACATTCCCAGAGTCCAACCCAGTGACACCCCACGAACAGGAGGTGCGTGCAGAAGATGCTGCAGGATCAAGCTAAGCAGCTCAAGACCTTGATTCCTCATGATTGTGCTGAGCATCTAGAAGAAAAGGGCTTTGTTAAAGGAATGCTCTAATTAACTAATCAAATGGAACAGTAGGGAAAGAACTGCATGAACTTCTACGTGCCTGTAACCAAAATAGGACATTTCTCCTGTGCTCATGTCACCACAAGTGACACGTATCTCTAAGTCTTACTGTGCCGCATACTCATGGACAGGCAAGAAGTCTCTGGCATTTAGGTCAGGGCTTTACCCAAGTGTATCATTTCCCAATCTCAGCACCTTATTTTGTTTCTCACACATTTTCTGGGCAGCCAAGCAAGCAACTCGTACAAGTGTGAGTTTAAGGATGTGTCACTCAGCAGAATTTGCTGAGACAGCACGCAGTCCAGGAACAACCACTGCTTTTAACTCACGTTTGTCAAGTTCTGGTTTGGGAAGAAGTGGTGTTTGTAGCTACACCACAACCTAGCATTCCAGAAATTGGGATGCATTTAGGCAGAGTTCACATTGGGAAAGGTTCATTCCAAAACTGGAAAAAAACCCACCCTTAAAAAAGCCCAACTGTCACTTCTAAGACATAGGCTCATGGGAGAAGCTTCACTATTTTCACAGCCTCTCGTTCACAGCAGCCATTAATCTGTCTGCATGTCATGGGAACAGGCCTTTCACACAGGGAAAAAAAGGAATTAAATTTCAACATGGTCTCATCAGGACTTTTGTTATGGATGGAAAATGGACATATACTGCATGAAGAAGTGTCCATTCTGGATTACTCGTAAGATAATCATTATTAAGATAATTATCAATGATTGATCATTTTTTTGCATTGCTGATAGTCCATGATAGGCTCTTCATATAACTCTGCAAATGTTCAAAAACAACAACCAGAAAAGGAAATCAATTCAAATAATATTAAAAACCCTCTGACATCTGCCTTTCTGCTTCAATAACCTTTTTTGTTTTCTCCTTCCTCTATTTCCTGTGCTGCATAAGATATTTGCCTAAAAGCAGAACAGGGAAATATAACTTTTCACCCAGTTTCAGTCAACACAATTACACCAAAACAAGAGCTTTGACATCTCTCAATGGCTTTGTCCTTTCTGTCCTGCAATCCATCATTCATCAGCCTCCACTTGTGATAATACACTTGGTTGCTGTGGAAAACACCATCATCAGAAAGGTGAGAACTCACTGATGTAAGGAAACAGAAAATCTCCTGTTTCTAACATTTACTGCTGGCTCCTGCATGCAGGGAGCGCAGACAAGCCATATGAAATGGGAACACAGCAAGACCCTGGTCTTCTGGGGCTCAAGCTGTTCTTTGAGCAACCCTCAAGTCTATGAAATTTCAACAAGGAAGGAAGAAGAGACAAATGTGATCTAACCAACTCCAGCCTACATTTCCATAGAAGCCTTCCCTGTAATCACCCAGCCGCAGTTTGGACACTGAGGGCACAAGCTGGGAAATGCAGGGCAAAAGCTGAGCTCTAGGAAGTACCATGGTGTAAGGTGGGTTTCAGGTGTGATCCCAGGCACGCTGCCGCACAGTCACCCTCCTTCCCGCCAGAGCCGGGATCTGGGCATCAAGGCCCGTGAAACTCGTTACTCTGATCTGCCAGACTCTGGTTTTCAGCAGCCAAACTGAATGCCATTTCACAAAGAATGGATGGGAAATGAAGCTTGGAAAGTCAGAGTTCTCCTAGAAAATCCTTTTCATCATGGGTAAGAAAACACACGTAGATGACTTCAGCACAACAGCCTCTGCTTTTTGCAGTGCAGCTAAACCATACCAGTGGAGGAGAACTCCTGACCCTGCCTTCCTGAGTGATGCCACAAAACATGGGAAGAAAGCCACTTTCCCATGAACACTGGAGCGAATGGCATCGAGTCAGTTTTGATGAGCCCTGTGTGACACAGAGCGCAGTGTGACCCTCTGCAGGCAGCTGCATGACCCCACTCTTTCCAAAGTCATTTTGGTGATTTGATATGATTTATCTTCACGCTACTTTGGTGTTACTTTTAACGTTCCACAAGGGGAGAGAGGGTAGGTGTGGGAATGGTATTGGTTTCACCTCAGGGCTGGTTCCTCTCTTATGCCTCCAACATTACAGTAGCTGTAATGCTTCTGAGCAAACACAGTGGTTCAGACAGTCTCTCCCAGAAGAGCTGATAAATCACTTCTGAATGCTGAGCTGTCTTGTGGCGGGGAGAAGAGGAGACTCCCTCCGCACGCACTGCGTGGGATGGCGAGGAGGCAGTCTGGCCTTCGATACCTACCTGGAAACTCTTCTCTCAAAGTCTCTGTACCCAGAGCACTCTAATACTCAGGTCTCATGGTAAGAGTGGAAAGATACCCTACAGTCAGCCAACAGCAGCTACCACAGCCCCAGGAATGCTTTGACTTTCGCTATGATAAGCTTCAAAACCCAGAATCATTTAAGCATAACCATTTCCATAACCCCAGCCCTCACTGTAAGAAAGTGTGGTTTCTTAAAGCACTGGTATCCTCCTCATCATACTGCTGAAACATGAAAGAGCAGGAAGGGACCAATGCCTGTAACCTCCACTTGTAGTTATTCTTTTTTCGTCAATCATCCTTTTCCTTATTTGTCTTTGTGGACAAATTCTGATTTCTGCTACCTTAAAACACTGGAAAAGACCAATTTTTACCATAGCTAGGATTGAGCATGCATCATTTTTTCCAAAACATGTTACAAAGAAATCCAGAGCTTCCATTTACTTCATACAATATTACTGAGATGAAGCTAGATGGTTATGGGAAGGAAATACACAGCAGAACAAAAAACCTGTTGTAAAATACTGAGCAGAAACAAGAATAAGCACTTTTAGAGAAGACTGGAGCTGCATGCAGTAAAGCCATGAATCTTTAACAGTCCTACAGAAATATGACCAAATCCCCCCTCTCTCCTTCATGCTTACAGTGTATTCTGTTCTCATAAATAGCTTTTGCTGTCAGATGATCTAAGAGTCTTTGAAGTTGCAACGAGTCTTCTAGACTGCTTCTCAGCCACAGCAGGAAAACAACAACTGCAGGAAGAATTTCTATGTATTCTACAATCTCATGTCCTCACAGGGAAGGTGCTTTCCAACACAAAGATCTGCTCAGCCATTATCACAACGAGACAACACTCAAATCCCTTGGAGAAAGAGGCTGAGTGTTCCACTACCCCCAGAGACAGACTGTAAACTCTGTGTGTATATAACCTTTCCCTTTCAGCTCCACTGACCACATCAGTGACAGCTGAGGAAGCACTACTCTCACTCTAGGAAAGGCCTTGATGCCAACACACATCCCTGAATCATGCCCCTGAATCAGACAGTGTGTTTCCCAAACTCTCTCCACTCCCCATTGTCATGAATCCCAAGGCATTAGCACCATTTTCCTCTTGGAATCCAAGTTAACACGAACTGGGCTAATTGGGAGCTTTGACACTGAAGAGGCCCAGTTCTGGTGACTGTATTTTAGACAGTCTGAAGATGTATCTCGTTTTCCCCTGTCCCTCCTTCTGGATAGGGGAAAGCTTAAAACACAGAACATAAAGGATGAGACAGTAATTTCCACCTGCTCTGCCTAACATGCACAGTACTAGCAGCTAAGTACATTAGCTTGAGAGCTCTTTCAAGTGGCACTTTCCAGGAATAATTAGCAATGGCCACAATTTAAATGTGAGCTATCAAATTTTAGGAAGAATTAAGAACTACAATGGTTTATTCCTCCCAAAGATATTCCTCCATCTGTATGATAACTCTGGTAGGCAGCATTGTAGTCCTTTCTCTGTAGTTAGGGGGTTTAGTTACAAATACCAACAACAGCCTGAACTCCTGGATCCACTAAAATCAATGGCAAACTCCAACTGGACTCAGCTAGGGCCAGAATGTCACCTCCACCCTTCTATCTCATGAAGATACAGCCATCCAGCTGGTCCATGGCTGCAGCTCTGGATTAATTTCTATAAATCCATTTAGATGAGGCCCCAGGACAAATGTCTCGCCCACAGATGAGTCATTTATCCATGTGGAATCGTCAGTGAGATGACATGCTCTCACCAAAGCTGCTGACACAACTTTATCAGGCTGTACAGCAGATTCAGGGTGCAAGACACATGAGACCTGGCCCTAGCACCAACTCAGATAAAGACAAGATATAAGCAAGATTTGGAAAGCAAAGGGCAGAATGAACTTGTGCTTTTGAACCTCTTGTTTTACAGCTTTAGCAGGGATTCAAACCACCAGGCTGCTGGTCTTGGGGCATGCACCTTCAGTGCTGCAAATCTCAACATCCTGCTGGCTCTGGTCTGGATGTGCTGTTCTGGGTGTTTCACACCTGCCCTCAAGTGCTGATTTAGGCAGCTCAACTCTGAAGTCTTTCAAGCTCTGGTATAGGGCTCAGCAGAAGCTCTGGACAAGGAAAGCTCAGCCCTAAGCTATACACTAAATCCTAGAGCTTACAGCAACATGTGGATCACGTTAACAGCTGGCCAAGCTGGGCTGCACTCCAGGTAGCTTAGTCCACCCACCAACATCACATGGCAGAGCTCAGGTACTGCTTAAAGCTGCTGGTTTGTTTTGTTGCACATGGCATAACAGGAGAAAGAGAGAACACGTGGGGCAATAACCCCAAAATCAAACCAGCACAACTGCTGCCACCACGAGGGACTGAGCCACAACACAGCAGCAGTTACAGAACTTTGGGATGTGTGAAAAGTGATGCCCACACAGCCAAGAGCCTCAGGAGTGTTGGGTGAAAAGCTGATGCTGCGCTAAACAGCATCTGAGCAAGCCTCACACTGATGTTTAAAGAGGTTATAGTAAAAGGTAGTGGAAGATGCTGAATCCACTCCACAGAGCTCAAGCCAGGCTCTTTCACAGGGGCTTGATTGATGTCAGTTGGTGTGGAAAACAGCCCAGGCCGACTCAGCTTATCTGTGCTGGTTGCTGGGGAAGTCAGCTCTGTCCTGGCCAGAACCAGGACAGCTTGTCATTGAAATAACAAAACTCTAAAGCTCACAATCATGTTGTTGAGCCTCTGTTAAAATGCAGAGTTACAGGTCTGAAAGATCCTCTGGAATAGTTCTCACTTGCTCTTCAGAGACTGTAGTTAGAACCATAGAGTCCTCTGGGTTGAAAGGGACCTCAAAGATCATCTAGTTCCAAACACATACCTAAATTAGGTGCCTAAGTGCACAAAGTAACAAGTGATGCACCAGCAGTGCTTTTTCAGTGATCTCTACTTTCATCATCAAGGCACAGTTCTTCTGCTACATGGTTATTTCAGTCTTTGAGAAAAACATTTGCAACTTTCAAACCTTGTGTATATGTGTGGGTTAGATGTAGAGCTTCTCTGGTAACACAGTTGCCATCAACTCTGTAGCAAGGAAATCAGAGAAGTCTGAAATACCACATTAAAGAAGTGCTGTAGGTTCTGCCAGTCTGCTCCCATATACTGAGCTTCCTGTTAGTTCAGTCTGTGCTGTTTGAAGTTTCTGGCAGCATTGAGTTATAAACATCAGGGCAAATTTAGCTCCCTGGATCCAGTTCTTAGTGTAGACCTGCTCTTAATCAGTTCTATTGTCTCAAAGAAGAAAACAAACCCTGTATGCAGGAAGTCAGCAGGGAAACTAACTGCGGGAGCGGCAAGTAGGGAACTGATCTCCAAGAGGTGCAGCAAAAATCAGTTTTCTGGGGTGAAGAGAAAAAAATCTCATTCACCTTGATTTGGGGATGAAGGTTCCCCTTCCTCCTTGAAACCTCACTACCACGATCCCCCACGCAATACTGCTATGCCTTGACTCCTCTGTCAGCAGGCACCTGCATAGGTTGGGAGTTCAAGGAGATGCTCTGGAAGGTGACCAGAGAGGCAGTGAATGTTAGTGGTTGTACCCTCTGGGCAAATGTCCCAGTGTCCAGAACAACTGAGAGAGACAGCAAGAGAAATCGAGCATGCCTTAACGGAACAGGCAGGCAGGAAAAGCCTCATCAACACTGGCTGCATCCCTGCGGTTAACACTGGGATCCTACGGCTTAACGGGAGGAAGGGCTTACATGTTAAAATGAAGCAATCCTCTTTATGCTGACAAGGGACATTGCTGTTAATAACTTCCACAGGGATTATGCCACTCCTAACCTAACCTGGGGTTTTAATGACTGCACTGAGAGTTTGCTCTTCGTATCTGAAGTGAATTAACTGCAGGTTAACAGGCTGTATGCACAGCATTAATAAGAAAGCCTCAAAGACAAATAGCGAGAGAAAAGCAATCTGTTTGGGGTCCAGGACAGGCTGAAACAACACTAGACCAACTGACTGAAACAAGACATCAAGTGCTCAGGCACTGAGCAACAATGTGCTCAGAGGTTATTATAATTACTGCTAACAACTGCTCATAAAATCATACACAGAGCCAGGCAGTACACAAGCAGACAGCAATTTTACCTGATGTCCCTCTCCCTATACTCCTACCCATTTGTTTCCTCAACCTCTCAGGATTTTTGTCTCAGACTAAGCTACGGGGAGCAATAGCAGGTTTTCATCAGTGCATCCTTTTCCAATGTGTAGTAGCAAGGTCTTTGGTCTACTTAGTTTTGTGTACACCGCTGCAAAACAAATATAAATATGTAAAAAGCAAGTATGGATCACTGGTCTTGTACAAAAATCTTCAAACCAAAGAAGTTAAAATCAAATGATATTGAATTTTCTATGCAGTGCTTTTTGGTTGTATTTTAATGACACTTGGGAACGTTCTCAGTTGGTACCACTTTGTAAAGCTTCAGGGCAGACAACGGGGTTAGCTGCTGCCTGCTGAGAGTCTGGCTCATTGAGCCTTGCTTCGAGAAATCACCCTTTCTGTTTAACTGCAAGATACATCTCTCAAAAAGCCACAACACATAGTGATCTCAGTGGGCTTCAGGCCTGGGAACCTGGGTGACACAGAGCACTTGAACTTCTGAAGGGAATGTGGCCTTTCAATTGACTTCAGTTTTTCTATGGCATCAAGGCAGAGATCCACCCCCAGAGTGCCTGCTATCTTGCTGTTCAATTTCTAACGATTTATAATTCCTCTAATAAGGGATTTGCATAAAAGCCCTGACTGTTTTAAATGATGCCTTATTTTATGCCTTAAAAGTGTACAGCAGATTTATCTTTTACAAGTACGTCAGACTGCTTTATAGCACTTGCTTCTACTTGAAAGCTCCAGCAACTGCAAATCAACAACATTAAGCCTCCTTTTCCTCCACAGAAGTGGGATAAACCTTTAGGCAAATTGCTAAGCGCACTGCTAAGCCCCTCAGCTTTCAAGGCATTGATTCTCACTGGGTAAGAGTAATCCCCAAATCTGGTTGAAATTGCAGAAAAGTTCTCATGAAACATTAATTTCAGAACTAAATTTTGTTATGAACCAGAATTGCAGTCTTCACCATTCCCTGGAACTGTCTCTCAAGGATGTTGTTTATTCAGAAATACTGGGAAAAGACCATGATTGTCCAAAGGGTGATGATGTCATGGGAAAGAAAGAAGAACATTCCCTCAAAAGCTGTGAAAATCATGTCATATTCAGTGCTTCTTTGAAAAACTGGTCTAAATATTTACAGTAAGGTAGGACAGGCTGTTAAAGGCCTAAAAGTAACCTTGGATGCCCTCACAGAATAAAACTCTCAAGAAGTATAATGAATTTTCACAACATTTCATTCACTTGGATGTTTGTTATGGAGCACTTGCTAACCTGGCAGGAGCAAAACAGTTAATTATCACCCTACTTCTAGACTGCGTGAAGCAAATGTTCTTGCAGACATCTCAAGGTAGGCAAGGGATTTTAACCCCTTCATTTCAAGAGGTTCTTGTAATCTTGTACACTTCAGTGGAAAACCATGCTGTTTAAAAGCATTTTGTTTCAATCTCTGTTTAAATCCTTAGCTAAAGCAAATGAGAATGCCTGTTAATATCAGAAGAACAACATTTACTGAACCCAATGAGAAACAAAATGACCAGAAGTCCAAGCATTTTGTACAGTACCTGAGGATCAGGATTAACAGCAGTGATGTAACTCAGCAGGACAGAGGGAATTTCAGGAAGAAGTGGGTATGGCTGGTTTTGGAAGGAGTTGGCCAGTTCTGCCCTCCACCATATAACATCTGGAAGCCACGTACAGGCTAGAAATGCAGAAATCTTCTGATAGAAACTGGATGCTCCTCGTAGCTCTTCAGTCTGCAAAGGGACAATGGTTAAAAAGCATTGGTGATGGCCTCAGGAATGTTCTGTTATGTACCATGCACACATGCCAGCTCTTTGTCTGCAACCATCCCAGCCTTGTGTTCACACACCTGCATGTCAGATCTTCACAATCAAACCCCTAACATAACACCTCTCAGCCCTCCCAACCACCACACCTGCATCCCAGCAGTAAGAGCTCTACACTTGTCCTCTCAACCACAGAAAGCATGATTCTGGTATCACCCCACAAAGCCTCTACTCCCGGGCCCAAAGACAGAATTGAAGCTCTTGGGGTTCCTGGCCCAGGAGGCAGGATTCAAAAACAGATGCTGTCTGTAGCAGCCAGTTGCACCCATCAGCTGTGTGGAAGGACACCACACTGACTTGACTCAAAGTGCCCTGTGGTGAAGGCACTGGGGAGGTGAGAGGCATTCACCAGAGCTCTAGGCACACTCGGACTGCTCAGCTATAAAACTCCACCACAGATGATAACTGGCGAGTTAACAGCTGGTTGCAAGACACTTTTATAAACTAACTGGGTCATTACATCCATCAGCCCATGAATATTAAGCTGAAGAAGATTATGTACCACACAAATAGGGGAGAAATGGCCATAAACAGGACCATAAACCAGCCCAATACAATGTAACATTAATTTTCAGAGGATTTAATAGGCATATAAATGGATTTATTAATTTTAAAACTGAGACTAATATTAATATTGATACATTAATATTGAATCCGCACTGCTAGATTTATGTTTTACATCATTTAACCTCCACTTTAAGCCCCTTTGTTCTTCCAGGTTGGCTCTTAATTAGTAGGACATTCAAAGAACTAAATTGGCCACCTCAATGAGACCCAATTACAAATGAACATAATCAACAATTATGCAAAACATTTTCTCTACACCAGCTATTATTGCATCTAGAAATTAGAGATCAAGCAAGAAAGGTCTGCAAAAAATCCCTAAATCTAATAACAGAGATCATGAGCTCTTATGAGCCACCACAGAATTGCTACGCGATCGAAGCGTACAAAATCCACGTTGCTCTGCACAATGCTGCTGTGCCTAATTGGGGATGCTTAGTAGATTCTTAGAAAGCATATGCTGTACAAATCTAATTCCCATCAGACATGCAGCTTGTCTATCAGCATACAAGAATAACAAGAGGTGAGCATAGAAGCATTTGTTCTGACAACAAGTCAAAAAACCAAAACCACGCAGGGATGTTCAAACTTGCCTCACTTCTTTCAGTTGTTTTGGATGAGTCCAGAAGTTAAAAAAAACCCAAACAGCTAAACCCCCAAAACCTGATAGAAATGGAAGGAAGCATAGCAAAACCACTTGATATACGAATAGATGCTATCCTAGTTGAATAAGCCAAAAAGCTTATTGATGTGCTAAGGATCTGCTGTGTCTTGAGAGACACATTATATTTGCATTCAGAGCCATTAAACCTTGGGGCAGAGAAATAAAATGTGACAAACAATAAAAAGCACACAGACGACAGAGAAGTGGCCAGTAAATAAAATGTTGATGGCTCAGAGGTCTAGAATGTAGCTCAGCTCCAGTATCTAGCAACTAGGAGGGAAAAAACAACCACCAAACAAAACCCCAACAAACTGAACCAACAAAAAAGCTCCTGCAACAACCTACAGTAACATGGAACTAGGGGTCTGTTGTGGTCCAGTTCTCAGTGATGAACTGGGATGTACACCATCACTGGAGCAGGCAACAAGAGACTGATAAACACACTCAGAATGTTCAGTCACAGCAGGACTGGGATTTAACCGTGGGGAAAGTTGGGGAAAGTGAGACCTTGCCTTTTTGTACAGGTAGGTCCTTGTGCTCTTGGTCTAGCAAGCCAATGTCTGCTGTAAAAATCATATTCACGTTACAACCTGAGGAAAATCCATGGAAAACTGTTGGTTTGCTGCTATTGTGAGATACAAGCACAGATACACAGAGAAAGATGGTCATTTAACTCCTAGTATCAAGCAGGCACAAATATCTACCTAATAAGTTGCATAAACACATACATGCCCAACTTTGGCACTGAAAATGGACTCTGGACTCAGCAGGTTAAGAATGTCAAAATAACCCCTTGTAATAGTGCTGCTGTTAATAGTTATGCTTCACATAATTTTAAAAAAACAGCCAAAAACTAACTAAGATTTCCCTACATTTTTATAGTAAATAGGGGCAACAGAAATACCCGGAGATCTGATCAGATTTTGAAAGTAAGCCCTGGTAAGTGGTGCTCTCTGTGCCCATAGCAGACAAGTGAAACAAGAAGCAGTAAGTGCCACAACAGAATTTTGTTATCTGATTGGACCATTAAGAACTGCATGTTACCAGTACAGCGTGAGACTGAAGGCTTACATGTGAAGAGTAAAATCTACACACTTATCTCCAATAAAGGGTAAAGCTGCTCAAAGGGAGGAATGGGGAGGAAGGACTTGTGCTGTTTTCCTTGTTTCTTCTGTGGCTGACATTTCTGAAAAACTTTTGGTTTTGGTGTTTGATAACCCCAAGACTTTGGGTTATCAGCTTAGATCTCTGCTGGGGAAAGAGCAACAGCTTTACAAATGCCTTGGAAAAGCAGAATTGACAAAAAACATTGTTACTACAAAGGCATATGGTAGAGCCTCTAATGAGAGGAAACCTCAGTCACACATAGTCTTGCCTGAGGAACACCCTCCAAACACCTTGTATTTGCCCTGCTGTGCACACTAGCAGAACTCAACAGCAGTGTCCGTAACCGCAGACAGGGCAGCAGAACAGCACTGACAGTTTTTATGCAGGCCAGACAGCCTGTATGGTTCCTTCTGCCAAGCTGTGACACAGCCCCTCCCAGCTCCAACCTCATGTTCAGGGCAGCCAAACCCCACAACTCAACACAAAAGTGCATTCAATTACATGACACCCAATACATATATTTGCCATACTCAATAGTTTTGGCTCTTTGACTCTTTTGACCCTTTTTGCAGCAGAGAGCAGCAAGGCAATTGGACAGAAGGCAGGTCAGTCTCTGTTGCTCCATTCTATTTGGTCTAGGGAGCAAACAGCTGGAATTTAGCTGCCTTTAGAAGAAATCAACATTAAGCCAGCCTAGCAGCCTGCTTAGTCTCAAACTCAGTGCTTCTGCAGGCAGGTGCTCGAACACTAATGGAAAGGTTCCTTGTTGTTTTGGGGCTGGGGCTTTTTGGTAGCATTTTAATCGTGACATTTGTTGCCAGCATCAATCATTTACTTGCAGGAGCACTGGAGCCACAGCTGTCATACTCCAGCCTTTATGATACATCACAGGAAATTTAATCTTTGGTGCTTACAGGCAGGCAGCTGCAAGTGAAGAATGCTTACTGCAGCTGAGTAGGGGAAGCTTAAGCATGCTTTTAAAACACATTTACACCTCCTCTTCCATTTAAACTTCACACTATGTGTCCAGCAGGTGCAACTCCGATACTTGGGCCCCCTCCTGAGACCACCTGCTATTGCATCCTATGGGGTCTTTTCAGCTTAGAGGAAGCCTCAAGAACAAGGATGTTTATCATCACATTCCTGTTAACTTCACCAGGGGTGAGGTAGAAAATCCACTACCACCCTTGCTAAAGTGTCAAGGGCTGCTTTGAGCCACCTGAATCTCAGCAGCCAACACAGAATGCAGGGACATCTTTACCAAGGTGATGGAGTGGAACACCCTCCTTCTGAGGACAGGTTGAGGGACCTGGGTCTCTTTAGCTTGGAGAAGAGGAGACTGAGGGATGACCTTATTAATGTTTATGAATATGTAATATGTCAGGAGGATGGAGCTAGACTCTTCTCAGTGATGGTCAGTGATAGGACAAGGGGCAATGGGTCCAAGCTGGAGTAGAGGAGGTTCCATGTCAATGTAAGAAGAAATTTTTTCCCTGTGAGGGTGACAGAGCCCTGGGACAGGCTGCCCAGAGAGGTTGTGGAGTCTCCTTCTCTGGAGACATTCAAGACCAATCTGGACACGTTCCTGTGTGATCCAATCCAGGTGACCCTGCTCAGGCAGGGGGTTAGACTGGATGATCTTTTAATGTCTCTTCCAACACCTGACATTCTGTGACAGCATCTCAGAGGTTATTCAGTTGCAGTATTGATATTCAAGCAAGTGGCCCACCAGCATCCCTGTTCCCCACAGATATTCCTGGGTACATTTTCCAGCAAGAGTCAGCTGTACTGCATAGGTAGGATATGCATTTTCACCAGGCAAGAGTAGTAATTAATACCTAGCAAGCTGTCCCCAGAACTGAAAACAACAAGATGCTCAGAGTACCAGTCTGCATTGTATTAGCTCTAAGAAGAGTCAAAGCCAACTAACTAGAGCCCAGAGCTGCTATTTCATTGCTTTGCTGTTCTCAGGGCACAAGTGTGTACCGTGGCCTACATTACACAGTGCCACCGACACGTGCTAGATTTACAGCTTGGGTGCTAGACCTTTCAGCTTGGTGCTTTATTACATGGCCCAGACTTAGTGTACCAGAGTTGAAGGAACAGAATCTCAAGTCCTACCTCTGGTCCCCAACTCCTAGGAGCTCAATAACATGACATTCAATAACACTTCCTCTTGTGCACTGCCCTCTTCACATGTTAAAATGTAAGATCAAAACCCAGAACACATGCCAAAGGTACATCTCCTTTGAATCCAGTCAAATTTCTGTGCTGTGGGGTTACAGCCACCAAAAATATATTAACAGCTAACGAGCAGCAGAGACAAAAGATTACACCACAGAGAGCTGGTTTCTCATCTGCACACAAGCTAAATTCAGCATAACTGAGGACAGCTTGAAATGGCAATTAGCTGTAAGCAGTCTTTCAGTTCCCACAGTACTGGGCTGTTCCCCCATTCTAATTTAGAGCAGCACTTACATTGCTATGTCCTGGCTCGATGAAACTTGAGCTTGAGTTGGCATATCCAAGTCTGGTCCTTAGTAAAGAACAGTGGCAAGTATCTATGGATTACTAGCAAGTGTAAATGCTGATACTCACTTCTATCTCCTGGATCTTGGTTCTGTTCCAGGCTGAAGTCTCATCTGTCGGCATCAGACAAGCATACAGGGCCAAACCATCCTCTTGCCAGGCCTGCTGCAGTCCCACCACCTGAAACGGGGCTTTGGGTCCACTTTGCACTTCCAAAGGAAACACCTGTAAATCCATTTCAACATAATTTCATTTCTAGATGGCTGTATTTAGAGACTGAAAATAACCCTTTATCTTGGTCTGTTGCTTTTGAGTTGAGCCCCATAACGTACAATAATCCAGGGAGTACTCTCACTTGATTAGTGGATTAGCTGTGGTTTAGCCAGTACAAAAATCAATGAAGATCAAATTAAATAGGAGTTACATGTAGGGTTTGAAAAGTCAAAGAATTTATTTTCTCAATGAGGACTCAATGAGTTCTTCCACCAGTTTCACAATGTGAAAGCAAGAACTTACATTAGTTCTCTAGTCTAGCAAGAAATGAGAACAGAGTCCCCATACACGTTGCACTACGTGTTCTTGTCACAGTGGCACCACGCTCTGCCTTTATTAATGATAGTGAGATCAATCCAATCTCAGATCAGAAATCAATGTAAAGTGATTATGGCAATCTGAGGAGCTAGTGCAAGCTTCCTTAATGACCTTTTGTCTTCCCTGTTGGTGAGCACTAATAGCCAAACCCCCAGCAGTCCCCCTCCAGTGAGTACACTTTTCTGCTAGTCTGAGGTCTTTTTGATGATTTTTTTTTCATGTGCACACATGTGTGAGGTAAACATTCTGTTTTCCAATATATGTATTTGATCCAAGACAAGGAGAGTAAAAATTGACTTCTGACAGTCCCAAGATGAACACTGGACATCTTTTATTGTGAATATCAGTTTTGTTTCAGGGAGGACAGACTGCTCATTGGCTTATAAGGCTGCTCAAGGTCAGGCTGAAATGTCATGCAGTTTATCCTATAGAATACACGCAAAACTTTATAATAGGGTGGAACACAATCCGGGAGGGACTGTAGTGCTGCAAAGCTTCCTGAAACCTGGGCAGCAGGTGAAAGAGGACAGAAGGCTATGAGAAAGTCAGAAATGGGCAAGCAGCAGAGCCACAAGAAAGGAAGAGCAGCCGTGTGAGGCAGATGCCCAAACCAGATCACACGCTAGATGAAGAGACAGGCAAGTCTGAATTACAGGACTATAATTCCTTCCCAGGATTCTGGTGAGTACAGAAACCACTAAGTCTTGTTCTCATGGTTTATACCATCACCATGATCTCTAGAAGGATTAACAGCTTTGTTACTTATTGCAAAAATAAACCAAACTATTTACTGTGAGATAAATGTCTTTAGAAATGTGTTCTCAACACAGGGCCTGAGGGGATCTTCAAACTGTTGCCTAGGTCAGCTGTAGCACTTAAAATAGTGCTAACAGGTTCTTGACTGCTTTCAACACTGGTTTCACATGGGAAACTCTGTAGTGACTCTGCTGCTGGGAATGTTTGCATTGGGAGGATCACATTCTCAACTGGCAGAAACCAGAATTTCTCCAGTGAAATCAATAATTTCTCCAGTGAAACCAATAAAGATATGCTGATTTACACAGGCCAGTGAATCCATGAAGTTACACAGATAAGAGTTTGGTCCACAAATGCCTCAAAATTTCCCCTTTTGGAATTCGATAAATACAGACTTTTTCATTGCTATCCAACCACTTCTTGAGAACCAGTGTGAAATAAGCTGGTGGATTTTACCCCAGTTGCTATTGGGCACATCACAACATTTGACCCTAGAGTGTAGTAGGGTGGCACTGAGCCCTGGAAGCTGAGATACCCTTTCAGGCTTGGAGAGAGCTGCTACAAGTCAGAGCTCAGGTTTTGGTTTTTTAAATGGGAATAACAGAAGGGAAGAAAGCTCACACTGCAGCTGGTCATGAGCTGACTGGCTTCTGAATGGGAAATTCAGACTCTGGGGCTGCTCGAGTGGCAATTTTCATTAGCACTGAACTAATATTAAATAATACTAGCAATGTTTTGATGGAGTATGAACATTATTAACAATTAGTGGTGTTTAAGTGATTTAAAAGCCTTGCACAAGCTGTCCACTCAGGGTGAAATCTACCTGGAGTGGTATTGGTAGCCAGTGTCTTTAACCAGGGAAAAGAATGAGGCCAACATGCAGGGTGGGGTGGAAAAACACACATTGCCCATTTTCCCTAGAAGGAAAGGCTAATGCAGGATGAATTAGAAGAGTAAGGAAAAGGTGGTTTCTTTAAAGAAGAAAAATACACCATCTGAAGGGCAATTAAGATTAAATGGATCACCTCTTGTTGATAACTCAAGAATCAGAAAGGATAAATTCTTTTTTAGTTCAAGTGGTAAGAAATTGGCATCTGTGTCCACCTGTTTCTTTTGACAAGCACAACATACAATACTTAGCCAGCCTGCTGCTTCCAGGAGTCACTTTTGACTTCTGCCAGTCTGGCTCAGCAATTTTTTTACTTCTTGTGCCCTATGATTTGTAAACTACAGGCACAATCCATCTCTCATTGACTTTAGAAAGACTTTCATTTACCGTCTTGGAGTTGAGTTAGAACATATCTCCTCTTTATTCAGCCACTGCTTTTTTGGGTCTTTCTGTTTGGTTTTGGTTGTGTAGGGATTTTTTTTTTTTTTTGTGCAGCTGTTGGAAGGAGGAGATTTCAAGAAAGATTAAAGATTCACTGGAGGGCAAAACACAGCCTTAATCATGCAAGCCTTCTTTTGAGCACTGGCACAGCACGTACTCACCAGAGAGAGAAGCCATGTCACAATGGCCTGGTACATGTTGGCTGCTCTCCACACCTTGTTAAGCATCTGCTCCCCACACTGGCCTGTAGCTACTTGGCCACAACTTGACAGCCTAATGGTCATAAGCAGTGCCTCGTTTTTCATACTGTGTGGTCTAGGCAACGTGTCAATATCTGGCAAATAAGAGGCTTCCTGTTGAAAAAAAAAGTAAGAAAATGGAAGTTATGTGGATTACTGGAATTGTATTCATCATTATGAATGAATTACATTAATTGCCATCATAGGAGGGGCAATTAATATCAAGGAAGACACATGAGCCATAAAAGCTACATCATTATATTAGTGACACCTTCTGGAGCACTTCAGCTCTTCTTAGAGGGACATCACCTGAGTCTTCATTCAGTCAAACACTGCTTGGTGAAGGGAGGATTACACATGGCCCCAGCTGCAAACAACGCAATCAAATTTATTCTGTATTCTTTAAGATTTGGAGTTGCTATTTTTTAATCAGTGAAACGTCTCCAGCCTGACAGAAGTGTCAAAACTTTCATCATTTTCTACTTTGTCTGATACACATCATGATAGGAGATGGGTTCACCAAAACCCATCATCTTTCTTCACTTTAGTATGGAAACTTGATTATATAGGACCAAATTTCCTTTCCTTTAAGAGCCCAGTTCCTTTAGAACCAACCTCCAGCTTGAACTGTAAGATTATACTGTATGGGTTCTCTTTTGTTCTTCCAAAGATGCAGTAGCTGCAGTTATTAACCAGCTTGCTATTCCTGGCTATATCCAATTTTTTGCCCCAACATTTCTTTTGTAAACTAAGAAGCTAGCCTCTAAAACTGCAAAGAACCTCCACTATGCTTAAGAGCATTGCTCCTAAGAGTTCTGAAATTTTAAAAAGGACCACCACCTCCCCCACCCAAAGGCATCCTGAGTGCATATATCCTACAGGTGTGAACACACACATTCATTTTGGATACAGCTGGAGCTGTTTATGGAGCTACAGCTTCTTGTCAGAGCTTCAGCTCTGCAGTTAGCACAGTGCAACACAGCTGCATTTCCTCTACATGTCAATGCAATCAGCCAACAGATTATACTGCTAATTAAGGTGAGCAAAATTAAGCTGAAATAACCTGCCTTAGTATGAGAATGCCCCCCCTTTCTGGGAGCAGAGCACTTCAGGAACACAATGGGAGTAGGATGGTGCTAAGGAGCAGCTAAGCAGTTATGTTGGCAGCTGCTCCGGGTAGCCCTTAATGAGGATGTGTGCCCATGTCTTTACACCGAGTTAACCTTAATTTGATTTACCTGAATTTACTTTGGAAGCAAAGTAAGCTAAATCCAATTAAAGACACTTTAATTCAGAATTAAAACATCCACAAAGGTGTTTAATGACTAATCCACTTGACAAGTTAGTGTAGCTTGACTTTTGTGCCTGTCCCCAATATAGATAATTCCTTAAAATGTTTTTTTTTAAAAAAGAAGCAACACACCAAGGTAATAAAAAGCCTGAAGCAGGTCTATTGTGTCATCCAGTGTTTTGGTGCTGAAGTGAACAGGCACAGCACTGGTTACACATACCAAACACAAACTGCAGTTAGTAAAAAGGGAAAACAAGCCATGCAAAAGTTTCTGATGGTGCAGATCTGTATTGCCAATATTACTGTAGTCCTGGGGAGATAACAGTCGATCAGGGCTCCAGCTCTACCATCATAATTCTTCAAGGAAGAGGCCTTAGAAACTTGCAGAATTCCAGCCAAAGATGACCTTCTAGATCCTATACTGCAGAAACGATTCTTTCTTTCCCTTTTGACAGGGGTGTGGGGATCAATGAGAGGAGGGAACTCAAGAGCTAAAAATGAAACCAACATCTAATTAATGCTTCAGCAGGAAATGTCCAGCTGTTACAAATCTGCTTGCCCCAGCAGCAGGAGAGAGCCTAATAATTTTTCTGATCAAGATCAGCTAAGAATTCTACTTACAGCTCATTCTGAGAACAAGTGAGGTTTTGATCAATGACGGCCCTTCCCCCTTCCTCTGCCACCCTCCTTGGCCCAACAAAAATTCAGGCATAGAAGAACTTAACCAATTTCAGAAACCTTAAGGCTAATGAACAAAAAAGGAACTAATTCTATTTAAAACTGGGTAAGAATCGCTGCAGATACATTCAGTGCTTCCTCAGTTTGCCTTCCTGCAGCAGTGCCCTATTTACCCTAGTCTACCTATGAAGGGAGTTCAATTTGCCCATGTGCTACACTAGCTTTTATTTGTGACAGTATTAGATTATAAAAAGACTAAAATTACTCAAATGCTGACTATTTCTGGTTGCTCTGGCTAGAATTGTGCTGTCAATCACAGACAGGCTTAGAGCTAACTGTAGTCAAGTATCAACAATTACCACAGAGTAAATAAGATAAAATTCCCCATTTCCAAAGCATGTGCAATTTTATTTTGCAATTATAGTTTACAGTATTGCAACTTACAGCCCTTCCAGCTCCACTACCCCTCCACCCCCCACTCTGACCATCTTTCTAACATAACAACAATGCAAGCAGAACTGTTAGTGTCCCCACTAAGCAGCCAAGGAGTCACTTCCCCTCAAGTCCACACCAAAAAAGAACCAAGGGAAAAGGAATTACAAGACTTCTTAAGGATATCCATACATTCTAGCTTTCAGCTACAACAGCATTGAAATTGCACTCAGTGGAGTGTAACTCACGAATTTGTCAGTCAAAATAGCTGTTGTCTTGTTTCTAATAAACCAGGTCTAATTGGTTAAATGATGCTTTTGCTGATGGTTTTTGAAAAGAGTAGTTGACATGGCTTGTGCTACACCTGCACACTAGATTGGACAAATAGCTTTGTTGCCCTGAAACTGGGAAACATCAAAACTGATAGTGGCTAGAATGACTGGGTAGCCCCTCAGGAGCCAAGAGGGACCAGTGAAAACTCTGCTGCTCAACTCCAGCTAGGTACAAGGCTGATGGCAAGTGAGAACAGTTGCTGTCAACTGCTGTTTGGGAGCCACACCACATGACACACTTGAAAAAGTTCATTTCATCACATTGACCCAAGAAAGCGCTTAGGATTTCCCAGCAGAATTAGCTCACCCAGTCTGAGCACTTCTCCCAGGGAAGGATGGGTCAGGGAAAAGCCAACTTTGTTGTTATGGAGACAGTCTCTCTTTTGCAGGTAAACAGAACTTCAGTGTCTCCCTTCTAGCACGTTTTCCAGTGCTAACTAAATAGATGCAAGGTATCATATTCAATCAAAACCCACTCTCTGCTCCGCTAAGCAGGCTCTACAACAGCGAGAGCTAAATCAAAACATCCACTGCATGTAAAATGAAGATAACTTGTACTCACACAGCCTTCTCCTCCTTTACTGGGGGAGATGAGCAGAAAGGGGAGGATCAGGAGGAATCTTATTCTCATTGGCTGGAGGCTTAATCAAAATAATTGTTTTCAGCTACATCTAAATTTATCCTTCTATGTCATCTGCACCCTAGCTTGGATCACAAATTTAAGAGGCAATTCCTGATGAATGGCAAGTTACTGACTGTAGAAATCTTCTTGCCAAATGATGCATCTGCTGTAGGTTTGTAAATGTGAGCTGATTTCTAGGTGCTTTAGCAGCTCTAGCTAATTTCTCTAATGAAAATGCTACACTCATGCTGAAATAGCTCTAGCATCTCATGCTCACGCTTTGTTATAGACAGAGTTCACAGCACAAAATGCAAGCATGTTGATTATGTGGTTATACATCTATTTTCCACACACTCATGTTGCTAATGTGGGAGAGGAGATAGTTAAGGCACATTCACTGATTTTGTCCATCTAAGGCAAAGCAGATAACACTCTTTCATGGCTTCTAAAAATTCCTGCATTAGATGAAGACATATTGGAAATGTCAAGTGTTTGTTCGTTTTCATTCTGTGGGGAAGGAAAAATGATGACAATGCCATCTGTTAGATTATTTGAAATTCCACATTAAATTGTGGAATAAACCCTGAAACCATCCAAAGAATTGCTTTATCATTCCAAAGTGGGAGCAGTGGATAAGAATGAGGAAAATAGCTGCATTTCCTGCATGCAACTGGCAAAACACACTGTAATTAGGAAGGCAACATTTAGAATAAAAAGCAGAGTACGACTGATGTTAATGGTCTGACTGGTCTTACTGTTAATGTGTTTTTATAGCAGATTTACTCTCTACAGCACCAACAGCTTCGGAGTATCAGACATGCTGAGGTTATGGATCTGAGAAATATGATGGCAGCAAGATGTTACTGAAATTTTCTGATCTGAGCTGAGCTAAAATGGAGGAGTTGTGATGCTCCAAAGCTGATAACTGCCAAAGCGAGATTGCAGGAATTCAAAGAGCTGTGTAATGGAAGCATTATTTGCTACGAACTCTGTGGCCCTCAGATGCAGTTAGGGTGTTATATATCATGTGAGTTTAAATTAAAAAAAAAAAAAGAAAAAATTAAAAATGAAAAAATATATTTTTTTAAATATTTATTTTTCTGGAAGTTATCTTCTTGTTCTGGACAGTTACTCTTAGTCTTGGGGTTGAAGAACATAACCTCTCCTGATTCAGAGAAACCCCTTTTCCATCTGTGGCAGCACAAGTGTGCTAACGCTAGACAGCATCTCTGCTGGAGCTTAAAGAGGGCAAGTGTCAAAGACAAGTGTCAGCTCAGCTCGTCAGCAGAAATTACCAAATACAGGAGTGCAGCTCAGATGTGACACACAGCATCAAAGGAAGGAACTGAGATCTGCTCAGCAGAGGAACTGAGCATAGCAAAATTTAGGCTGACAGTTGGGGTTGTTCAGCCTGGAGAACAGAAGGCTCTGGGGGGCCTTTATAGAGGCCTTCAAGTCCCTGAAAGGTGCCTATCAGAAAGCTGGAGAAGAACTGTTCCTGAGGGCATGGAGAGAAAGGATGAGAGGGGATGGTTTGAAACTAGAAAAGGGGAGATTTAGGTTGGGTATTAGGAAAAGGTTCTTCAATATGAGGGTGGTGAGACACTGGCCCAGGTTGCCCAGAGAGGAGGTGGATGCCCCATCCCTGGAGATATTCAAGGCCAGGGTGGATGGGGCTCTGAGCAGCTCTAGTGAAGATGTCCCTGCTCGCTGCAGGGGGTTGGACTAGATGTCCTCTAAAGGTCCCTTCCAACCCAGCACATTCTATGACTCTATGAAATTCCCTTTCTATACCTTTCCATGTCAGCATGGTCAGCCACAAGTGCAACCGAAAGTAACAACACAGCAGACAGTGAACTGGGATCAGTTACATTTCTGGCTCAGGTCAACCAGTGTTCTACCAAAATCCCTCTTCATCCTCTCTGTAATCCCTCTCAACACCAAATGAAGACATCAAGAGTTGTGATGTGGTATGAATTACACTGTTCCATGCCACTTCTGCTTTAGCCTGCATGAAGGGAATTCTCAACTGCTTCTCTAGAGTTAACAGCTCATCTGTGCTATCAGATACACATATCCAGGAGTCAAAGGACCTGGCCCACAGAATACATCAGCAGAATACTCCATATCACACAGGCAGAAAGTATTATGGCCCAAAATTGAACATGCACTTATTCTGCTATCTGCAATGAAAAAGAAAACTCCACAGCATCAAACATTTCCTCCTGAGTAAGAAGCATCTCACAACACCAAGTGTGCTCCCTGTCCTAACCTGCTCTCTTCTGCTTGTCCTGCTGTGAGCACACTGAACTGCCTGGCCACGCTGCCTCTCCTGCACAGCCTTGCTTCGTCCTGTCCTGCAGCGTCACAACCAACCAAGGGGCTTTTTGAGCAATATCTTTCTAGTCTGAGTTCACCAGATCAGAAGCAAGAATACCTCAGTCAGCACTGACAGACAGGCATGGTTAAAGCCATAGTGACTTCCTTGATAGAACTGCTCTGAAATTACTTCATTACAACATGGAATGTCCTAATTAGTATTTAAAACAAGCTAGGAGCATGTGTCAAACACCAGCCTATCTTTGAGAGGACTAAGGACCAATGCCAACATAATTCTTGAGAACATTCACGTGGTTGTGAGCTAACAAAAAACATTTGAGAAAAGATATTTTCACCCAAATATGATCAAGAAAAACTGTAAATTTGGGCCATTTAACAACAAGACTGATCACAGCTAAAAAATATTCAAAGAACCAGTAATAAGCAGCTGGTTTACATACAATTTCTCCTATATTTTTTAGAAAACTGTCTGACCAGGGCTCCACTCCTCAGGTAATAAAAGAACTCTGGCAACTGCCCTAAAATTTACATTGAAGTAACACTGAATCCTATTTGATTTTGCTTGTGTTCTGAGAAATAATCATCAAAGCTGAGAAGTGCCTTTTTCATGATTGGTGTTTACACTACACTAACGCTTAGAGAGGCTTAGAAGGATTCATAGCCTCATTGTGTTGGTGTTCCCTGCAAATGTAACAAAAAGTTCCTCCTCTAATGAGTTTATACTCTTGGTTAATGTGAAGTAGCTGAAAGCAGCAAAAAGAAGTTTAATTACTTACACATTTCATGTGAGCACAAGACTGGGAGTCAGGAACTCAGACCTCAGTCTTAGTCTGGAACGGAGTATTTCTCTGTGAAACTGTAAAGTGAGGAAGATATTTCTTTAGCCTAGTCCCTGCCTGGCTGGAGTAATTATCAAAAGCCTGTAAAACACTGTGAAGAGGAAGAGTGTAAGACTATCAAGAAACTTTCAAATTTCAACTCTGTTCCCTTTCTTTACACTCCCAAAACAGCATCAAGGTCTCCAAAAACCAAAGAGTAGTATCTGTGTCTTCCATAGCATCATTCTTCCAATGGTTTCAAAGCACAGCACAGAATGGCCCACAGCACAGAATGTGATTGTACACAGTCACTTTGAAATGCTGGGCAGAGTATGGAATCGGTCCTCAGCCATCTGAAATCTTGTCTGTTATTTGGCACATGCTCCTAGCTGCCTTCAAATATTACTGAAACAGCTCCAGTTAGATACTCCAGGAAATTCACCTTGGTTAAAGTCTTTATTTTTTCTACTTATTTCAATTTCCTCTGATACTCTACTGAAATCCCCCAAGGAAAAAAAGAAGGGGGAGGGGGGATGGGTTGGAATGGGGGAGTGCAAACTATGCTCAGCTGCTTTATCAGGAAGTTTTACCAGAGCTCCTGTGGCTTGATTTTCAAACTCTCAACTTCCAGTTTAGGAATAGATTGTGTCCAACCTGTTGTATAGGCTCTACGATCTGCAAAATACTCCACAGATAACCCTTCAGCCCTGTGAATTCTCCAGGACAGTAAATATGGAGGTTTTGTGATTGTGAGAACTGCTGAGTGCTTACAATACCTGCTGCAGCTTGTGGGAAGCCCAGGTGCTTGGCACAGAGCTGGACAGAGCTCTATGTTTTTAAAATAAAAATAACTGCATGATACTTCCACTGCATAATCTCACATAAAACCTTGAATTCCATTCCCTGCCACTAAGAATAATGTTTCCAACATTATTATTTGTGTAATAATGTGTTTACGAGTTGTGACCGAGCCTATCCCCCAGCATGTTAAGATTTGGAACTGTAGTCCAACCTAAGTCAACACTAAACAGGAAGGCATGAGAAAAACTAGAAATACAGTGTAAATTATACAGCTCTTTAAACAGTACCGTGGCTGTCGGACAAGCCTGTACAGCCCCTTCGAAAAACAGAGGGATAGATTCAGTCTTCTTTCATCTACAAATAGCATCACTGATCATAGCCCCGAGGTAAGGCCAGGAGTTCCAATGTCTATTTGGATTCCAAGGAAGAAAGGATGGCAGAAAGTATTTCTCTGTATAATTAAACATGATCAGCACGTGTTCTTTGGCATTGCAAACTTATGGCAGCTACTCCTGCTGACGACAAACACAGGTCCCATCAAAGAGCAAGACCCGAAGAGACAAAAGGCATACAAATGGGTTTTGTCCTCCCACTATCTTCTAAATGAGAAATAGAATTTAGCCCATGGACATTTTACATTATTGTCCTCTCCAAGTTTAATCTGAACCATCCAGCTAATGTGAAATGAGGAGTATTTAGGACCTCTACTGGCAGCAAGTTCACGCATGTAATTCTGGAAACTATATTCTTTTTACTTATATTAACCTTTCCCTTAAGCAACAGCAACGAATGTTCCCATCTGTCAAGATCATACATAAGTATATTCAAGAATAAGCCTAAACTCATTTTAATCACTTCCAAGATATGCCAAGCAATATAAAGGATTAAATATTTCACATTTTCCTGGGGCCATTTCAAACTCCAATCAGAGCAACAGCACTGAAAACAGTCATTTCTTCATGAGGACCTGACTGCTCAATTTGTTCTGTAGCTAGGAAGTGCAGTGGACATAGGTGGGAGCTCCTGGAAAACACCAGACTGGGTCTCCATGCAGAAGTTTAAGCAGAAGGTTCTGTACAGCTTTTTGGTGGTCCTGTTGCATTTGGTACAGGAGGTAAGTTTCCTGGTCCTGAGTGTAAATGCAGCAGTTTACCTGAGAAACCTACTGAAGCAGACAAGGGGTCTTTAAAGAAGAATTACTGAATGTGCTTTTTTAACTGCTCTGGTGGTATGTGCAGAACTATAGTCGCCAGAATGTAAAGCTCCTGGCTTGCTTTGATCCGTGCCCTAAGAGTGCCAAAGCACCCGCTTCCATAATGTCTCTTTCTTGGAGAACACGGAGAGCCAGCAGACTCCGCCTGTGGAAAGGAAGTTGTTTATAACAGAAATGTTCAAGGCCTAGATTCTCTGCTTTGCCTATTAAGGCAATTCCTTATGATAGATCTGGGCCATCCTGGGCTGCAGCAGAGGCAGAAGCGGCCTCAGCTCTTTGGCTACACCATGAACCAGCTAAACTCAAAGTAAGCATGAAGTACCGTGCTAGAAAATCCCCCACCCCACCCCGCTCCCTCCTTCCCCCCTCCGCTTGCTTGCACTGGTACCAAGTGGGAAGATGAAGAGGAGGCCAGAAACACAGGCTCTGTGCCAGCTATCAGTCGCCTATGCTAGCAAAACATTTTCTGGGGAACTTCCATGCTATTCTGGCCTGGTGGTACAAATAGGAATCTTGGCCTTCTGTTTCTGCATGCTAAATTTAACTGCATCTCTAATTGCCTTAGTTTATTTTTAAGCCTTTCTTGAGTTGAGGCAGCAGGTTCATTAAGTACAAGAGATTTTAATCTTGTTTCAGGACCTCATTAAATACCTCGCTACAAAAGAGAAGGGAGGAATCCAGGGGCCATCTGCTGGCTGCGTGGCACAGCACTGCCAGCCCCAGAGTCAGTCCAGGAATGCAAACACCCAGGATGAAGCCCAGGACAAATTCAGCTCTGATGCCAGAAAAAGATTGAGTGTAGGAAATGCTTTGCAAGTTTTACAATTAATGTGCTTTTAAAAAAAACTATACTAAAATAACACCAAAGGCTAAATGCTGGGTTTGGTTACAATCACGCAGGCGCAAACGTAGAGATTGGTTTGTTTTGGTGTAAATCAAAGCATTTGGTCACAGGGTTATTTATACTTACGAGGTCAGTGGTAGGGTAAAGAGATACAGAAAAAATCAATTACTGTGTCACAAGGTCATTACAACTGAAATAAGACTTAACACCTTTTTCAGCTTCTCCAAATAGGTATATTGCACCACTTTGTGCAGAACTAGCACAAATCCTGTTCTTTTCATAGCTGGCGGATCAAGGCCTTGTGTGTTCTTTCTTTCTACTGAGACATGAATTTCACTCTTACAGTTCTTTTCCTCTATGCACCTTCTATGCAACAATAAAAATGGAGAACAAATACTGCTTAGAACATCACCTAAGTGCATTCATGTAAGCAGCTCTACAACAGAGTTGGTGAGATGCCCAAGGTCCCAAGGAGCCAGGACCCAAGCAGTGTCCTTGAAGAACCCTTTGTGCTCAGGTGACATGTAAGAAAAAGGCAATTTCCAATGTTGATGCCAACACTACTGCCTCAGAAAGTTCCAGACACCCACGCAGTAGTGGAAGAATTCAGACACACCTATTTTAGTAAGACAGGTAAAGAATCAAAAGCATTTGAATGACAACTGTGCAAGATCAAGGCACCTACTACATAAAAAAAACCCATATGGGACTAGTAATTGAACTAAAAATATTTCTACAAGTTTTGGAAATCAATCTCTAGTTTCAGTCACACTGTGCTAATCCAGGGCAGCTGTCACTGTAAGTGAACAGACGATGCTTCAGCACTTGTCTTGATGGTAAGTACGACCCAGGAAATTTGTCAGAGATTTTCCTATAGAGTTGGTATCAAAGTGAGAATAAGGCCTTTTATGGGCAAGGAAGATTTTGACCACGGTATATTGTTAATTTCAGCTTTGTGGGAATGCAAGCAGAAAATATTTTCATTGAGAATTTTACCTGACATCAGTTAGCTGAGTCAACAGTGTATTAATATAAAAAAAACCTACCAATTTTGACAGATATGTTACATAGGTGATGTCTTCAAGATAGAAAATAAAGTATCCATACAATATATTTGTTAAGCTAGAATGACTTAGTTGCATTCCTGGATATTTTTGTTTTGTAAGCCAGCTGTAAGGCTAAGCTGCACTGAGATGATGGTTGTGGTAATATAATTACTAATATAAGGTTAGCCAAAGTGATTGTGTAGCCAAGAAAAATTAGATGCCTTGGTATGAGTCAACACATTCACTTCCCAAACAGTTTGGCTGTGCAGGGTAGATAAAACAGTGTTTATAAGGGACTGGTAACAAGGTGGTTCCTGATAGCTTTAGAAGTACATTATCTTGTTCTGCCATATCACAATAAAGCAATAAAGGTTGAGAGAATCAAACTGAAGCCTGTCAGAAACACCTATTTTGTTCCAATCACAGAGCTTAATGAAAGGTAAATGCTATTTTCTGTCTGTCAAATTAATCCCACAGTTGGATGTAGAGTATCACAGTGATGGGCACCACTCCCTGCAGTGGTTTAGCCCCCTGTGTTCAGGGCTGGTTCCGACACAAGCTCAGGTGTGTAATTTCACCTCTGAGTGCTGTGAAGCCTCAGCTGGGCCCTTCCCCTGTCACCCAGGAGCTGCATTTAAGCCCAGACACTTGCTCTTGGTCCTTGACTGTGCTATGCTGTGGCTACTCCTCTGCCTGGCCAAATACCTCACTCATCTGAGCCTGCCCTTAAATAACTGATTGGACTTTGTGGCTTGATCTCAGACCCATTTCACCACCACAGACTGCCTGGGAGATCAGTGGCTACTGGCTGACTCTATCTTGTCACTGATCTCAGTCCTGGCCTTGACCTTGGACCTACCTCATTACCACAGGCTTCCCAACTGGTTACCTTCACCACACCTGCTCTGCTTTTCTCTGAGTCCTGTGGGACTGCATCTCTTGCTGGTGAGGTCTCTGTCCCTGCCTGCTTTGCTGTTGCCTGCAGCTCCTGGCTTGTCTTCCCTTAGAGTAACCTGCTCGTGCTGCTCCCTGACGTAAAACTCAGCCTAGTAAAAGTAACAACTATTATCTGGATCCCACCTAATGGGAGTGTAATATGGAAATCAACATTAGTGCTAAGCTACTCTATCATAACACACAAGATGAATGACAGATGAAACCCATTTCATTTAACATCCTCCACTTAATAGTTTCACATACTGCACAGCATTCCTCCTCTGCCTCCCTTGTCAGTAACACCCTGCTCAAATACCGAGACAAACACTACACATTTCACTCTATAAACTATCAATTCACCCTGAACTTACAGCAGGGATCACATCACCACTCTGCTGGCCTTGAGCAGAACTGCAGATGCTTGAATCACTTCTGAGTTAGACCCAAATGTTAAAATGTAGTTGAAGAGTGTATTTTCAGGATCAACTCATGGCAGTTTTCAGTTTCCCTAAATGTTTGAGTAGTGGAGCAGAATTTTATTTTTAAATCAAATTCTTCCTTATGCTGTTAAAGACCTAAGGTGGCCACCAAGATGATGCAAGGACCAGATTACCTCTGCTACAAAGACAGGTTGGTAGACAGGCTTGTTCAACCTGGAGAAGAGAAGGCTCCAGGGAGACCTTATTGCAGCCTTCCAATCACCAAAGGGGCTCCAGGAAAGCTGGAGATGGGCTGTTTATCAGGGGGTGCAGTGATAAGTCAAGGGGTAACTGAAAGAGATGAGATTTAGACAGAAAAAAACCCTTTCAGGTTTGCAGAGAGGGAAGGCCCTGGCACAGGGTGTCCAGAGAAGCTGTGGATGCCTCTGGATCCCTGGCAGGGTTCAAGGCCATGTTGGATGGGGCTTGGTGCACCCTGGGCTGGGGGAGGGGGGGTGTGCCTGCCCATGGCAGGGGGGACACTGGAGGGGCTCTGTGGTCCCTTCCCACCCAAACCAGTCTGGGATTCTACGCATTTTTGAAGATAGAGGTGGGCCAGACTGCAAAACGTTCAGATACCTGAAGACACAGACTGACAGGTATAATTTATAGGATGAACCCACCGATTTCCAGGGGAACTCGGTACTTGTAGTGTCTTGCAAATACCACTGGACATATCAGCAACTCCTTTAGAGGCTCACATAAGACTAAGAACTAACTTTCAGCCAAAGTTACCTGCACTGTTTTGAAAGTGTTCTTCCCAAACTTGATTCTAACTCATATTAGTACTTCCCACAGACTGAAACCAAGTACAGAGTTTGATGGAAATAGGTTAAGAAGAAAAAAAAAGATGGCAGCAATAAATCTGAATTTCACTGCTTTTAGACAAGAACACTAATGTAACCCTAATGCAGCTTTTTACATTTCCTTTGCGTTTCCTTCCCAGCACCTCAGCTACAGTAATTGCAGTTTCTAAACTTTCCCTCTGATTATTATTCAGTTCAATTATTTATGTACATTATAAATGGTCAGAGGAGTTCTGGAAACTATGACAAGTGTTCCAGATCTGAACATCTATCATTGCCAAAACAAAGGACTTGAAAAACAAATTTGAAAGTGTGCTACTCTGTCAAACACTGTGGCTTGTTCTTTGAATATACATGTTTATATATAGATATTAGATATTTTCACTGAGAGACACAGCTGCCAAATTACAGCTTCTTTAGTTTTAAATGTCAAAACATCCAAGTGTCTCTGCTTTCCTATGTGCAGCAAAGGAAATAGAAAGAAAAAAAAAACCTGTTCTAATTCAAAGAAAAAAACACTCCTGTCAAGATGAATTTCAAGTAATCTTATAAATGACTGTTGTGTTTGATAGATGATATATACATTTTTCATTCTTAATTTTAATAATGAATATTTCCAAAAAGAACCAAGAGCAAAGCTGCCCACAGAACACAGTTATTACAGCTTGTGCTGATTTTGTTTCTACCAACAGGCAGGTTTCCCTCAAGCAGGCTGTCAGTTTAGGTACTGCTTAGCTGTTTCTGCAAGCATCAGAAGCAGATTAAATCCCAGGCTGGCTATCTCATGCCAGTGTTCACGCTGCCATGACTAGCTGGCAGCAGGCACATTCACACCATGATTCAGTGAGAGCAAGGCTGAGGTGCAGACACACCCTGAGCCATACTGGAGACAAACCATATCAACAAGCTGTTACCTTCACTTTATTGGCTTCAGCACAGCAAATATGGGAAATGACCAAGGCACAGAACAATTCAGCAATCACTCGGTGCACTGTCAGGAATGAGCTCCCAAACCCATCTATTTCTGATGAGCAAGTAAGTGCCTGCATCTTAATAAGGGCTAACTGGAATCTTGGTACGTCCCAGCAGACCAAGAACGTCTTAAGACTAGATTTGCAACCTTCAAAACAAAGCTCTGCACAGTGCACTGGCCTTGCCAGAGCAGGCCAAGAGGGGGAAATACAGTTCTCTGTTTGTTAGCCCTGTATTTCTCAGCAGTTATTAATCCAACATTAAAAAAAGGGTTTTAATCTGCAGAAATACACCAGTCAACTGCTTACAAACCAAACAAATGGGAATGGTCCATCCCACGCTTAGGGCTGCTGTAAGGTCTTCCAACCTCTGTACCGACTTAAGAGTTTTATTATTTCTATTAGCATAAATAAATCATTATTGTGGACTCAGACTCCAGAGTTCCTCATCTCTTCTTACCTTCTCAGCTGGCCTTGTGTTCAGTGAGACCAGTGCATGGACGAATTAGAATTACATATACAAATCTTCCCAGGAGAAAAACCAAACCTGTTCTCTGAGCCATATTTTAGGCTCTTGGAAAAAAAAAATCAGCATAATTTCATACTCAGTTAATCAGGGCATCAGCCAAAAGCAAAACCTATTCCTAAACCCACAGTCCTCCAAACATATCCACAAAATATAAATGAGATATAACGCTGCTAGGGACTGACAACCAGAGAGGAGTCAGCATTGACTTTTCAATGTCAGTAAATATATTTCACTTCTTAGAAAAAAGTTATAAAAAATCATGTATGAAAGTCTGGATCCCGTGAAGCCAATGACACTGAGCTGACTGCCTTCAGCAAGCCAGGACTCCTGCCATACCCTGACACCCATCCAGGAAAGATGAGAAAAATATTATTAACATGAGACAAGAGCTAAAGGAATGCTTATCTCATTGGGTAATGGTGCTTGTAACAAACAGATTCCAATGAAAATTACTTTTTGGTTCTAGGATCACACTTGCCAGGAAGCCATCATGAAAAGGACAGACCTACACTGAACTACTAACCATGTGGAACAAAACAGGGGTTTTCTCTGCCATGGGCTGCATTCCAGTTACTGACTGCTGGGGCTGCAGTTCCTCCAGCTGCTCCTGGAATCTGTGTCTCTCTTTCATCTGTTCTTCCTTTTGGGACAGCTCTCTTTTACTTTCTTCTGTCCTGAAAAACATACAGATTCTGCTTTGCTTAAGCTTTCCACTCGGGAGAAAAAGCACCCTAGTTCATCTGTTTGCATTTCTTTTTTCTTATATTTATACCACACACTCAAGGGTGAATCATGACAAGACAGGCTAAAACAGATTTAGAAAGTGCTTATGGTGTTTGTGGGGGGACACAAGAACTTGTCATTGGAGAAAATCTGTCAAAAAAAAATTCCAAGGAAAAGGAGCAGACCTCAAACCTCTAAGTGGCAACAATCTATTTGGGGACCAGAACTCCATTAAGCAGAGGCGTGTTTGTGATGTTTCACTCCCCATCTCCACACCAAAACTCAGTCTAACTCCATTTCCTTTCCTACATGCTGTGATACTGTGACAGGTTTCCCCTGAACCAAGGTCTTCCATCCTTCTATATTTTAATGTCTGCAAAAAAACTTCACCTGCCCTTTCCACAGCAGACATTAAGTTCAAATTCTTCTAAATTCTTCAAACCCCGGGTGCCCTGACAATAATTAGAAGAAACAAACCTGAAATTCATTGCAATCATTGTGAGCTATTACTCAGCAATGATAAATAACACAGATTCTTGCCAAGCCATCTATCTACAGGCTCACAGGTAGACAAAATGGACTTTTATAGAACTGATGGAAGCAATGAGCTTTAATGTCAGGAATCCCATAGAGGGGGAAAAACCAACCCTGCAACCGACCATCTGCCATTTAAACCAAGTGCACAGTAGCTGAAGTATCTAAGTGGCAGGGTAGGCAACTGTTTAACACTGAAAAAGTAAAAGTCTCTGGAGCAGGCAGATTCTAATTCTTATAAGGGCTCATATGTCAAAGTCAAAATGTTAAATTTCACTCTGAAAATAGCAGACAGAATATAACCTTTGAGAAGTCAGGATAATGGAACTCCCCCAAATAGCTGGGCAGGTGCAGAAGGCAACCACCTCATTTCACTTTAAAATTAGACCTTATGCAGAATACACTACATGGAACTAATTCCAAAGAGGCAGAGGCCCAAATAACTCTGCTATTCCCTCAACCTGGTGGTTTTTTAAAAAGCTTTCCAAGAAATTCCTGTGGTATAACCTGTTCCTCATGGGTATACTTTGTCCCTCTTAGGTCTTGCACTTTTATTGATATCAGAGTCAGAATTGGTTTGTTTGGGGGAAAAGTTAAAAAGGGAGATATGATCATCTTCCAGTTTGTAAAAAGCTTTTTATACTGGGAAACTGAATAAACCATTTTCTGTACTTCTCAGGAATATGACAAGAAATAAGCTTGAATTGGAGATAGAATTTGAGATAGAATAATTTAAATTTAAATTAAGGAAAAGCTTTATAATTGTAAGGATAAAATATAGCAGCAAAATGTAGTACTGGGGAGTCACTGAACCCTCACCATTGAGTACAAGACGAAGTTATATATAAGGGATTTTACCTCACTCTGTATTGGTGCAGTGAGACAGACATAAGAGGCTATGCTTAGTAAATCTCAGCACCATCCTTCATAAAGGAGAAAACACCATGTTATCTTCTCACATAGTATAAAACCTAAATAGCTAAATTTACAATGTCAGAGTGCCACAATGCATCTAATCCCAGGCCAGTTCTCTGATCTGCTAAGTCTGGCTACCTCTAAAACTTGAAGTAACAGTGGTCACGCTTGGCTGTCTTTCTAGGTAACAAAACCAGGCACATCCTTTTGCTCCAACTTACAGATGGGATAAGTAATGTCCTTTAATCTTAGGCAGTTACATAAGCCATAATCAAAACCACCAATGACTTTTCTTGTGAGATACCTTGGCAATTCTGTTGTAATTAGAAGAGAGTCTGGAGCATTTTCTGAATGTTGAATCTTCTCAGCTTCCATTTTTTCATTTTCTATGCCAGCTCCACTGCCCACGGTGATTGATGAAGAGGTATTTTGTTTCTCTGGTTTCAAACTCACCAATGTCCTGGGAATCACCTGACCTGTCTCTTCCCTCATGTTAAAGTCTTGGTTTTGATTGACCTTAGAGGAACCTCCCTCTCCTAGACTGTCTGGATCCTGTTTTAAATCTTCAATTTTTTCAACCTGGGTGGGAGTTTTACAAAGAAGCTCCAAGGCTTCTTCTCGGGCTGCATGGAGTTGTTGCAGCAGCAGGCTTTTCCCTGAGCAATTCCTCCTGCAAAGAAAATAAAAGCCTGATTTAATTAAGATAAAGTGTTATATTAGTAAATTCACGCTCTAATGAACTTCACTTTGAGAGACAGCTCAAAACAAGGACTGGGCATCTACACAAGTAACAGTTATTGATAATAGTGGCACTGGCACACAGTCAACAGAACACAAAACCAATCTTAATGACAATTTACTTATTCCCTTCTGCAATTTCAGGAACAACAAATACCTACCAGAAGAGCCCTGAACAAATGCAGTGATGTCACAGAAATTTACATATGCAGATCCTTGTCCACTTTGGATACAGGGGTTGGGATTCAAATACATACAGAAGAAAAGTTCCTCTAATAATTCTTAGGATTTTTGAGCATTTGATTTCATTTCACCCATCTGCTCCAAGTTAACAAGACTGATCAAGTGTCAGTAACCACAACAGTGTGATAGTATTCTGTTGTGAAAGGTCCTATCACAACACAAGGGGCAGCTAAGTATACTCTGTCATGCAGTTCTGTTCAACCATGAGTCTCTAGCTATCTGCTACAGGAAGACTACCATCGATTTGTAGCTCATCTGGAAATTATGAGCAAATAATATACTTTATTTTAGTGGTGGCTGAGAAGAGCATGTACTGAGTAACAGATTGAGTTGGCTATTGATGATGCTAGGTGCATGAATACACAGCATGGTACCACTGTACTTGGCTAAACCTATGCTTCTCAGAACAAAGGAAAAAACAGGTGAAGAGCATTCATTCTCCTTAAGGGTCTCGCTTCTCCTGACATCATATTCAGAACCATCAAACCAACATTTAACATTGATGGCTGGACTATGAAGGAGTATGCTTATGCAGTGATAATTCTGGGAGAGCTCCCTGTATTGGAGAGCTGTCTTACGGTACAGTGATAGAGATGGCACCAACCATTTGTGTGTTCCAAAGAAAAAAAAAATAGTATATTTTCTAGGCTAAGTGCCCACAGGACAACCAACCCTCCATGGCTCTAACATGCAGGCATTTTGTAGTACAAAATATAGGATTAATAATCCCATCCAGATAAGAGTGAAACTGGCATTGACCCCTCAAGAACAAGATCAGAATCTTAGCCTGCGGAGACCATGAGGCATTCTTATTTAGAAACAGAACTGAGCAACATTTGCCAGGCATTTCATTTGTGTATGCTCTTTAACAACATTAAAGTAAATCAAAATCTAATCAGCTAAACTCTGGTCTCCATCACTCCAGATTTACACTGATGCAACTTCTGCATTTGCATCAGTGTCAGTGAGAGTTCCCCAAGCATCATCTCAACCCTGCTTTATGTTGGCTTGTATTCGATGTTCTAAATTATATCAATTGTTCATGCTCCATTCCTTGTCGAATCATTTATTCTTTAAAATTATTCCCAAAAAAGTGAGAGTAATAGGCTGACACAATACATGTGTTCTGCTTGTCCTCTGCACTGCTGTAATGTGAACATATAGACATCAGACTTCTGCATGTAATCAGGACTATAAATGCAGGAAGATGTTTAAAGCTTGACATATCTGTTCCACATTAAAAAGGTGTTGAAGAACCTATGGGTATGAGTCAAGCCCGAGTTTAGCAACAGGAAAAGGCTGGCATCTGCGCCGATGAATTTACAGTTCAGGAATCCATCCATTAATCTCTCTCTTTTTCCTCTTCCTCTCCATCCAATTAAGGAGAATTGAGAGCATCCCTGCCCACACATTGTATTCAATATTCTCTTTAGATCAACATCCATTCTAGCCTATTTTATTACTTCTAAAAATAAAGGTTTGTCTGAGTCAACTCCCTACAACAATGTTTTCAGAGTTTGGTTCTGAGTCATTAAAAACCAGTTCTCCTGTCACTCAAACACGTCTGGCAAATGAGTTGGTTTCCCAGCCACATAGGTCTACTCCATTTGTCTTTTGAGCCTTTTCCATGCAGCTGCACAGGAGCAAGGCAAATGTTGGTGCCTCAAGCACCAACAGCTATTTTCTAGCTTTGGTATCTTTAGCATGCAACAGGAAAGAGCAATCTCCTGGTACCAGACTGAAGCACTCTCCCTACAGGGCTTTTTGCTGTGAAAACCAGGAATGAAGATATTTTGTTACAGAAGCTCTCACTCTAATTTGTTAGAACAATTAGCTTCAGAAAAAAAATTAACATTGTATCATTTGAACTCTTACATTCTCCTTTCTGCTTGGTCATTAATCATCATAGTATCTTCTCCATCGGAGCTGTCACTTGCACTGTGAAGCAAATTAGACCATATCAGTTAACTGTTCCAAACGGGTGTTGGCTTTTCATTATTTCTAAGGTGCAAGTTTAGACCATTACATAAAAGGGAAAATACTTTCAGGAAAGATTTCCAGGGGTTACAGACAGTTCTTCATACTAATGAAAAAAAATTAAGCAACTACATCAAGAAGTGTTAGTCATTTATTAACTATTTGCTGTTTATTAATTACAAGGTTTCTTCTGGTGACCGTTTTCTCCAATCCCCACTGCAGCAGCTATATATCCTGAGAAAGGGAGCAAACAGCTACCTCAGACACCATTAGCTCTAGGGGAAACTACATGTTTGTCAAAATCTGCTGCAGCCTGAGAAGAATTTGACCTCCCATAACTGACTATATAAGGCCCTCTTATCACACAGGAGACAGAAATCAGCACCCACAATTGCTTGCCAGGAATGTAGTCACGGATGTCCATTTTGTACACGGTGCTGTCAGAATGCTAGCCCAACTCAGACAGCTCCAAGCATTGATTTGCAGTCACTGCCCACTCTCTTATAGATGGAATCTTTCTAAATGTTATTTCCTGGATGATTTGCATGTCCTTTCTGTGCTGCATCCCCACACACTTACTAGTTCTGAGATAAGTTATTCTCTCCTGAGAATCTGTCTGCTCTGAGAGAGGCCATGCCTTCCTGCCAAGGTCACAGGTGTGGAAGAAAACACTTTAAAATTTATATTTTGCAAGTATGAGATGCAGAGAAAAGATTTCCATTTCCTACTTCTTGTTACTTCTAACAATGAAGTCAGAATTTACCTTTGTTTCTCATCAGGGGATGTTGCTGGCTTCTGTGGTTTAGCATCTCTTAAATCCATGTACACAGTTACAGGCTCTGGCAGGTACTGTAATCTCATCGTGTCCCTCCTTGGAGAACTTCCTGAAGATGATGGGAAGGCAATGTTCCTAAGTAGGGAAAACACTGTTTCAGCATGTCCTCTGCCTTATCCAGACAAGAAGTCCTGCAGGGCGTGGATTATCATCAAAATTGGATTGTGAAAGGAGCTTTATACTTGCCAGATTCAAACTCCATGTCTGCCTACTATCCACCACCTTACAAAGCTGAACTCAAAGATTCAGCTTCCCCTAAGGAAGGCAGATCACAGGCAGCAGGATTCTGAAAACCTGACAATGTCAAATCCTTCTGTAGAACAAAGGTAGGCAGTTATGGTACCAAAGAGCTTACAAGTTTTAAGAGCACAGTGTCAGTCAGTAAAAACAGGTCCCCTTTCCTCTGACATCTTTTTTTTTTTTTGCAATTCCATTTTATCTTCCAGAGCATACAAAGTGCAAATCAACTTCATGCTCTGGAAAAGTAACCTCACTGTTCCTTCCCCTTCACAGGCTTGCTTCACTTCTGTTTCCTCATCACCCATTGATGATGTTTCCTCCATATGGTCTGGAAATCCACTTCCTCCACACAGAACCCTCCAAGATGCACTGACACCTCCACTGATAAAAACTATCCTGTACACTTTAGCTAAATTGAGGTACCAGCAAGAGAAACTGGTACACTAGATAACAAAACATGTGGCTATGATATTCTGCTTAGCCTTGTCTTCCTGCCTTTCCCATTTGCCTCAAGTGTCTCATAAGGTCTAGGCAAAGGTGGTGGTTGGTACTAATGTGGCAGGATGCTGACTGTTAATCAAACGTATATGAATGAACAAGTTTTAATTTTCCTTTTAACATCCCTGTAGCATATTCCAACCATGTATCAGCTTTCTTCAGAGGCTACAGAGAAAAGAACCTACAGAACCCCACGAGTTTCCTGGTATCCCTACTGGCAGTCAGTCAAGGTTACCTAGTGTACAGGATAGAAAAGGACCTACTTATTCTCTTGTTGATGTGGAAAGGAGGAGAACTTGGCTGACGGCCACCTGCAGTGTGGAGAGACTGTCCTGGACTGCCTGGCACACAGTTCTTCTAGCTTTTCCATGAGCTGATTTTCAGACCTACTCCTGAAGGTCTCTATGGAAGAGCAACAAAAAGAATTACCAGTTGTGGTCTTCTGCCATGGAATCACCCAATATACCCTTCCTGATTTTTACACTGTCCCTTACTCTACAGCCTGTCAGAAGGGGAAGGATAAAGATGCTGTTATCTGGCTTCAGACCTCCATCCATCTTGTCCAAGTCGCTCTTTGGCCACGACAGGCCACAAGGCACTGGTTTCAAGCTACAAAAGCACAATGAAATCTTGGGGAAAGCTAATTAAAACAGTTTGCACAAAGGTATTTAAAAACCCACTATGACTTCAACATTCAAGATTATGCTGCAGGGAATGACATACACAGGAGTCTGAGTTTTATTTCTTTTCATATACTTTCAAATTTTATATTAATTTAGCAATGTTACCATGAAACGTTGAGGAGAAAGCAACTTCTGCTTGAGTGTTATCCTTCTGCTGCTCCAGCTCCTCCGGAATCTTGTGTTGATCCCATTTCTCAATATTCTGAAAGAAGACAGATGAAATGTAGCATTCTGTTGGGAGGGAGTTTTCCATTCCTTTTGACTTTGATTTGTAGGAATTCCATCAGATTCCTCTGGCATATATAAAAACACAAATGGCATGGAAGTTCACCTTATTTATCACTAGTACTGTACCACCATCACCTACCAGTAGGTGAACCAGAGCCACTGGACACAGTTGCTCCAGCATGAGCCTCAAGCAACATGACTGACAAATGGATATTGCCTGTTCAAACACTGCCTCACATCACTGCCAAGGCTCTGCACATCTAGCATAGGCAGGTGCCTAAGAGAAACCTGTGAAAGATTCACTGATGTTTAAAGAAATATAACAAAGGCAGAGTACCTTGTCCTTCCCCACTTTAAAAACCAGTATCATCACCAGTACTTAGAAGTACTCATAGTTTTTTTAAAAAAAGGTGGCTGACAATTACGTCACAACTACAACTAACATGCATTTCATATAACCACTCAAGAGCTTCAGAAAAGCAGAAGCAACCTCCAAAACATGCAGTTTCACTCATAGAAGCCTCTGTCACCTGGCTCTCCCATTCAATACTCTTGTCAGATTGTTAAATCTTCACACATACCTGCACCATGATTAGATCTATTCTAATATTATAAGCTGCAGCTGATGCAATGTAAAAGCCAGATGAGAGTCACAAGCTGAAGTCTTTCACACCAACACAATGCTAATACCAGTTCAACAACGTGATTGCAATGTGTTGGTCTGGAAGAGTGGAGACACTGACAGCTGAGCACTATGACCCAGATCAGTACAGGTGCTGTTTTATCAAACAGCTTGAAAGACAAGATATGTATTTACTTTAATTACGATCCAATTAGTACTAAGCTTTTTTCCTGCCATAATAGTACTTAAATAGAAGCCATTATAATAAAAAGACCAAACTACCATGTAATCTGCAGCAGTAAAGCTCCCTCCTCCTAACCCTAGCAGGAACAGCACTATTGTAAGGTACAGCACAGGGTTCAAAAGAAACAAAAACAAAGCTCTGCACAACTCTATTTCTAACACAGGAAGGAACTTAAACATAAAAAATATGTGAAAAATATCTTCTAAATGAACTGGTATAATTAGAATTGAGAAGAGATGGTGTACTAAGCTTTACTTGGCATAAACTGAGGTACCTTGCTGGGCTGGGAAGTGACAACCAGTCCAAATCTAAACATGTGCAGTGTGCACAGGAAGGGTACAGGTTTTCCCTCCTTTATGAAACGGAGAACACACTGAGCCTGGTCTCAGTGCTTACCTAAAAGCATCAGACTTCAGTTCATTGAACTGAAAGGAGAACCATGCCTCCTGAACTAACAGGACAACTGACTTGTACAAGGCAAGATGGAAATCAAACTTAGAACCACTTGAAAGAAGATTCCCTCCAATAATTGCATGATTAAATTATATTAAATGATGCAGCACAATTAAAAACCCACGACAGTCAAGCATCTGCATTCTTTGCCTATATTAGAGCCACTCTAACACCAAAAAGTTTATTTTTGTGAGTAGAGAGGGAAAGGGAACATCTGTACTCTGATTCTATAGAAGGCTCTGAACAGAAATATCAAGTTCATGTTCCCTGCTGATTAAGTCCAAATGACCTTATAAATCACTATAGTCAGCAGAGATCTGTAATTACAGGATGGAAGTGAACCTTTCCATGCTGGAAATACCATACTGATTAAGCACACAGCAGCCAGTCATCCCACAGACATAAGGACCTGCCTTAGATGGAAGCGATTCCAGATTTCAGGAACAACGCGAACCACCTTCTCTTCTCATGCCCAGCATTACACAGTGCATGGCTTCCTGGATGCTGGAAGGCCAGAAAGCTCACTGTTTTGATGCAAAGCATGGCATTTCAGTTCTTTAGTAGGATCCTGCAAGCAATGTGCTGTGCCCTCTTGGGGCAGTGCTCCCCAAGGCCATTCATCAGGACCACTTACCTGCAATGAGGAATGGGATAGTTCTTGAAGGCCATCTGAGGAGGTTTCTTCCTTAGCAATTCTGCCTAGCCTGTTGCTGACATCGTGTGAGGGAAGTTTGACATCTAGCTGTGGGTGACCTGGTGACGGCTCCAGCGTTATCTTGGAGAGTATCTTCGTCTCTATCAGCTTTTTTCTCTCTTTTTGACTGCTCAGCTCTTCCACAGACAATACAGTATTAAGGCAAGAGTTCCCTTCTTCTCTGGCCTGTTTCTTGCTCAGTTCTTTCTCTTCAAAGACATGTGTGGAATCTGCAAGAGACTCCGCAAGAACAGCTCCCTTTGGGCTCAAAATATCTTCAGCATGGCTGGCAATATTGGAAGTTACATCTCTTATCATTTGTACATCTTCTTTTGCAATAACTTGGGCACCATCTGTTATTTTCTGGATGCCAAAACTTTCTAGATCTTCATTCCAGACCTTCCACAGGTCTCTTTCTGTTTCCTGGGTTTGCTACAGGTACAGAAAAATAACTTGCATGCAGAAAGTCACACCCCCCTAAGCCTTAGAAGCTGACAGTAAACCAAAACAAAGTAAGTGGCAGATGGCAGCTCCAACTCAGACACCATCTGGTAACAGCACACACCATAGCCATCATGGAAAGCGGCAACTCTGTTTACTTTTCAAAGTGTAACTTCAAGGAGTATTAAAACATCCTTGAAAATAACTTGGCTTACATCTGCTCCTTGTATGACACCTCTCACACAGAGACAAAGAAATGGAAAAGCAGCACAGTAAGTTAGTCTTCCCATGGTGAAACAGTAAGGTCAAAGAGCTTTTCTGCTGGCTAGCAATGATGGCTAATCCTCATCACTGCAGACACAGTGTAATCACTTTACCTCAGAAATGCTCAGCTCTGAAAGGCATAAACTTTGTACTTGTCCTCCTTACTACACTGTACTAGCTAACTCTACATTTTGTAGATACATAAAATGGTGGCTTAAACTATTTCATACTCCAAAAAAAATTAGGAGTCATTGCACAGTGCTCCTGTTAGGGCACAGGGAAAAAAAAAAAGACAATAATAAAACCTGCAAGGAGATAGGACAAAAAAAAAAATCTCAGAGCAGAAAAAGCTTAAAAGGTGTGTTATATAAAGAAGAAGATTTAGTCTCTAGGGGGAGAAAGGATTGGGGATTTCTATTGCTCTTCTATCACCCAATTCCTTTAAACAGGAGAAATAACAGCAGCTACCCACACTGGGGACAGCCAGGAGGTGGGGTTATAGTAGTACAACCTGCACGTTTGGTTCTTCCAGGGAAAACTCCAGCAGCTCTTCTGAGAGGTCAGGAATTAAGTTTGGCTGTTCCCGATGGAAGATGAAAAGCTCCCCATCACTGTCACAATCAGACTGCAAACAAACAAACAAAATTAAATGAGAGACTATAACCCACCTAAATATCTATTTTGCAGTGACAAATCCTTTGTGATCACCACTTGACTTCAGTCCAGAGAGAATTTTTTCCACGGTTCCACCTTTACTGGGCAGTCAACCCAACACCCAGCAGCCCAGGCTGTCCTACAACAGCCTAACATTTGAGCAAGCTACAGTTACAAATACCACATAAAACACTGAACTGCCATGGAGGGTGATGACTAACATCCCTTGGTACAAAGCAATGACAAGAGCAAGTTCTGCAACTCCCAAGTGACCCTTTGCATTCCCTCACTTGCCATTACAGAGCAGCAAGAGCAGGGCTGCTCCCTAAAGGCAGGGAAGTAAGTACCAGGAGAGGGAAGGGGGTCAGCAGGCAAAGCCCAGTCCCAGAGCACCCAAGAGGAGTAAGCAGGCCAGGCCAGTGTAGTGACCAGGTTGGGACAGGAACCCAGGTGTCCTAATGCAGTATTATGGCAGTGAAGCAGGTCAGAAAGTCAATGCACAGCTGAAAGTCTGGCTCAAGCAGGTCCATAGCTAGAAACCAATACTCATCCACCACAGTTGTGGTGGTTTGACCCTGGCTGGAGGTGGAACGGCCAAAGTTGCTCTGTCACTCCACTTTTCAGCTGGACAGGGCAGAAAACATATACTGAGAGGTCTAGGAGTTGAGATAAGGACAGGGAGAGATCATTCCACAATCAGCATCATGGGCAAAACAGACCCAACACAGAATAAAGGAAAGAAACTCTCTAATTTACCACACTGCACACAGAGAGAAACCAGTGTTAGATAACAACAGGTACAACCAGGTCTTAAACTCCCACCCATCCCTTCTTTGCAGACTTAACTTTATTCATGATTTCTCCCCCTCCAGGATGGCACAGGGCAGGGGAGATGTCTTTGGTCAGTTCCTCATGAGCTGTTTTCTTCTTATTCACAGGGAGGGGTATTCCTCACACTCTCCCCCTGCACCAGCTTGGGGTCCCACCCATGGGAGACAGTCCTCCATTAACTTCTCCAACATGTCCTTTCCCACATGGCTTCATCTCTTCCCCAACTGCCCCAGCCTGGGTCATTCGCATGGAATGCAGCCACAAAATATCTCTCAGACTGGTCCCTCATGGAGTCTCAAGCACACCCCAGCAAACCTGCTCCAGCGTGGACCTGTCTCCATCCCTCTCCAAGGGCTGCAAGAGGCTTCCTCCAATACGGGACACGGCATCTTCCATATGTCTCCATCTGCTCCACGGTGCCTCTCCACAGGCTGAAGGTGAGGTCCCTGTATCTTCCATGGGTTGTGGGGAAGACACCCACTCCACCATGGTCTTCTCCCCAGGCTACACAGAATCTCTCATCATCTCCTCCCCCCTCCTTCTTCACTGACCTTGGTGTCTGCACAGTTTCTTAAGTCTTCTCACTCCCTTCTCTGATGACAAAAAGCAGCTGCTTATCTTTTGGAGTTTTTTTTTCCTCTTAAATCCAATTCCCAGAGGTGCTATGACTGTTGCTGATGGGCTTGGCCTTGGTCAGTGCTGGATCTGACCTTGAGCCCAGCTGCTATTTACTCTGTTGGGCCTAAGAAAAGCTTCCAGCTGCTTCTTGCAGAAGCCACCCCTGCACTTCTGCTCCACCAGCACCTTGCCACACAAAACCACGGTAGCTCAGACACCAAGTGAAGGCCCAGAGCTGGGTTTAAATAGAGGGGCTGGGCTGGTAGGTGGGAGCTGCAGGTGAGGCTGGTCAGGGCTTATTGCAATCAGGACCCTCACACCATTCAGAATGGAAAGCACTATCTACATTTGGCTGGACAGAGTTTAAACAGGTTTGAAGATCTCTCTTACAAACTTTAGATATGCATTTGAAATGAATCCTTATGCACAGACACCAAAGTGAGATTAAGCAACTACTCAGCTGCCAGGAATCCAGATTTCCCGCTTGCCCCTTGGTTTTCCAAGTGCACATTTTCAGTAACTCCCACTTCGGAGAATTCTCTCCATCTGGTATAATTAATCCTAACATAAAGTGAACTGCAACAGAACTTCTTTCTTAATAAATTGCATATCAGGGTAAAGAAAGTACTTCAGGGCATAAAACACATTTGTCAGTGCCCTTTCTCGAATGCAAGAGCACAGCACGGTGAGGTTACAGATCTCCAGTACATAAATATATCCTCCCACTGGAGGACACCGCTCAGACAGAGGTGTGGCACTGAAACTGCTGACTCAGCAGGCCACTTCTCACATTAAGCAGGAGAGGGATCGTACAACCAGACCTTCTGAACGCAAATTAAGGTTAGCACATAAGTGCCAAAGAGATTGCCTCAGTTCCTTCAGCGGGAAATTTTTTCCACATGTAACAGAAACAGAGAATTTGGAGATTGCTCACAAGTAGAAAACTATTCAACATGATTTCAGAGATTCACAGAAGTGTAGGGCTTGGAAGGGACCTCCAGAGATCATCAAGTCCAATCCCCTGCCAAAGCAGGTTCCCTAGAGCAGGTCACACAGGTCAGTGTCCAGACGGGTCTGGAATATCTCCAGAGAAGGAGACGCCACAACCCCCCTGGGCAGCCTGTCCCAGGGCTCCGTCACCCTCACGGTGAAGAAGTTCTTTCTCACACTGGTGTGGAACCTCCTGTGGTCCAACTTGTGACCATTGTGACCTTGTTCTGTCCCCACAGGCCACTGAGAAGAGGTTGCCATCTCCTTTTGTCTGCCACCCTTCAGATATTGATAAACACTGATGAGATCCCCTCTGTCTTCTCTTCTCCAGGCTGAACAGTCCCAGCTCACTCAGCATTTCCTCACAGGGGAGATGATTCAGGCTCTTTATCATATTTATGGCCTCTGCTAGACTCTGTCCAGGACTCTGTACTGTCTGTTTTGTACTGGGAATGTCTTTTTTGTACCAGGTTATAGAATGTAATTATTAGAGTTATAGAATGGTATTTGGCACCAAGGTACTAAGCTATCTCTCTTGTCTGAACCTTATTGTACACTTCTACAACAAGAATGCATAAAAATAACTTCTTGGGCCTTAATCTGTACTGTATAGACACACATTAAAGTGTAATGGCTGTTGTAATAACTAAAGCAGAAAGTAGGTAGAGGGAAAATGAGAAATAGCGAGGCAATATTACTTGTCCACCATGCTAGTGGTAGATCTGGGTTCAGAAAACAAGACATGGAATCTGTATCAACATTTTATCCACTAGATCACACTGCTTCTGACTATTGATTGATCATAAGTAATTAATACTCTATGGAGGCATGTCTGTATCCCCCAATGTTCAACAAACTCCCTTTTATATTGTTAAGGGCCACACTAAGAATAAAACATTTCTTTTCAAGTTTATACATGTTCAAAAAATAGCAAAATATTCAGATTTGGACAAAAGGCCACTAATAATTGAGCCTTGAGGCACATTATCACCTTGGAAAACCATATGCCAGAGCCAGCATCGTGGACTAGAGGCAGGCACTTTATTATTTTTACCAGATTGTTGCTGTCCTGTGAACAGAGATCTTGAGCAGCCAAGAGGCAGCCCGTCGCAGACCCTAAGACCTAGCAAGTGAAAAACCCGTAACAGTGAAGAATACTGCACCATACCTACCAATCTTACAGTTTATGCAACAGGTTAGTGGCATTATGCTTCTTTGCAGGTAGAACTGAAGCACAAAAAGGTAACATAGGTTATGGGCAAGGAAAAAAAAAAGCAGAATCTAAGACTGAAATATCTGGCAAATGTGTTTTCTAGGGGACCACAAAGTCTTCAGGAAAACCATTTTCCTGTAGTCCTCAGGCATAGAAAAACATGCTAACAGGCCCACTGTCTGGCAAGTACATTACTGGAAAGAATAGCATAATACTCTCAAACAAAAACCCCTGTAATTTCATTTTAAATCATCAGTATGCTTCCTTCATACTGTATTTTTGACTGAATAAAAGGAAACGCAGGCTCATTCTGCAAGAAGCACACCACCCTCCTCTTCCAACCTAGAAACATTTATTGTCTGGAGAAATCGGTCCCATTTTCAGGTTCCAAAGAACACAGCAAGAGGAGACAGCAATTACAAAGTTTGACAATTAGAGATAATCCAGATGGCTGCGGATTAATGGGTGTACATTAGTCAGAACAGGTAGCCCACTGAGGGTACCATACTAGCTACTCAGAAATGCCTGGCTAAGGTGACCTTCTCTTGCTTTAGAGATGTTTTTCTAAAACACAGTGAGGAAGAAAATGCAAGTTCCAGTGCTTACTGTGGAAGCATCAGAGTCCAGAGATGGGAGCTGGTCTTTCACTGCAGCGAGAATGTCTCCCCATTGAAATGTTCTGTTACTCCAAAGAGGAGCTGCAGGAGGCTCAGATAGACGCTCTGTATCCTCACTTTGCCCTTCTGAGGCCATTCAAACAGCTTCCCTTCAAGCAAATGAAATATGAGCTTAAGTACACCTCACGAAAGAACACAAGGGATAACATCAGTACAAAGCAAGAATGGAGCATGTGCACTCAGGGTCAGCATTAATTCTCAGCACTCCCTGGGTTTTCACTGTCAGTGGTGGATGATAAGATTTGCACTTTTGGAGTGGTTTCTTCCCACATTTCAGAGGACTGAGAGCTTTCTGCCCTGCTCACCCATTATTGGGACCACAGTTTAGCCCCTCATCTACAAGGAAGTTTTTTTCTGAGCCAGACTGACTTGTAACTGTGTTCTCAGAAAAACATGTCCACACTCCCTGCAGGGAAGAAACACAGCAAAGGCAAGGCTGTCACCTCTGCTCTCAGGGTTTACTCCTCTTACCTATTTCTCTCTTAGTCCCCTACTCACTACTCAAACAATAGATACAATGATTTATGTTTGCTTTCCCCCCCCCAACAGATTTGTATAAAAATAGTTTAGAGTAGGCACACTCTCGGATTTTGTCCTCTTGGAGTGTTAATAAAGCGTCCTCTCCTCACATTCCTTGATACACATGAGGAGTGGAGGCAAAACACTAAGGACTGCTGGACTAACAAGTTGAGTAACTAATCCTCATGGAAAACTTTTGCTTTTTAAATGTTACACTACAATTGCATAGTTTCCTGAGGAGTCAAATATGTGTTTGACAGGAAAAGTTAAGAGGTGTGTGACTGTATGTTGTTAAATACTGAATTAACTGTTGATATGATTACACTATCCCTTTTATTTGCATCAGCATGGACCACTAACACTCCACTAAACATTAAGTGAAACTCAACTTATGCTCTGGAAGATTACAACTCAAAAAGTGCCTTTATGCATACTTTATATGTCATATCCATACAGTGGTGGTTACTTCATGTGACATCAGGGGGAGGTTTGCATATCAGGGGGAAATTCTTCACAGGAAGAGTGAGGCAGGGAATGCCCCAACCCTGAAGGTGTTCAAGGCCAGGTTGGATGGGGCCCTGGGCAACCTTGTCTGGCTCCAGGCCTGGAGGTTGGTAGCCCTGCCTGTGGCAGGGGTTGGAACTCGATGATCCTGGGGGGGCCCTTCCAGCCCAGAACAGTCTGAGATTCTGATCCTGTGGAAGGCAACCCCAGAATCTCATTTAGGTAAAGTAGGGGGCAACTCCCAAGGCTGGAGTACTACACTCTGACAGTAAGTAAACATTGTTAAAGTCAAGAGGAGTCCTATGAGATTAAAAACAAACTGCCCACTGTGGATTGCTCTACTAACTTAAAGAATGTCAGTCTCCCAAGGTTATAGATGTTATACTGACTTAACAGTCACCTAAGCCAGCATCTTCTCCAAGGAGCAGGCAGTACTCTATTTAAAAAACAGTACATACTTTTTAGGTGCAATGCAACAGGTGCTTTCTAGAGAGCCTGGGCCAACTGCACCACAAAATCCTGAGCTGCTCCATGTCATCAGAACTGATGTTTCCTGCCAGGCCTATCTGGGAAGCCTCACTGTCTGTGCTGCAATGGACACCAAGAAGCCGAGAAGACTAAGGGAAACAAACCCTTGCTGCAGGGTGGTATGGATGAGCACAGAATCACAGAATTACTAGGTTGGGAAACACCTTTAAGGTCATCAAGTCCAACCATACCTGTCCTCTCCTAAACTTCTCTGAAAATCATCTATATTCACATCCTGTCCCCAAGCTGGACTCTTTGTACCCATCCTCTGCCCAAGGGCACGGATTGCACTCCTCCACATGTAAAGCCTCAGCAGCCCATGCAGCAGCTGTATATTCTGCATCGGTGTGATTATATCCCCGGCACCGGGAATTCAAGAAGCAGGTAAAATCCCAGAATCACAAGGTTGGGAAAGACCTTTAAGATCATCAAGTCCAACCATCCCTGTCCTCTCCTGACCAATCTCCCTGAGCACCTCATCTCCCCGGCTGTTAAATACACCCAGAGATGGGGACTCCACCCCCTCCCTGGGCAGCCTGTTCCACACCCCCCCAG
>VXBZ01000523.1:429845-445763 GCA_013399135.1 Heliornis fulica
CGCGTTCCAGGCAGGCCCTCCGGGGGGTTGAGGCCCGGCGGGGATAAGGGGCCTGGCAGTCGTTTTGCTGCGAGGCGTCTGGTATCAGGAGTGGAGTTACCGGCTTGACAGCTGTGGCCGGCCTTAGTCCCATCAGGTGCCTCGTGGGGTAGAGAGCGGTAGGACTAGCGGGATGGATTGAAGCTGGAGGAAGGAAGGGTCAGGATGGGTATCAGGGGGAAGTTCTTCATGGAGAGAGTGGTGAGGTGCTGGCAGGGGCTGCACAGAGAGGTGGGGGATGCCCCAAGCCTGGAGGGGTTCAAGGCCAGGTTGAATGGGCCCTGGGCAACCTTGTCCAGCTCCAGGCCTGGAGGTTGGTGGTCCTGCCTGTGGCAGGGGGATTGGAACTCAATGATCCTTGGGGTCCCGCCCAGCCCTGTCTGGGATTCTGTGGGGGACCAGCCCCGCACTGAGCCTAGGGGCCTGTGGTGTCCTGCTGCTGGGGCCTGTCAGGTGCAGCCTCTCTGCTGGGGATGCACTCCTGCATGTGGAGGTGCTTTTGTCCCTCTGATCTTGGCTTTATGGGAGTGTATTATGTGCTTTAACATGCCTGAGAGCACCAAGCTCATGGTAGAGCTGAAGAGCTTGGTATCTTCCCCACAAGCGTGTGTAGGACCAGACACGGGTGTTGCAGTTCCTCTGCTGGAGCTTTTGCTGCAGGAATGCTTCCACACACCTCCCTCCTGTGAAACCATCTGTGGTTCCAACAGCTGTAGTGTCTGTGCCTGTGTCTGGCCAGTCAGAAGGTGAGAGTTATGTGAGGATGAGGTGTTCTGGCTCTGGAAGTGCTTGTGACTGAGCAGGTAGTAGGTACTTTTTCCTATACAAGGATGTAATGAGGCTTCTTACTTACACTAATAAGTTGTTGTTGAATTTAGTAGAAATAAAACTAAGTCAGGAACATGTCAGCTTGATGGCTCAGTTGGAAAATCCAGCTACCTCCACACTCATGCTATCTTGGGTGTCTCATGTCTTAGGGGACAGAAGGACCTGTGTGGATGTTACCTGTGCTTGTGGAAGAGGTGGTGAGAGAATGAATTTAGCCAGTGCAGATTAACAGTGTCTGCTAAGCAGTGATTAATGAGAAGTGTTGGATTTGTTTGTGTTGTTGACCGGTTGTCTCAACTGCTTCTCAAATCACCTTCCCTGTATGGCTATTCTGCCACTCTTTGATCTACTGTTGTTCATTCCTTAGGCTTAAACTCCCAAAAGGTACCTCCTAAGGTGCTTTTTTGCTGCAGTTTGCATACTGAGTTTTTGTAGCATGTTTCTTTATTCCTTCTTCTGGTTTGCTCAACTGCTTAGACAATAAACTCTTTGAATAAAGGACAGTGTGTTGTTTCCTACCTGCTTTGAGTCCTGGCACACTAGAGTTCTGATCCTGATACATCAACACCTAACTATTTAATGGTCTCATGGGGCTGAGGAAGGTTTCTAACAAATGTCAACTGAATTGCTCTGCTCAAAGTGCAAACAGCCTGTAAATGCTCAGGAGGTGTTTGTCTCCATAGAACCCAGACCTCTGCTGGTAATCCATTCTAGTACATCTGGTTTTCCTCTTACAAGGATTTTAGTGGCCTTTCACCAAAACCTTCTGTGCTACAACTTAAGCCTGTTACATCCTGTCACATTCACCATGGCCATAAGGAGCAGCTCATTTCTGTCCTCTCTGCAGCAGCCATTTATATATTTGAAGGCTGTTATTGCATGTCCTCTTTGGCCCAAACAACCCCGATTTCATTTCACCCAGTCTTTTAATTTCTGATTGCTTTTATTGTTGTCCTTAGGCTCTGCTCAGCTGTGCTCTATATCTTCTCAGGCCCTTGCACAGCTGATGTGCTCCAGTTTAGGCTGGGGTGAAATTTCAGAGTTTAGAAAACCCCAAATAGCCAAACAAAGCCCAAACACCTGAATGTTCTACAAACTGTCCGGAATTTTACCACCTGTAACTGTGAATGTGTCTTTTCACCTTCCAGGGGCAGCTCTAATCTGTTGTAGTGAGAAATACTCCTACTTCTCCTTACAATCCACTCAAATCCAATTTTATCTCCTTGTGTTTTGATTGCAAGGTGTTCAGGGCTTTCATTTATTTTCTGCCCTGCATATTCTTCTTGTCTGAGGCCTCTGGGTTGCCAGTGTAATACAAATTGCTGCTATTAGGTAAAATAGGTGCTTTTGTGGATATCTTAAGAAAGGAATCATTTATTGCCAGCACATGCTGATTAGGTAGAATGGATGATGCTTTTGTAGTCTTAACAAAGTGAAGGAGGAGTAGGAAAAAAGCAAGGTGTGGGAGAAAGGATCCAGGTGGGGAGTGAAGAGGGAGCAATTAAAGGCGTTTTGCTTATGTTGTAAGAAAAGAGCCTGGTGCTTGCAAGGCAGAGGCTCCTGAATCTTTAGAAAATATAAGCAGTGTTTTGAAATGTTGCAACTCAAGTAATCTGAAGAGCAGCTGCTCCTGAAAACCATGTTCCTGCTCTCTTTTATTCTTCACCAATGTCAAATTTGGCATTTGCATGACCTCATAATGAATCAGTCTTAGGAATTAAACTGGCCAGAAACTATCATGATGAAGAAAGAATACTTTCTGCTGGCTTAGCTGCCCAGTGTAATGTGTAGTGGGACCCAAACTGCCGTGTGGTAGGCAGTGAGGCTGCAGGGAGAGGAATACACTTCCCATTGGATTGGGGTGGATGTAGCCTGAAGCTGCCGTGGAAAACCTCAGGTGACACATGTGGCTGTGTGGAGCAGCCTTTTATGAAGTGCTGAACAAGAACAGTCTCCTGTGAGTGGTTAAAATGATTAATATGCAATTGCTCCCTAAGGCTCGAGATGGGAAATAAACCTTTCAGACAGCCATGAAACCGGACTAGCTTTGTAATTAAGTTACCGTCTGCAGGATGGCGGGCATGCCTGGGTAATGGATGGGCAGGTGCACTACTGCTCCAAGTGCTTCAGCAATTTCTGAGATTCACAGAGACAGGACTGGGCTCCTTCTGAAGTGCTGAAACAATACATGGTAGAAACAATCTGCTTACAACCTGATGACATAATGGAGTGTGTGCACCCTATTCAGGTGAATAAAGCAGAGGACAATTGTCATTATTAATGATCGTGTCTTAATGTAAGCTGGGCCATCCTGTAATACAAGGCAGGAGATCCTGTAATAAAGACCAGGAGCACCTGATGCACAAATTCTTAATTCTCTATCTGAATTATAAAATGTGCAGGCCAAGAATTACTTCCTTTTGTGTGATGCTGAGCATGCCGTCAGCGCTCCAGTAGGCATGCAGTCTCTTGAGGAGTGTATCTAACGTTGCCTTAGGCACATTTTGATTAGAAGTGGGGGAGATAAAGCCTGTGTTTCTGAAGTCTTAAAACAAGGTTTGAAAGGTTGTTTTTTAGCATTGTTGGCTTTTATTTTTCCAGTGTATTCAAATCCCAGAGTCCGCTGCAGCAAGAAAGAACCGCCAGCAAAAACTCCCCATCAAGACTTATTGCTTCAGGCTAAAGCAGTGATCAAAGTAGAGGTAGGAGTTTGAAACGCTATACCTCTGAGATGACCTCACCTTCTGAGCCCGTGGCCATGTGGAGCTGTAGTGGTCGGTAGGAAATGGAGACTGGCAGCTAGAAGTTCTGCTTTGCTTTGGTTGCTCAGGGCGGGATGTCGGAGCTGAGCGATGAAGCCAGTGAGTCGGAGCTGCTGAGCCGCAGCCTTTCCATGTGGCACGGGGTCGGTCAGATCATCTGTCGGGAGGAGCTGGACGTTCCCCTCGACTTGCATACGGCCTCCTCCGTCGGGCAGTACGAGGTGGTGCAGGAGTGTATCCAGCGGTAAGGAGCGGCCGGTGGGGGGCATGGGAGGGCAGTGGCTCCATACTGCCAGTGTGGTTTTCTACTGGCTGCCCTGCATGTCGATCTAACCTTGCAATAGGGGCGCATCACTAGAGCTCCCTGAATGTTCTTAGGCACAAAGTTTCAAGGCAAAAGTCTGCTGATAATTTTTATCTCCTTAGTGATTTTCTGAAAGTTGTTCTTGAGCTGGCAGGAATTCCCATGCAGGTTTCAGTGGTGGAATCTTTTTCAGCCTTTCGATGCAGAGCCTGCAGGAACCTACTGCTCCAGGACAGTAGTTCAGCTGAATTCTCTCCTCTGTTATTTAGTGGAGATCTGGATTTAAATAAGAGGAATTGTGGTGGCTGGACGCCGCTGATGTACGCCTCCTACATCGGCCACGACACCGTTGTGCACCTGCTGCTGGAAGCGGGAGTGAATGTCAACATCCCCACACCAGAAGGGCAGACACCGCTCATGCTGGCCTCCAGCTGTGGCAATGAAAGTGTTGCTTATTTTCTTCTGCAGGTGTGTATCCCATAATAAGTATGTAAAGCCAGGCTACACGGTTTAAATTCTCTACCAGTTGCAACCAAAGTGCAGTTTATGTCCTGTTGTAAGTTCAGTTTCCTAAGAGGGATTTAAACTCCTGGGATCGCAGTGCAGAGTGGCTAAGTGATGCAGCAGAGAGGGTGCAGTAAATAACATTCTCTGTTCTCTTGAAGCAAGGTGCAGAGCTGGAGATGAAGGACATTCATGGGTGGACTGCCTTATTTCACTGCACCAGCGCTGGACACCAGCAGATGGTCAAGTTCTTACTGGACAATGGGGCAAATGCCAACTGCAAGTAAGGAGAAACCTCTTGTTTCTTTTCTCATGACATGGAAGCTGATAAACATGTTTGAATGTGGGCAGGGAGATGTCTGCCTTTGTCTTCCCTCCTGTACCTCAGGATACATGGTACACCTGGTAGCTAACACAAGGACAGGTGACTTGCAAAGTGAGGACTGCCCAAGTTGTCACTCTTTACTAAACAAAGATCAAGAGACGGTAGATCTACTACTTGTTTAATTATGGGCTGAACTCTGAAAGCAAGCAGGTGTGGTGCCTTCTGACCTCAAGTGTACTTGGCAAGCCTTTCTGTTGAGTTTTTTTGTGTACTGGGCTTTTTTGAAGTGTGCAGTGCATTCCCGTGCCTGAGACCTGCTGGTACATTTGTGCACGTTGAATTGCCAGAGGTGAACAAGACATTTTTGTGTTGTTGGGTCCTGCAAAACTGATTTGGCTACTGAAAGGCAGATTGGCAACTGGAAGAATACTCTGTTATGCAGCCAGTAGAGTAGCACTTGCTGAATCTCTGCTGGGGTTTCACTGAGGCAGACCAGAGTGCAGAATAGCCAAGATGTGCTGCGGTTTGTGATTGTTTGAGGGCAGAAGCTAGAGATGCTCTAGTAGGGTATGGCAAAGGCTGTGGTGTGTTTCTGCTTTGGTTATTCTAGTCTCTCTGTGTGTGTTTTCTCTCCATAGGTGGCCTGTGTATGGATATACACCTCTGATGGAAGCAGCTGCTTCTGGCCATGAGATAATCGTTCAGTACCTCCTCAATCATGTAAGTGTCCAGACAGGTCACTGTAAAGCTGAGAAACTCTGGTTCCAGCCCTTGGAGGGGAAGAACCACAAGTCTGACACCAGACTTCATAGTGTTGTTTGTCCTCTGAAATCCCAGAGTTCCAGGACTGTTCTCAAAGTCTCTGCTTCCTGAAGGCTAGTACCCTGGTTTCACTGTCCAGATGTAGCCAAACAGTGACTGAATTAGAAAACAGCACAGTGATCTCCATCTTGTTTATAGGCTCCCGTGTTGGCATCTTCTGCCTCCAGCTTACGTCCAGAAGGAGGCAGCAACGTGAAACACTTCTCAGGTGAAACAAACTAGCTCCTCCTGTGTGGTGGCTTGACCCTGGCTGGATGCCAAACTCCCACTAAAGTCCCTCTGTCACTGTCCTCTTCAGCTGGACAGGGGAGAAAATACATACTAAGAGGTCTAAGAGTCAAGATAAGGATGAGGAGAGCTCATTCCACACTTAGTGTCACAGGCAAAACAGACTCAATGCAGAATAAAGGAAAGAAAACAATTTTATTACACTACACACAAACAAAAACCGGAGTCGGATAACGAGGAGTGCAGCCAGCCCCAGTGCAAAGCCACAGCACTTTGGCAGTGCACGAGAGCCACAAACCTGGGCTACTTGGCATTCAGGAGTTGGAGAGAGACAGGATAACTAGAAGGGCAGCAAGGGATTAGTGAAGTTTGAACTGTCTGTTAGAAGTTAGCCTGTGTTTCTTGTGAGCTGAACCACTTCTTCAGCTCCCTTGAATTCTTATGTGTGGAGCCCTCTGCTATGTGTGTTTTAAACGTGGTTTTGTTTTGTTCCTTCCAGGGAGTGAAGACAGATGTCAGAGATAACACTGGAGCCACAGCACGGACACTGGCCATGAAGTATGGACATACAAAGATTGTGGGGCTGATAGATTTACATGCAGCCCCAGTTCCCAAGGTCTTCTGCAGGGGTCCAGGTAACAGAGGCATTTTAGCTTGTTCATTTTGAGATAGAACCTGAAGAGAGGTGCTTGGTATCTCAAAAGTGTTTATCTGTGTATGGGATAGAACTAGCTGCTCTATCCTGGAAATTTTGTCATGGAAGCCCAGCAAGGGTGGAATAGACACCCATCTGACTTTTTTTTTTTTTTGTCTGCTGGCCCTTTTCTAAAAGGCCCCCTAGTTAAACTGTCGTGTCCTCCCTCTGTAACATTTGCTTTTTATTTTCTGCTCTATTTATAGGACCAATAGCAAATAAAGTAGGTGAGTTACTGTGCTGCTAACAATCTTTGTTTGACCTACAGGAAAATATGAAGAGCTGAGTTCCTCAGATGAATCGTGTTCTGCTCCCCAGAGACAGAGACCTGTTCGTAGGTCCAAGGGTCCCAGCATCCATGATGGCCCTCAGGCTTTGGCTAAGATAACAGCAGTTGGAATTGGGGGAAAGAAGCCATCTTGCTATGGTGAGAGTAGTTACAAACCTAACTGGGAGTCCTTTGAGGTCTCTCAAATGCTTTTCAGCTATTTCTGTGCCAGCTTTTTTTGTTGTTGTTCTTTGGACTTGGGATTCGTGTGTGGCTTGTACAGAAACAAAGACAGCGAACACCATCACGCAGAGCTTCACATCTCTGGTTTAAAACCAAAACCTCTGGAATTCTCTTAATAGGGATGGATATTGTTGAGTGGAACATTTCTGTGAAACAAACACTGCTCTTGCCTCAATTACTGTTCCCCTGACTCCTTGAGAACAGCCCAGCTTCCCTGTTTGATGTAACCTTAAAGGTTTGACATCCCTTCTCAAGCTGATGGCAGAGGAAGTGGTCGCACACGCCGAGTAATCATTGGCCATGAAAGTGAGCTTCCTGTTTTTAGACCTGTCAGGTTTTCTTCCCTGCTGCTCAAAGTACTACTGAAAATGAGATTATAAAGCCCTTGCAGCAGGCCAAGTGACAGATCATCCCTGTGGTATGAGTTTTCTTTCCTTTGTGTGTCACAGCCATAGATTCTTCTCAGGCTGACCTAGTTGTCTAGAATAGCTGGAGAATATGGACTTAGAAGCATGTTCAAAGGCCCATTCTCTTTGTACAGACACTTGCCATCCCACAGGCAGTGGCTGTATCAAAATGGTACTGTCAGCTCCTGAAGCAGTGCTGGGATGTTACTGATGTTTTAATACAGAGGGGTGTGCTTGACTGGGGATGGGGCACAGCTGGCACCTTGCTCCCTTAAGCAGATATTTTCCCCCTTTGATAGTTTGGGTATGGAGAGGAGAGGAAATGCTGACAGCTGCTATCTAAGGTGCATCTCTGCTATGAAGCTGTTTCCTCTGACTTTTTTCCAGTGCAACCATCCGCATCAAGTACAGCTGATGTGTGATGTGAGGGAGCCTATAGCATCTGCATGGCCTGATATGTTTTTTATTATTTTTATTTTTTACACCCTGCTTTCTAAAGACAGTCCTGCCAACTCCTTTGATCATTTTCAAATCCCTGAGTGCTTGCTTTTCCTGCTGGAGCCTCCCTGGTAACTCGCATTTTAACCTTTATTGCTTCTCCCCTCCTCTTGCACACAGAGCAGGTCCCTCCTCAGGGCTACGTTACCTTCAATAATGACAGCAGCTGTGAAGCAGACAATATCAGGAACAGGGATGTTACCTCTCCAATTAATGAGCAGGATGTGGAGAGCAGCAGCAGTAGAGGTGAGTCTCAAAACAGTCTGGCTTGTGCATGTCTGGATGTGAGAGGGACCCCTGGGCTTGAACGTTCCTTTCCCGCTAAGGTGTTGAGCACTGGAGCGTCTCATGAGGAAAGGCTGAGAGAGCTGGGGTGGTTTAGCCTACAAATGAGAGACCTCAGTGGGGATCTTTATCAATTTGTACGAATAATCTGCAGGGAGGGTGTAACAAAGCTGGAGCAAGGCTGTTTCAGTGCTGTGCAGTGACAGGACAAGAGGTATGGGTGCACACTGAAAGACAGGAGGTTCTCTCTGAACATAAGGAAATGGTGTGTTTTGCCTGGTTTGTTCTGGGTTTTTTTTAATTGTATTTCTTACTGTGAGAGTGAAAACTCACAGTAAAGGACAGTGGGGTTCACTGGTACAGGGTGTCAGAGCTTGTGGGGTCTCTGTCCTGGGACATGCTCCTGGGCAACCTGCTGTAGGTGCCTTTTCCTTTGCACCTCCAGCAGGTTTTGCTGGTAATTGTGTAGCAAAACCAACTCCGATTGTAAGGAAGTGGAACCTCAACATTTTTTTTTCTCCATATTCCTTTCCAGAGGATAATGTTTTCTTTACCAACAACTTGGCAACTGTCAGGAGCAGCAGCAGCAGCAGTGAATGCCTGACCAAAGCCCTGGGGGTCAGCAGTGAAGGCTCCTTGGAAAGCAATGAGGTGGGATTTTCAATTTTCCTTTCTCTGCCTTCGGCTCAGCCAGTGCTGTCACCTTTCCACAGCCTGCTATGTGTCTGCCTCCCCAAGAGGCTGTAGTACAAGGCTGGCTGAAGAAATGTGTTATTACAGGGACACAAAACCCAATTTCCATAGCCAAGGAATGTGAATTGGCTTCTTTGATCTCTGACTAGTAACCAACTCTGAGCACATTCACTTTGGAATACTGTGTTGATAACTAGTCAGTAATTCTTAAGTTCTCTCCAGCTTCTCAACTCTTTGCTGACTTGTAGCTGGGTGTTGGTCAAGAAGGGATGTGACTTGCTAGAGATGGGTCTGTCCATGAGCTTGATTCACAACACAGCTCTGGGGTTGATGTATGGAAGGATGATGTAGCTGAAGGTGAGCACAAGTCCTCTGTCTTGAGGAGGGATGTGTCTTCAGGTGAGATCTCAGTGTTGGATCCAGGAGGATTCTGCATTTCTCTTCTCTTTGACATGTTTCTTCCTAAACTGGGACTGCAAGAGCTTGATGCTGTTCATGATACCAAGCTGCCACCTTGGGAGGGGCTTGACTCAGCCCTTCCTAACAAGGGCTTTGTTGGTCTTTGCCTGGCTTTATGGACCACGGCCAGGATTTAGAGCTTGGGACTTGGAGCCTCTGCTTGTTAGCTGTAGTGATCCTGGCTTCTTTGCATGATCATCCTTCACCTTTGCACTTCATGGGGTTATTTTCTTTCTTTTTCAGGATTCTGACCATGCAAACACTCCTCCCAGTCGGAAACAAGCCAAGAGCTTTAAGATCAAGAATCGCTACAGCAACAGCGATAGCCAGTGGATCCACTGCCCAGGGAAAGCTGGGGGATCTAGTCAGCACCTAATCCTTCCCGAGCCTCCTGCTTATACAGGGCCCCAGGTAACTGTGCACAGAAAGGTGTCTCTGAAGTACTGCAGCTCTCCTCACTGTATCAGCCTTGGGAGGCTTTTTCCACTGTTACCTAAACTGTTTACTTGGCCTTCTCTGATAAAAGGGAAGTTGTTGCTTTGATTCCATACCTCTGCTCAAAGGTAAATGCTTGTGAGATGGTGATTTCTTGTCCAAAAATGAACTGCCTGTGTAGGTGCTGCTATTGCTCAGAGGGGTATTCCAGACCCTTGGACCTGTTGGTGGGCTACAAAGCACATCTGGGGGGGCTGTGGTAGATGTTGGTGTAACAAATGCAGTGAAGGCAGACACAAGAGGTGATGGCTGCAGGAGGTGGGCCAGTCATGTTGTGTGAGTACAGAGAAGGACAGTTATCCAGGGGAAGCCATGATGGCAGCTCAAGCCCAGGAGGGTAACAGCAGCGGGGGGAGCAGATGCCAATGATGAAGAGGCATAACAATGCTTTTGTTGGGAGGGTGTACACAAGATTGGCTTGTTGGTTGTTTGTGGGGGTTTTTTTGATGGGCTGCAGGACCTGGCAACATTCCTTGACCAGATTGGGTGCTTGAAGTACCTCCAAGTGTTTGAGGAGCAAGATGTTGACCTCCGGATCTTCCTGACCCTCACAGAGAGCGATCTGAAGGAAATAGGCATCACGTGAGTGTCTGTGAAGTAGTTCTCATCTTCCCCCTCACGAAGCACGTGCTCAGGTTTAGCTAGTGAGTGTCTTTCTGGTGTGATTCTTTTCCTCACACTTCTGATGTCCCCTAGTTCTTGGCTGTATCAGGCTCCTGCTTTTGGAGGTGCCTTGGAGGAACACAGAGACTGCAGAGGTCATGAGGGCCTAGGGGCAGGTGGTGTGGTGTCAGGTCCCTGACAGCTTGCCATTCTCCCACCAGTCTCTTTGGACCCAAGAGGAAGATGACTTCTGCCATTGCCCGATGGCACAGCAACGCTCGGCCGCCCAGTGATGCCCTGGAGCTGGCCTATGCCGACCGGCTGGAGGCGGAGATGCAGGAGTTGGCCATCCAGCTGCACAAGGTAAGAAGTCTGCCATGAGCTGCTCGACACACACCTGTCAGTGGACACACAGAGTGTCAAGTAGATCAGGTAACACTGAAAGTGCAGCTTGTCTGCTCCTTATCTGTGCTCTGTGCTTGTGAAGCCTTCATCTCTCCGTGTCCTGTCCACCCAAGAGCTGAACAGCTGAGTGGGAGGAGTTCAGTACCTGCTCTTTTGGTGGTGTCGTTTTTTCTGGTGAAGTTTGTTCCCTATTAGTGAAGAGAATTCTGCTGATTTGGGAACCTGAGCAAATGGGGAGGATGGGGAATCATAACTGTGGGGCCAGTCTTGGTGTGGACAGAAACTACACTGAGCACACAAGTGTTATCTGGCTTCCTTTCCCGCTGGGCTGGGTGTGTTTTGGCAGGAGCCCTCTGGCAGCCTGAGACATTCACACAGCAGGGACTTGCAGCAGGTACACACGAGAGTGATGTCCTAATGCTCTGTCCTGCTCTGCTGTAGAGGTGTGAGGAGGTGGAGGTGATGAAGGGCCAGGTGTGCCAGGAGCAGAAGCTGCGTGCAGTGGCTGAGAGCTGTTTGATGGAGCGGGATGAGACCTGGAACGCTGTCCAGTGCCAGCTCAGAGAGGCACAGGCCATCACCAAGGATGCTGGAGTCCTGCTGGACCAGATCAAGTAAGTCATTCCCAGGAAATGGCACTGAGGCTACTGAGAAATGGGATTTTGGCTGTGTAGAGATCAGAGGTCACACTGGCAGCCAAGCAGGGGGTGCTTAGGTATGGCAGGAGACCTCACCAGGCACCTGAACCTGCCTGACTCTCTCCAGTGGGAACCCACAGCCACATGAGCAGAAGCAAAGCCTTTATCGGAGCTATAAATGGCCTGACTTCTCAGAGACACTGAGTGCTCCTTGTTCAACTGGAGGGCAAAGGCACTCTGCTCCTGTGGAACCAGAAGGTCAAGTGCTTTGCACTTAGAGGAGAGCCAATGACCAGGGTATAAGTTGGGGATGGAGTGAATGCCAGAGTTTCTAACTTCCACACTGTGGAAGGACTGTTCAAAGGACTGACAACGTCTTGCCCTGACTAGTGAAGACAAATACTCCTCTTGCAGCTCTGACACCTCACAGGAAAGCCTGCCCTGCTTATTCACCCCACTGCCTTTGAGTTCTGCCTTCCACACCTCCTGATAGATCTTCTGTTGCCTTCGTGGTGCTTTTCTCCCTGCCCTATGTACACTCCTTCTGTGAGCACTGTTCTGTTCACCGATAGACCAGACATGTCCTTGAGGGTGGCATTAGTCCTACTGCTGCAGTGTCTGGCCCAGAAGGGAATGGAGAGAGTGGGGGAGCTGCTCTCCACAGAGCCAGGGAGAGCTGGGATTGGGTTCTGGACAGTACTCCTGATGCAGGAGGCCCAGTGCTTGTCCCTTCCCCAGCTGTGGAGCTGAGGCTTCTGGCATCATGTCCCAACCATGTTTGACCCGATGGTGTGATGCTGTTATCCCATCCTTGGTGTGCCTCTAGCTTTAACCTGCTGCCTGCCTCATGTAGCTTCGTTTGCTCATTGGAAACCTTGGACTGGGCTCGATTCTCGGACGGACCAGGCACAGCCCCTGGCTTGGGCTTTCTCCTGCTTATCCCACTCCCTCCTTCTCTTCTCCCTCGCAGCTCCTCTGTGGACAGGGGCAAAGATTGCTGTGGAGATGGGGTGCAGTGGAGAGCACCCTGAGCTTTGCCTGGGGCCTGTCTTCCTGGGAAGGAACAAGGAGCAGTTTGTAACCCAGGGCATTAGATGTGGTCCCTCGGCACCCCAAGCAGGTACTTGCAGGAGGCAGGAGCGCACGGACCGGCACGCTGTTCCAAGAGGTGTCCCTGTGCCTGGCTGATGGGCTTTGTCTTCTTTGGCAGATCCTGTCAGGCAGAGCTGTCCTCCCGGCTAACCCAGGAGCCGGTGGGTGGCCGAGTGCTGGACACAAAGGTGCAGCTGGGCACGGGTGAGAGCAGGCGGCCTGGTGAGCGCCCAGGTGAGGAAAAGCTTATTGGGGTGCAGGAACGGGTGTGAGGGGTGGGGAGACAGCAGGAGGCCCTGGAGCAAGCCCTGGGCCTGTCTTCAGTGCTGGAAGGGGGAAGTGACTGGGAAACAGATGAGCAGCCAAACCCTTATGTTTAACGTGAAATTCTTGCTCTCAGGATGTTTGCACGCTCACTGCAGCAGTTTCTCAGTAACTTCTGATCCTTAGCAGGTGGGATGTTCCCGGTCCTGGCAGGTCTTTGTGCCTAAAACCACGAAGCTGTAGCAGAGGGGCCCAGTGTCAGCCCTGCTTCCCAGGTCTGCAGCTGCCTGTCCTGTGCTGCAGCGTGTGGCTCCTCGGGTGTGTTACCTGCTCCGCACTGGAGCGGGATCGGAATCGGGAGCCGTGGCGGCTTCCCTGACCCGGTTTGGGGGCTGTGCCCTGTGGCCCACGGGACACAGCTGCATGTGGTGGGGCAGGCTTGGCCCACCAGCTCCTTACCACGAGGAGTTCACGAGTGACCCTGCTGCCTGTGACACACTTCCAGAGATGGGCTTTTTGCTGCTTGTGTTTTAAAAGTGACACAAGTAGAGATCCTGTTGATTTGTGTGCTGCACTCTCTGAATTCTCTTAATGCATGATCCAGCTGAAGTGGTGGTAACGCCAGGAAACCCCCTCAGTTTGCCAGAAGCCATTCAAGGTCTCTTCCTGTGTGACTGAGAACCCCAAGCTGGAGCCACTTTGGGTGTGGACACCTCACAGCATCACCAAACCCTTGTCTCTGTCACAGGGTGGATGCAGATGTATTAACTGTGTGGTTCCTCTTTCCTGCAGTGCTGGAAGGATGGCCACCTTCCTTGAAGTCCCTGACCTTGCCTGAGCTGTCAGCTGTCCTAGAGGAGTGCGTGGGAGAAATGGGTAAGGTGGGGGAGGACTCTGGCTACGTGAGGTGCTGGAGGGGAGGCATGGCTGGGCAGGTTGCTGATGATGTGGCAGGGGTAGGTTGGAGGGACCCATCAATCCCCCCTCATTCAGTGAAGTCTCCAGGCTTTGAAGTCTGTGCTGGCATTTTCTTGCACTTCATCTCACTGCAGATCTTGGGTTCTGCTTCACCCTCTGCTGCCAGGTCTGGGCTGAAAGTGGGTCCAGGCCCCCCTGCATGTCTCCTGCTCAGTGGTCAGAGCTGCTTGTGAGGTGGTTCCCAAAGCCTGTGTCCTGTCCTGCTGGCAGGACCTCATCCCAGCAGCAGGCAGGCAGAGAGCAGAGGTGCTCCGTGGTGAGGGTGCTGCAGGGCAGAAGGCAGCTGGAGGCAGGGCAGCGGTGGCTGAATGCAGCCCGGTCCTTCCTGCTTGCTGGCCCCTTGCTAACACTGATTTGGGGTTTTTTGGTTTGTCCTCAGGAAAAGCTCTGCAGACTGTGACTCAAAACCTCCAAAGGCTCCAGGCCCCAGGGCAGAGCGGGCAGAGCTGGTTAGAGCCGTAACGGAGCAGGAGGGTGAGTGGGAACTGGGGATGGGCACTGAGGGGGACGTCACTGCGAGCAAGAGTCCTTACATGTCCCATAGTGCCCTTGTCCTTCTGCCCCACTGAAAGGATGTCTGTCCTGCTTATGCTGTGTGTTTTCCTGGTGGCTGCAGGAGTACTGACGTCGGGTGACTGTTCCACCCGGAAGCTGAGTGTGCCTGGGAGAATGAGCGCGAGGGCTGTGCTGGCAGGACCGCGGCTCTACCGAGTGCCAGACAGCTGGTGGAAACGTGGAGGAAGGTCTCAGCCATCAGAGAGCATGCCTGGGAGAACGAGGGATGGCAGAAGACAACATCCCAGCAGCTCTCTGAGCCTGACTGTTGCCTGGGTTCCCAGGACTGTGTTGGTAGGAAAAGGTTAGGTTTGGAGCACCGAGCCCAGAAGGTTTGTCTGCCTTGCACTTCCTGCTGCCCTTGTCATCTGGGGCTGTGTGGTTGTTGGAAAGCTGCTGGTTACCCACAGCAATCAATTGCCCTTTTCCACACCCTGTCCTCCCCGAGGCCTCTGACACTCCCTCTCAGCCCCCGCGATGCCGTGAGGATTCATAGTGGCTCGGGAGCTAATCCAGAAAATGTATGTGGGGCAGTAGGGCAGGCAGGTTTGTTGTGGTGGGTAGAGGGAGCAGAGTTTGGGGTGTTTGCCTTGCTGAGCAGCCCTAGGCTGTAGCTGGATGGTTGCCCTTCTGCCATCCTGGGTCTGTGCTTCAGAACTTCTCCCTCCAACCAGCCCAGCCCAGTTTGGGTCAGAGACTCGCTCCCCTCAGGAGCTGTTTGGGATCCTGTTATTTGGCCCCAAAGAACTGTTTTTGTGGGAGTACTTCATGGCAGAGACTCAGTCTGGTTTGTGAGTGCCAAGATCCTGACACAGCCAGGGGTTGTGAGGCAGATGTTCCCCTGGAAGGACATGAGAGGGGAGGAAGAGCTCGAGACCAAACCTCCTGTGCCTCTGGCAGGCAGCGCCTGCCAAGGCAGGCAGAAGAGCTGGGGGCTAGATCCATCCTGTGTGGGACATGAGCACAAGAAAGCCCGTCCCACATGTGGCTGTGGGGCAAAGCTCTGGTCCTCATCACTGCCTGCCCGTGGTTTTTGGGGCTTTAGTGTTTGGAAATAATTCTGCTGAGGCATTCTCGTGATGGGAGTGTGGGGGCCTTCAAAGGGTGGGCAGAGGTGACTGCTCCCCCTTGGAGCTGGGCAAGCAGCCCCGAGTGCTCTGGTGCCACTTACATGGCTGTAAAATGGCTTCTAGTGACATTCCTGTGTGTCACTGAGTCCTGGGCCGCAGGGAAATAAAACAACAAACCCTGAGGTCTGCGAGCATCGGCCTTGACAGGTCTGGATGAGTGTTTGTGGATGAATAAAGCCCCAAACCAACCCCCTGCCCCAGCCCTGGGTGGACCTGGGAGAGCTCAGCAACACCTTCAGGGCTGCAGTGGCTGTGCCAGAGAGCCAATGGCTGCAAGGAGAGGCCACACAGACCTGGGGCAGAGAGTGGAAGAAAAGGGGGGGACTTGTGTGGGGGGCGGGGGGGCGTTAAATCCAACAGCTTGTAATGCTTGGGAACAGGAGCAGTGTCTGCATGAAG
>VXBZ01000524.1:3079-18300 GCA_013399135.1 Heliornis fulica
CATCCCATCCCATCCCATCCCATCCCATCCCATCCCATCCCCGCCTCTTCTGCAAATTCATGAATGATCCAGTGCTTTTTTCTCTTCATTTTGTTCATACAAAGGAAAAGAGAAGGCTTGACCTAGGTCTGGCTGTGAGATGGTGCTTGTTACTGTTACGGAGCAGGAAGGAAGTGAAGCAACCCAGAAGCAGAAGTAACAGCTGTGTCAACAGGGCTGTTTCTCCACACCATGTAATCTTCTAAAGAAATATTGTAAATGACCACTACCTTAGTTATAATCTTGGTGAAATTCTACCCTGCAAAAGGACAGGAATAGCTGTAAACTCTACTTTGTTCATCCATGGAATGCATATAAGTGCCAGTTGAAGATGAAATAATTGTGTGTTTCAGATTAGGCTGGAATGGTACACACGTGAATTTCCGAACCTATATGGCCATTTGGCAACAGGTGAGAGAACAGGCAACAATAAACTCTAATTTCTTGGTAAGAAAGGCAAACATTGACTATGCCAGACTGCTTTCTACTTTATTTACGATTGGCAAGTGTAGACTCATATGAATGGACTCTATAGGATAAGATTTTAATTTACCTGATTCTTTTTCATACAAATTCCAAAGAACGTCCTCCTGGTTTGAAAACAACAGCAGTGATGTGATGCCACATCTTTTTCTGCAGTAAGAATGCCTGTGTCCACAGTGGGCCTTGGAACAGCAAGCAAAAATACTGTCCTAAAGTCAGTTCTCCCTGAAGTAAATTCCAGGCCTGCTGACAAGCTGGTGTGTGAGTATGAGTTACATTGTCTTTCTTGAGATGTGATTCATGCCATTCAAAAGGCTGGAAAGTTTTGAATTATCTTGTTTTTTAGCTCAGATCCCATCACTAGTAACAGTTGTCTCACTGCATCATATACTTTACAAACTCCTTCCATGTCCTTCTTGTAGGTAAAGTTCCATTCAAATGTTCCATTCCCATGGAAATCATTCTCATTCATTCAAAATAACTACTCTGAAAATCTACACAGTGCTGGTGAATGTAATACAAATTTTGAAAAATAATAATCATAACAGCTATCCACCTGACATGTTCCCTTGTAGAGGAGTGTCAAGAGTTATTTGCTGGTTACCTTTCTCCAACAGAATTGGATAACCTGGTTTCCTGAGCTTCCAGAGTTAAAACATTAAGTTGTACCACCTAAAACATGCACTACTGCATAGCTTCAGTCTGGATCTTGCTGCCTGTCATATTTTCTTTGCACTGGGTTTTGTTGGTTTTCCTTTGAATTGATACTGGAAAGATTTGGAATCCATATCTTCAAAATAGTGTTTGAACCAGAGTATTCTCTTCAATCAAATGAATGAATCCTGGAAATGGTCTATGCTTCAGTTTCCCTTTCCTGAATTTGGGGTTGAATAATTTGGATACTGTTTTGAGGCCAATGATTAATGAAGTCATTAGTGCCACATAAGATTATGTCAATTTATCATTCTACACCAAGTAAGAACATCTTGCACATCTTGCCATAGCATGTGGGAACTAGGAACAACGATTAAAATGGTAGAAGTAGTAACTACTCTATTCTGGTGCACCAAAAATCTCCAGGGATGGAAAAAGAATAAAGGAAAATTTAAAAAAAAAAAAAAGTGAGAAACTGTCTTGTGACAGGAAAATGCCCTTGACCTCTCCATACACAGAAATTTGAGTATCTCGTAAAATTTCCTAGATGACTGTCATCTTTTTGCCTCATTATACAGAGATGTCTCCTCTGTAATGTTGGCTAATGGGATTGCAGAAGACTCGAAAGATGTCCCTGCCTGCCTTTCAACCCTGGTATTTCTGTTTGATTGGCTGGGAGCTAAAAATGTGTATGTGCTAGAACATTCTTGCCCCTGTTGGCTTCCTCTTGCTGTGTCCTGGCACCACAAGTTTACGCAACACCGTATCACAATGTGTGATGAAAAGAAGCTGTGACAAGAAACCAAGAGCTGCTGAACTCTGTTCCTCCCTTCTTTCCCCTTTCCTTTTCTTCAGGTTTAGCATTTTAATATTATAACTATGAAAGAATGACTTAAATGTGTGAACTTCTCTGTGCAAAGCTTCGTCCCCCTATAGCTTAGTTTATTCATGCTGTGCCAAGTGCTGCAATGTTGTGTTACCCTAATAAATACACAGTAAGCTGGTTTGGGTATTAGAACAGTAAAAAAGAAGCTGCATCACCTAGGAACTCCCAATAGACATAAAAGCTGTCATAGCTAGAGTGATTCTAATATCCAGGCATGCTTGTTTAAACCTTCTTGAGGTGGCTCTGTTCCTGAAGTTGCTGTTAAACAGAGAGCACAGCCCTTCTGCAGAGGTAACAGAGTACAACAAGGTTTCAGATACAGTTTGTCTTGGACACCATCAGTGATGAGCAGGGAGTTGCTTTGGTCTCATAGGTTGGCTGCTGGAAAGAAACCTTGCATTGCCTTATCCCAGAAGCAGTAAGTTATGGTTTTTGTCTGCTTCCCTAAACATAGAAATGAAGTGAAAATTAACTGGCCAAGACTTGACCTTGGTGAGACTTGGGTGGCAAAAGATGTCAAAGGGATGCCCACAAGGAAGTCAGTGTCTGGGGCCTCTCTGATACTACACTGTAAAGTGAGACAGGTAGCTGTCTGTGTAGCTACAAGGAGAAAGTGGAGTTGGGAGGTTATGGCTGGAAAGGCAGTACAAGCCCCTGGAAGCTGCAGTAGTTCCTGAGCTTAATTGGCTGAAGGAATTACATATGTGATGCGTTTCCTTTTATTTGTGGGAGCCTGTCTCAGGGTAACTGTGACTGCACACTCCAGTTCGTGGTTTCTAGTGAATTTGCATGTTCTTGGGAAATATTAAAATTCAAAACTGGGTTCCTAAATCTAAAGCAAAATAATATTGCACTGTGTTGCATTTTTGATGTCTTAAATTCTTAAAGAAACATCGTGGCTAACTGCCTCATTACAAATAACACCACCTCTAGGAAAAGTAACATCTTTGGTTGGTTCATCAAAGTAGAACTAAATCACACATGAAAGCATAATAGAGAATAATAATGGAATTTTCACTCAAGATAATACTATAGTCAAACCTGCCAAAGCTTGTATATTTTATTTTAACCTGTTTTATAAAAGATATTCAGAACAGCACTGCACAATGTCAACTTATTTTAGCAGGAGTTCATTACTTAAGTTATGATTCTCCAGGTAAATTCTATTTATGTGTTTGCTTCTGTGCTGAAGATTTAGAGGCACCAATTCCTTTCAAGAAAGTACATTTTGGACATCTTTTATAAGGATATGTACTTTGAAAAGGTTCATTTATAAAGGGGAGTGTTAGTCTTTGTAAGTTGAAAATTGTGACATTGATCTTATTCAAAACAATTTCTGAGCATATCATTGAATTGTTTTAATAATTTACTGTGTTCCTGTCATTAGCATTATCCCCATCCTGCTTATTTAGTTATTGAATATTTAACACTATAAATAAAGCTTCCATGCTGTGAATTTAATTTTTTTTTTCATTGCTAATTTTTCTGTGTAAACATGTTTGGCTGCTGTTCAATGTATAATCAAAAGGAAGCAGAAGGAGGCTCTTTGGATTTAGAACAGTAAATCCATAATACAGTGGTTTAAGTTTTGTTCAAAATTGAGCATTAACATCTGGTGTGTTATAGAATATTACATGTACCAGATGATTCATATAAAATAATGAAGGATCGATCATCTTCCTATAACTGTTTTACTTACAAGAAATAGATTTTGATCTCCTGTAAGAATTTCTGCCAGGGTGTTACTTTGGTAAAAAAAATTAAACAGCTCAGTTTGCCTTTAATATTGCCTTTATTATCTTTGATCATTGCTGGGATATGTTTCAATCCCTTAGGAAGCATTTCTGTGCAGAAACAGTGCTATTGTCTTAATGATAAGTTTGCAATATCCTCTTGTAAGGAGCCAGGATAAGCTACTGAGGACAGGCAAAGGAGGAACTGTGAATGGCGAGGAGGAGGAGGAAGAATTTTCTATTGGCCAATACCAAAAGCATCTGCCTTCTCTGCATTAATTCAGATCTGCCAGCCAACTGAATTAAGGATCTACTCACTGCCCACTCACAAGTGCTAATGAGTAGGGGGAACACATGTGCTGCACTCAGACCTCTAATGCAAATAGAGCAAGGAAGCCAGAGGATCACACTATCGGCTTTCTCATGATGTATGGCAACAAGGATCGCATGTTTAGTAGTTAGCAAATCTGAGTAGTTTGTTTCTTTTAATTTCATGCATATTAACAGAAATATTTCCTACTGTAAAATTTGCCGTATCCCCATGTGTTTATACTTTGGGGCTTTTACCCTTTCTCTGAAGGCGCATTCTTGTTGGTTCAGTCAGCACCAGTGGCTCTTGTATAATTGTTGCTGGATAATTTTTTCCAAGAAGTTCAACTTCCAATTTCTGTCCAACTTTGCTGAGCTCTGCTGGAACATAGGCAAAAGCCAGACTCCGCTGAGCACTGTAGCTGAAACTTCCAGATGTGGTGTTACCAATAACCTGAAAAAACCCACCCACAAACATTTCTCTTTACTTTCAAGATGCAGTGAGTTTTTCTTAAAAAAAAACAAAACCAAAACAATCAAACAAACAAAAAAAAAGAAACAAGCAAAAACCCAAACAAAAATCTCTACCAACAAAGAAACAAAACAACTGTACATCTCATATACTAGTTTTGGTGTCTACATCTCAGACATCGAGCAATTTTAAGCATGTCATGCAGTTCATACAATATTCTCTACTGTGGATAACATCACTTTAAACTGAGAAGGTTTTGCTCCTTGAAAAAACAGCCTCTTCCTATTGCGTTCAGTTACGTTTTCACTGGAACTAACACCATGTACATTCATATGTTTGTTATAGACAATAATTTAACTGCTAGAGAGCATTTCAACATGTAATCTGTGCTAAAGTCTCAAGGCCTGGACTTTGCTATTGTTTTGCTTCTTTTAAGTCAATAGTTAAATTGTGGTTAAGGCCAATGGTGAACTTGCAGGAGTCAGTGAGTTAATACTTCCGTCTGTTCCAATTCTAGTTTCTGTGACCTGACAGTAATTCACATTTTCTTTATAGATATTTAGTTAGGCTGCTTCCTGCTTGAAGATTATAAAATGGTTATCACAGCTACAAAATGTTCTGTGCCAGTAAAACAAAAATAGTGCATTTAAAGTTAAAACACAAGTTAGATTCTATTAATGGAGAATTAACATTAATTTCTCATAAAATGACCTCTACTCCTTACCTTGCCATTATGCCACACACTTTCATTTCCCTCTGGATCAACGTTATCTGTTTCTACAGTGAGATACACCAACCGTCGTTTGAGACCCTTTTCTTTAATCTCCTTCAGTGCTTGCTTCCCCATAAAGTCTGCTGGCTGAAAAAAAAAGAAGATAATGATGATATACTCGGATTCTGCAAAAAGTTTAGAGATATAAGCATTTAAATTTATCTTAATCTATTTTCCTATCACTTAAGCATTCTCTATAAAACACATATTAAATCAAATCTTTGACAGGTGTATCTTTTATCTTGTGGTTTTTTGGTTTTTTTTCATTTTGTTACATTGTATCTTGGTAACTTTATTGAGTATATTAGTTTTCCTAGATCTCAGTCCCTTAATATCCATAATTCCAAGTGTAGTAGAAATAAATATGTAGTGAGATGTGATACAGGATTGTCTGCCCAGTTAATGTTCTGAGACAGAAAGCTGTGTTTTGTTTCAGTCTCTATAAAAAAACCTGGAATACCAACACCCAAATCCTAAAGCCCTGGTTTCCATATGTAGACACACATCCTTTTTGATGCCATCAGCAACCACAATACTAACTTGTTACTATTTCACTTTGGTATCTCTGCCAAGCTGCAGAGATGGCAGTTTGCTCCATATTCTTGTTTTATGGTATGTATGGCCACTTTTTCCCCCCATCTACTATTTTTATGGGATAATAGTTAAAGAATAATGTCATCATAATTTGGAGTTTCCTTTTTCATTGACTAATAAGGTACAAACAGATTCTTCTATTTCTTTAAGCGGACTGCAGGAATGTTTGATAAGTACAGGGGAAGCCATTAGTAAGTCACTGAATCCTAAAGGGTATATATGAGTGTTGTACATGATAATGCTGAGCTGATTCCACAGATCTAGCCTGACTCCACAGCCAGGTTCATGTGTATGAGCTGATTTTGCCCACCAGTAACTGTGAAGCTGACTTGCCTCACACTGTTATCTCCTAGGTCTTAATTGTGACTTAGACAACTTGCTTATTTAGCTGGCTGGGTAGAGAATAAATTGGAAAAAGAAATCATAGAAAGAAGAGTTGTTTCAAACTTTGTGGTCCTGGACAGAATGCCTTGAAAACCAAGAAAAAGCCTCTTTCAAAGGTGCAGACAGTTTGAAAAAGAAGCTAGAATGGCAATCAAGCTGTATATCATTATTGCTAGTAACTGTACAGTGAATATTAGGAATGGCAGCTTACAAGTTCTGCATTTCTTTTTTAACAGTCTAGTTCAGGCAGAACAAACAATTTGCATTCAGTGAATTTTCCAGATCCACGCCAGCCTGTCCCCATGGGCAACAAACAGAACAGCAGTCCTGTAGCTTTCCAGCCCCCGCGGAGAAGGTCAATAGCAATGAGAGGTATTCTAAAACAATTGAACTTAGGACACTGTGACAACTCTTGTAGGTCTGAAGCAGGAACTACATTTATTTTATCGGTTTTTAAGACAAAGAGAAATATCTCTGAAGATGTAAAGTACTATTTCTGGTAGTGCTCTTTAATTTCCCTAGGGAAATACTGCACTGCCAGAACACAGTCAACACGTGTACTCAGAAAAGATTATGCATTATTATGCAGTTAGTTACTGAGTTCTTATTTCTATAGTCAGTGTTCAGGCTTACATATATGTAGGCTTGAAAGAAATTACTAATGCAATGAGCAGTTTTTGAACTTTGAAAGATTATAATCTGTAAGCAGTCGTGGAAGAAGGCTTACAGGTCAGTCACAGAGCAGTTAGACTCAAAATCAAGATGGACCAACAGAAGTTAAGGCAGGTATTGCTCATAAAGATCAAATATGGACCCCTTTGGGAAAAGGCAGTGTGAAATACAAAATACAGCCCAGGTCAAAAAAACAAGGGATTGTGATGATTAAATTTGGTATATAATTTTCAAGATATTGCCAGAAAGGCAAGCAAAGACCTCAGACAATAATATGTTACTGGTAGTTCCCTCTCACTTTTCATAGAATTACATTTCTACTACATGGGAACATTTATGGAAGAAAACACAACTAGAAACGCTAGTCACAGAATCATAGAATAGTTTGGCTTGGAAGGGACATTTTAATATCACCTAGTCCAAACCTCCTGCATTGAGTAGGAATGATCTTCAAATAAAATCAGGTTACTCAGAGTTCTGTCCACCCCAGCACTAGGGGTTTCTAGGGATGGGCAACTGTCTGGGCACCTTCTTCCAGTGTTTCACCACCCTCATCATAAAAAAAGTCTTCCTTATATCTAGTCTGAACCTACGCTCTTTTAGTTTAAAACCATTACTGCTAGTCCTTCTGCTGCAGGCCCACCAAAAAACTCTGTGCCCATCTTTCTCATAAACTCTCTTGAAGTATTGGAAATCTACTGCAAGGTCTCCCCAGAGCCTTCCCTTCTCAAGGCTGCACAAGCCCAGCTCTCTCAGCCTTTCCTCTCGGGAGAGGTATTCCAGCTCTCTGGTCATCTTTGTGGCCCTCCTCTGGATCTGCTTCAACAGGTCCATGTCTGTCTTGTACTGAGAACCTGAGCTGGACAAAGTACTCCGGGTGTGGTCTCATGAGAGGAGAGTAGAGGTGCAGAATCATCTCCCTCAACCTGCTGGTCATGCAGCCTGGGATGATGTTGGCTTTCTGGGCTGTGAGTGCACATTGCCAGGTCATAGCTGATTTCTCTTGCACCAGTACCCTCAAGTCCTTCTCTGCAGGGCTACTCTCAATCCTGTCATCCCCTAGCCTTTATTGACGCCGGGGCTTGTCCTATCCCATGTACAGGACTTTGCAATTGACCTTACTTGACCTCATGAGGTTTACATAGGCCCATTTCTTGATTTTGTCCTGGTCCATCTGGATGGCATCGAGTCCCTCAGGCATGTCCGCTGCACCACTCAGCTTGCTGTCACTCGAAAACGTGCTGAGGGTGCACTCAATCTCACTACATTGTTGATGAAGATACTAAACAGTTTTGGTTCCAATATTGACCCACGAGGAACACCCTTGTCCACTGATGGACAAATAAGATTGTGTACCACAGCAAACACACAGACTAAAATGCTTCTCATGACACGCAGAAATAGCAAGGAGGTAAATTGGTTACAGGATTGCTTAGAATGGAATCGACTCTTCCCTATACATGGTAATGTAGTGTCTGGTATTTAGTCTCAAGGAATCTAACTGTGTAACTACACACAAGTACTCAAACACAGGTCATATACCACGGGACGATCTGTCTTCCAGTTCCTGCCCTGGAGGACATGAGTTTTCCTTTCAGTCCTGTGTCGTGTTTGCGAGCATAATGTGGATGTTATGGATACACTAAGGCATCTACCACAGCACTATGAATGTCTGCGAGTTCCCAGTTTTAGTCTCATATTTAGAGTGGCAACAGGCAGAATTCAGAACTGGCTTCTTGTACTGTTCTTCTACTGTTCCCTTTCCTCAGCTGAGTCACCATCAAGTTTGTGAAAGAAGGAATTGTAACTGCTGACCTTGGGAATGCCACATCACACAGCACAGGTGTAGCTATTGCTATACTGACAGTGCGGCACCTTTGTTTTTTCTTTTTTTTTTTTCTGGAGTATTCAGATCTTCTAAATGCATAGACGTAGAGAGAGATGAAAGCCTTATAAAACACTTCTCATTCTCATGTTTGGGGTTGTTGTAGGTTTTTTGGTCTTTCTGGTGAATTTATTCCTCTGTGAATTCCTCATTTAGAAAAGGAAAACCAGTCACCATAAAGCTTAATGCAGCAATTGTAATCAAAGCCTTGATTCTTCGATCAAGTTCGACCCGGTAACAAACTGCATTTATGGGTCACTTCCAGATTAACTGTACAGATGGCATTTGACTCATGTTACTGCTGACAACAAAAATAATTTTGACTTCCACTTTTAAGTACCTTTTAGGTACGGAAACCAATAGAACAAGCAGCTAGCAGGCTTTAGAATGTGTATCTCTCTGGGTCATTCTTTGTGTGTTGGTTGCAGACACAAAATTAAATTTTTATCCAATTAATTTTTAACTGAGCTAGGCTTTTGAACACCTGGAATAAATCACAATTTAGTTCTTATGCTAACTGGAGATGGATTTGGGTACTTCACGCAATGGTTATTTTGTGTTCCTTCTAGGTTAAGAATATTCTTGCCTTTTTAGAATCATTGCCTAGAAAAATAATAAAGAGGTAATTGAGAATTTAAAATCTACAAAATATACACAAATACATAAATATATGTATCATACACATACAAAAATGTGCATGTGTATATATATAGACATGAACACACATATACATTTATTTGACTATGTATTAAAATGTGTGTATGAAAACGTGTAGCTATGATGTATGGCTACAAAAAAAAAATAGAAAGTATGTGTCTATATTTTTATTTGTTTGTTTTAAACACTTAAAGCAACTTAAGAAATTCTAACCATATAAATCTACCTAGGTCAGTACTCTTATTTTACAGTTCATGGGTATCCATGTCAACTCTATACTATTTCCACCACTATTCATGTTTGATTTATGAGTGTGTGTGTACATGAGCTAGTTCATTCCAAATGAAATAGCATTTTGGAAACTGATTCATTTAAAGTCATTGTGGCTATTCTTGGTAACAATTGCTTCCTGTTTCTAGGAGAAAAATAGACAGTTTGGGTATTACTTCTATTTGGTTTAGCTCATCACCCTAAATATGAGGCCACTCATATAAGAAAAAAATCCCATTCAGAACAGTGTAAAAATATTAAAAATCCGCAAACAAACTCCTGAAGAAAAATAACAGAAACAAAGGAAAACCCTAAGCAATTCCAACCTCAAACAAGTATAAAATTTAAAGCTGCTCTGTCTCAGTTTAAAAAAAAATACTTGACATCTAGCAAAAAATTAAAACTGTTACTACTAGGAGTAAGGAGAGTCCTAACAAGCTGAGCCCAAAATACAGAAGATTTTCCACTATCTTGGCAAGAATTCCCAAAGCATTAAGCTTTGGCATATATATTGGACTTAATATATAAAAACACCTCTTAGATATAAGATAAAGACAGTAACTGCTTCTGAGCTTCATACTTCTTGAGTGCAGTTCACCAGGATAAAACAAAACAAAACAAAACAATACAAAAGATGGGCTATGCTTTTTACTTGTGTTATGTAACAGATTACAAAGGAAAATCATGTCACAAAGATAAATCAATTAAGATTTTCAAACAGCACATAGCTAAAGGGATTATCTGATTATCTCATCCATTAACACATCAGACACACATGTTTGCCTTGCCCCTGTCCGAATCAGGCTTTTAGCTTGTGTAAGTTATCATGTTACTAGCATGAAAGAAAAAAAAATTTAGAAAAAGTTCAGGAGGCAATGAAGTGACTTTTTTCAGGCACAGCGGTGTGCCCTGAAAAGATCTATTGCGTTTCAAGTGTGCTTGGTTTTCAGTGGCATACAGATCCTAGTTCTAATCCTCTCTAACACTTTTGTGTGTTAAGGACACCATGGGAATAGAAATTATTTATAGAAAATATCAGTTAAAAATAACTGGCAGCAAAGATATACAAGTCTATTAATAATAAAAAAAAATGCTGTAATTTATTTAGTACACTACTTAAAGATGCAGACATGCAGCTAAAGTATATTCAGAGAACCACCTAACTAAGCAAGGCAGCCCCAATGGTTGCTGCTATAACCATCACATTGCAACACACTGGAGACAGCATCAATGCAGCATTTTGAAACTCTTAATTATTTTTATATTAATTAATTTTACATTAATTATTCTTAGTTTAGTGGTCCTGAATAACTTCAGGGTAGCACTCCAAATGAACCCACACCCTCATCAGGATGGTAACTGAAGATCATTTTCCTCCATAGGCAGCAAATATTTGTCAAGTTTCTTTTTCTGCAGCAAACCAAAGCCACAGTTTACAACAGGCAGAACAGTTTTGTAAATGAGATGGTCAGCAGGTACGGCACCTGCATCACTGTACCTTTCATTCCATCTGCCTAAACCCTTCCTGTAGGCAAACAGCCAGCTCTGAGAAATTGACATAATACAAAAAAGTGACAACCCATTTAATTATTTTAGCTCAAATTCCTAGCTCGGTGGGTGCTAATTCTTTTATATGTCCCAAGAAACAAACTGGGGGTGACCTAGGTATGCATTTTATACAGGTAAGAAAATCTTAGCAGATTCTTTCTAATGTGTTTCACATTCTGTATAAATCAATGGAATAAATCCTCTGCTTTACGACCCCCAGGATATCAAGCAAATAACCGTGGAATATAGTTCTACTCCTGAATTTTAATTTTGATAGGGGTAGGATTTAGGTGGAAAATTACACCAAATAAATATATTATGGCATAATAAATTGGGAGTGAGAGGGAATGGGAGGAAAAGGTATCCTTACCCCCAACCCCCAAGTAGACTTCCATTATTTTTCAGATCCCTCTGCTTTTCCCCAGGTTACTTATCCCTTTTTCAATAATGTTTGAGCTCTTTCTTATCCCTCTCCCTCCCTTTCTTCCTGGAGTAGAGGTGGAACAACCTTATACCAGTTTGTGGAATAGTATCAGTGATGGCTGCTGTAGTCATTCTTCACAGGGCAGGAGGAATGTTGGAGATTGTGAAGGGGTGTGGACAGTGGCAATAAGGGTGAGTTACAGAAACTCTTGTGGGTCAGGCTATCTAGCATAAAGTTAGAGCAGTGCTCCCAGAACACCTGAGATTCCAGTGCAAGGCATCCCACCCACTATCACAGAATCACAGAATTGTAGGGGTTGGAAGGGACCTCGAGAGATCATCGAGTCCAACCCCCTGCCAGAGCAGGTTCCCTAGAGGAGGTCACACAGGTAGGTGTCCAGATGGGTCTTGAATATCNTTTTAGCAGTGAGAAGCTAAAAGTGAAACATCTGCAAACAAAACTCCCATTTTAAAGTTAGTGACTGCTTAAGCAAGGAAAAACCCAAACAAAACCCAAAACAAAACCACAAGCAAATGGTCACAGGTGTTTGCTTTCCTTGTTACCCCTACTCATCATGACTCTTTTGCAGGAGAAAGGTTTTCACAGAATCACAGAACCACAGAACATTAGGAGCTGGAAGAGACCTTGAAAGACCATCCAGTCCAACCCCCCTGCTTGAGCAGGATCATCTAGAGAAGTTCACATAGGAATGTGTCCAGATTGGTCTTGAATGTCTCCAGAGAAGGAGACTCCACAACCTCTCTGGGCAGCCTGTGCCAGTGATCCGTCACCATTAGGTAACCATTTAGGTTAGAAAAGACCCTTGAGATCACTGAGTCAACCATAAACCCAACCCTGCCAAGTCCACCACATGCCTAATTGCCACATCTGTGCATCTGTTAAATACCTCTGGGAATGGTGACTCAACCACTATCCCCAGGCAGCCTGTTCCAGTGCTTGACAACCCTTTTGGTGGAGAAAATTTTCCTAATCTAAACCTTTCCTGGCTAAACCTAATGCCATTTCCATTTTATCTTATTGCTTGTTACTCAGGAGAAAAGACCAACATATACCTGGCTCCAAACTCCTGTCAGGTACTTGTAGAGAGCAGTAAGATCTCCCCTCAGCCTCCTTTCCTCCAAGATAAACAACCCTATTTCTCTCAGATGCTCCTCATAAGACTTGTGCTCCAAACTTTGTTGCCCTTTTGTGGACACACTCCGACTCCTACTTGTCATGAGGACAAAACTGAAGACAGTACTCGAGGCGTGGCCTCGTGCTGAGTACGGGGGCACAATCACTTCCCCAGTCCTGCTGGTCACACCATTCTTGACACAAGCCAGGATGATCTTGGCCTTCCTGGCCCCACTGCTGGCTCATATTCAGCCAGATGTTGACCAAAAGGTGCTTTTCCAAAAGGCAGCTTTCCAGACACTCTTCCCCAAGGCTGTAGTGTTATATCTGGTTGTTTTGACCCAAGTGCAGGGCCCTGCACTGAATCTTGTTGAGCTTCATGCAATTGGTCTCAGTCCATCGATCCAGCTACCCAGATCCCTCTGCAGAGCCTTAATGCCCTCCAGCAGATAAACACTCTCCCACAACTTGGTGGAGCCTGCAGAGTTACTGAGGGTGCACTCACTCCCCTTATCCTTGATAAAGACATTAAATGGACCGGTTTAACCTTTTTTTTGGTGTTCCTTCTCCATCCTTCATCTATGAATTTATGAAAAAAAAACTCCAAACCTTTTCCCTAAAAGGCTGTATGATTTTGTGCTGTAATAAATCTGGACATATCACTTTAGACCACTAAAGTAATGAGTCGGCCTGACACAACTGAGGGGCAGTTCCGGCAGAGTGAACAGGAGGAACACAAATGACTGGAAAGAGGAAGGCAGTTCTATAAACTGAACTTCTGGGAGAAATTAATAACAGGATGGAGGCACTGTCTAACAGCCACTCATCCTAGTTACCTCAAGAGACAACTTATGCATAGTTACACTGGATGTTAGGTCATACACAAGGACTGTATCTTTGATTTACAGTCATACAGGAACACTATCTAGGTGAAGTTGCTGGGCATGGCCCAACTTATGTTTGCAATGAATAAGAAAGCAATTAAATGCTTATGTGTCTGACAGATGCAATAATAAAAGTCACCTTAGAAATCCAATGCCAAAGTCAGAAGATGAGGTACTTGTATTCAAAATGCAGGCAGCCACTTAGTAGGGTTGGTGGAAATAAGACATAAATAGCGAGAAACAGACAGGGAAAGGCGCAGAGAACAAAGAAAGTTTAAAAAAAAAACCAAACCCCAAACAAACCTGTTCTGGTGGAGTTGATCTAAGGAAAAGTGGAGGGAGAGAAAATCTGGGTGTTGTAGAATACAGGAAAAAAGCTTGGAATGAAGAACAAGGACACCGCCCCAGTAAATAAACAAAGCTGCAGCAAAGAAACGCTGTCTCTGATAACGGTATCGTCTCCTAAAGGAAACAACCCCTAAAACTTGGCTAGTGAGCACTCCGGTCCCGGCCTGGGGCGCGTATCGGCGCGCAACAACCCCGAGGCGCTCCCAGCGCCGGGCGCACGCTGCCGCCGAGTGGCCGTGAGCCGCGGCTGCACGGGCAGCGCCCGAGAGGGGCCAGCGCCCAGGAGGGGGCAGCCTTGGACACCGCTCAGCCAGGGGTAGCCGGTTCTGCCACGGAACAAGAAAATTAACCCCTGGTGATTGCTTATCTTCTTTTTTTCTTTCTTTTTTGGTTTTTTTTTTTTTTTCTGTGATAATAATTTAAAAAGCCACAAATGTAAATTGGAGTTTTAAAAACCAGAAAGCGTTCAGAGTATTGCATCCAGTTCTGGGCCCCTCAGTTCCATACAACTCCTTGAGAGAGTCCAGCCCAGAGCAACCAAGATGATGGAGTGGAACACCTTCCTTATGAGGACAGGCTGAGGGAGCTGGGTCTCTTCAGCTTGGNACTACTAACATGCACTAAGCTTTATAAACAGAAATATCAGATTTTTTCTAGTATTTTACATCTCTTCATATTTATTCTCCAGACATTTGAATGCCCTCTCACAGAAATTTAAAAAACCTTTTTGATTGTATTACATTCACTGGCCTTCAGCTATTCATTCCTTTTAATCTGTTAGAAACTGTTTACATTTTCCATGACTTAACACTCAGAAATCAATTATGCTGAAGTCTTTTTGCCTGTTTTTTTTGTTTACTTTTTTTTGGGGGGGTTTTTAGCTATTTCGGCTGCTTGTTTCACAGTGCATATTGGGTTTAATTTAAAGAGAAATCAGCACATTTCCCAGCTGGAGGTGCATGCTTAAAGAGACAATACCTGTTGGTAACCCTATGGACCTGGATACATCCAACAGATTTAACTATCAATTGCTTCTAGTTTGTAACCTGGTTTACCTTTTTTTTTTTTTTTTA
>VXBZ01000524.1:30798-52158 GCA_013399135.1 Heliornis fulica
TAATGCATATGCATAAGAATGCATTCAGATTACACAGACAACTTAGGTTTAGCACTAACTGTAGAATGCCCAACTTCATAATATTCATGAAATTACATTGTTATAGTAGGGGTTTGTCTGTAATTATTTATTTAAATAAAACAGAAATATGAAACCTTTGAGTACACGAATAATTCTGCCACACTTCTTTAGACTGTTCAGCATAAATATACAGATTATCAGAATCTTGTACATCTGCAGTTGATGGAGTATGGATGAGTGCTTAACTGTCACTCTCCAAGTAGTAGAGAATAGCTAGACATTGCTGGACTTAATTTAATTAAGCAGCTCTTAGCCATTCATGGGGCTAGGTCTGTAAGCATGGCTACAATGCCTTTAAGAATGGCTCCATAAGAAGTTTTAGGCAGTTTAAGTCTCTCTGCACCACTCGTGGCAGCCAAAAGCAAGGAGTAACACAGCAGAGACCACTGCACGACTGTGTGGCAACAGACAACAAATACAGTTCAGCTTTTTAGCTGCAGCTGAAGATGATGGCAGGGGAACCTTGGGGAAAGACTACCCTGTGATGTGGAGTTCCTACCACAGGTATAACACTGTGCATGGGTTGACTGGTCTCTGCATTCTGCAGAGCTTTGCAGCACCGACTCTGTGCAATCAATTGATTTTTGTGCTCTTAGCTGAGCCTATATTGTCACAGATTTTAAATCTCGCAGGTTACTCAAATCCCTCATTACCTCAGCTAATGGATGGCTATTGGACAGTATTAATATACCACTGCATTTCTAATACAGAAGAATTACATGCTTTGCAGGGATGTGATGTTTCAAGTCACTGCAAAGAATGCTACAATTTATGAAAGTCAGTCTTCATATGAGGAATTAGAAATAATTTCCTTAATGAAAACAAACAGTCCTTCCATGTTTTTCTTCCGTGCTTCCAGTCCCTGTCAGATTATTTTGTCCATTATCCCTGTCCATTGTCTTGTGCCTTAGTTGTTTATATGCCCTCAGTTCTCACTGTTTTTCAACTAATTCCACTCCTCTTCCCTAGGAAATTTGAGTCCTTGCACACCACAGTTCCTTTCCTAGTGTCTCTGTCCCTTGTTTAGCCATTTTTCTATCCCATTTCTGAAGGAAAATTCCTGCTCAGTCTCTGGCTGTGGAATACTACCATAGATAGAATTCCTGAATCTTAGTGCAAGATTTAGTGTCTATTAAGTGTTTATGAGCTGTAATATTTATAAAGGCTTGTGAATGAGCCTCATGTAAAGAGAGGCAGAAACGCATTACCTTCAGGAGAAAGATCACTTCTGCTAAATGTGAAGTTCTTTCTCAGAAAATGGGGAAATTAGAGCTTTTCAAAAGAAAGAAAAATCTCAAAAACCTTAATGCAGCAAAACAACATATCTTTCAAAAATCTTGTTACATGGAATTGTTACACTGCTTTGACTTAAATTTCTCTGAATAAAATTCTAGGCTACTCTTGTTAACATTTTCAAAGCTGTAAATAACTAAAAACAGTCCTAAATGGGAAGTGTTGAGCAATCATAATAATAAACAGCGCTACAAGCAGTTAGCTGTGGGCTAACTATACCTCTGACTTCTTTGCACATTAAAATGCCTAGCAAGCTGCTAATTTTAGATAATAAAAATCGTCTGAACTAACAGCACTAAGTCCTCTGTCACAATGTCCCTGCTAGTTGACTGTGAGATAAGGATTTGCTAATGCACACAAAAAATTACAACACAGGTAGAAACACTGCAGTGACCCAGAAGAGAGTGAACAGAGTCAAAAGTCCCTGAAAAGCAGGCGTAGCAATCCAATAGTTACATAATTGCGACCTGTCTCTAAATGTTTAGAGATTAATCATATTCGTCAAATAAGTTGCTTTAAGAAACTGAAAACATACAACTCTAGTGTTCATCTATTCCTATGTGGAAATTCGAACCTGCTCCCATTGAAACCAATGAAGGAAAACAGCCTCCACATTCTGGCAGCACAGTAGTGAACTTAAACAGTCTTTCTGGTGATCAGGGACTAGGCAAACCACTTTTGTAACACCAAGTTCTGCAAATGTTACTAAAAGATAACAATTTTTTTTCTTTAAATCCAAGCAGCAAAGGTGAATACCTTTCACAATGAATCATTGCAAAATTACCAAACCTTTTTTATTTTGAGGGTCTCAGAAAGCACATTAGTAGTACTGCCTTATCTTAGGATCTGAGGGTTTGTTTGATTTGGACTGAAAGAAAACTGGAAAAAGCTGGATTTTGAACAGCAAGTTAGGCAATTGGAAAAACAATGTAACTAGAATGTGTTCAATAACATGTGCCTTGAAGTGTATTCAGTTCATTCTATGCATCTTGAATCAATGGTCAAATGGACAATTAAAAAGAAGGCATTAAGAGTTTTACCACTGATTTCAGTGGGGCCAGAGTATATAAGCTGTAAGTCACATTCAAAGGCAACATTGTAATGAGCAGGACAGAATAAATGACACAAGTAATACACCCATTCCTGTTGTCTGCTGCTCTCATTTGCTTTCCTCCAACATTCAGCAACATCGTTTCTAAGCAAAAACTCCAACAGTCAGTACCATGACTGTGCTCATATCCCTAAAGCAGTCAGTAACCCAGTATTGTGTTCGCAGGAGATGTTTAGAAAAATATCTCCACCAAAAAGGGTTGTCAATCACTGGAACAGGCTGCCCCGGGAAGTGTTTGAGTCACCAGTCCTAGAGGTATTTAAAAGAAGTGTAGATGTGGTGCACAGGGACATAGTTTAGTACGGACTTGGCAGTGCTAGGTTAATAGTTGTACTTGATGATCTTAAAGGTCTTTTCCAAACAAAATGATTCTATGATTCTATGCTGGCAGTGCCTTCTGCATAGTTTGCTTTCCACTCTTCACCCTAATGTTGATACCTTGTAGTAGAAGTTCTCCCTGCCAAACCAGGGACACTGGTTTCTGCACATGCCAAACAATTGTTGAATACAGTGTAATTCAAAGCAATACATAAAATAAACTGGAAAGTGTATTGTAAAGCCCAGCACTTTTATGACTTTAACTTGCTGCACAGATAGTACTAAGTAGTAACCATTTCTTGCTACTTCATTAAATGACACAGATATTGGCCTCTAGAATTAAAGGAGGAAGCAAACTGAAAAAATTGTGAGAATTATGAAGAACTGAGAGAGCCTCTATTATACAGGTAGTGGTAATTAAGCCTATTTTAACCACATTTCACATAAAACATGTGCAAAACAACTACCAAACCCATAAAAATTTGCTGAAAAAAAAATGAGCTGACTGCTATTTTAGCAATACGATGGACAAAAATTCTCACAAACAATTTACTCACCCAAAACCAATAGCTACCCAGTAATTTCTCACACCCTGATGTGGTCCAACCATCGGAAGAATATCTGGAGAATAGGTGATAGGACCTGCTATGGTGTTTACAATGTCTGCATTTTTCAGAACTGGGACCATTTCCATAGCAGCCTCAATATGCTCCATTATTCTGTCTAAATCAGACTCAAAAAGTTCTTTTCCAAAACCTGCAAAAATATTTTATTCTTATTACATAATTAATTACACCAAAAATACATTTTAAATACCGTTAGGTGATCTACATATATAAAGTTATATGGAATTAATCACTGAGTATGTTCAAACCTTTGCCATTCTATGTGAGAAAAATGGTGTGCATAAATCCCTAATTACCTGAATGATCAAGTTTATTGTCATTGTAGTTACACTGTCCTTTAACCTTAAAGTCACACAAATACAACAATGAAGTAGAAAGGAAGTGGAGAAACACAGAAACTTCCTTCTTATTTTTCCACTTATTTTTCTCAATATGCCAGTGATCTGGGGAAGGGAAGAAAGATACCGCCTTTGTCAGCCTATGATTTCCATGGCGTTTGGGGAATTCCTGTATATACTTCAGCCTTATGTCTGGGCTCCATACACTGTTGAAGATCAGTCTGACACTACTGTAGACAGTAAGTTCAGGAAGTTGTGACAGTGCAATCCACAGCCAAGCAATGTTGATTGCTCTTCTTTAGGAAACATTTTGTGCTTTTTTTTAAAAACAGCAACACAACTGACAATACAACTTTTGGCCTAGAAGTGAATTAAAAGCTGCAGCCTAGATATAATACAGTAATATAATTTTTAAAAAAATAAGCATCAGTATGATATGATTGACATTTTTTTGACATTTTGTACAAAAAAATCTATATAAATCTATAGCTTTCTTGCACTTATATCTTGGTAGAGCATTTTGTCTAAGACATTCCTTTGCTATATATGTGCTCCTGCTTGACAACCTCATTATCTCTGTAGGAACAGTAAAAATCCAAAGCCCCTGACAGTGTGCTGTAGAGAACTGTGGCTTAGAAAAATCCCTTTCCAGTGCAAAAGGCTCATAATGCATGTTTGGTGATTACATCTAATCATAGTACACAGGCACCTGTTCAGAGTAGGGCAAGATGATTCTGTAGATCAGTATTTTGTGCCTATTTCAAATAGGTTTTTTATTTCTATTGACTCATTAAAGTTAGAGTTATCATTAGAGTTCTATTCTATGAACAAAAAGTTTCTGCATTACAAGCATGCGTTGCAAATATTTTCTATTTTCCATCACATAAGGCAAATTGGGATTTGCACTTGTTAAAACATGCTAATTCTCAAGTTTAAAGATGAAATGTTCTTAATTACCTGGTGGGACTCCATCTATTACCCATGAGTCCTGCAGCTTCATCTTCTCCTCACTTTCATATGGGCCAAATAAAAGACCATCTCTTTCTTGCCTTAAATAATATGATCCTTCTAAGTCACGAATCACAGGCAATTCTGTTTTTAGGGCTTTCACTTCAGGGATAGTAGATGTCACAACATATTGATGATGAACAGGTATCAGTGGGTGCTGCAGGCCCATCATCTTGCCTATTTCACGGGCCCAGAAGCCTAGAGAAGAAAACAAACAAACAAACAACAACAAAAAACCCCCAAAAACCTAAACAATTAAAAGTTCTGATAAAGAACGTGACCAGAAAAAAAAAAGCAACTATTTCCCTATCCCTGAAGCCATTCAGGCCCTTTATGTATGCTACTAGGTAAAACTTAAGAGTACTGAATTTTTCTCTGTTAAGGTCCCTCCAAACTAGCTGTTTCCAGCTGGTAAGACATATTCACATAGTGAGATATCTGTGTCAAACTCAAAGCATGGAAGACACTGAACAGTCAAACTTCCTACTTTGGTCTCTGCATCATGGCTTACATGTGCTGTGGGATTGAAACATACAGACCTGGTAACCAGACAGATACAACTCCAACTCTCTTTCCTACCCTTCGGATCAAGGGGTGTAGGTCTCAGACGTGGGAATGAAGGGGGGAAATCAAATGAAGCAGAAATTCCAGGGAATTCCAGGAGTAATAGGGGATGATAATATAGGAGAAAAAGGTATCAGGGTGTTTAAAAAAAAAAAAAAAAACAAAAACCAAAGACGCTATGTGCTGTATGGTACCGAGAAAAAAAAGGCAGGTTAGCCTGGATCCTGTGTACCAATGACTCAAAACAGTTTATGAAAACTACCTACAGCAAGATTTGCAACTTAACATGGCTGCCCCTTCTCCTGGGCCTTAAACTCATGATACCCAGCTTAACATAGAACTTTTCTCCCTTCTTGCTGCTTCCTTGTCTTACTCAGATGCTCCTACCTCTCTCCAATTCCATGCTGTCTAAGCTCTGGTCAAAGTTTAGCATTCAGGGCGCTGAGGGCACTAATATTCATTCATGATACTAAGCAGCCTCACTTGGGACTTCCCACCATGATCCCAGGAGTCCCACTTCAGGTCAGCTGAGGGCCTTCAGAACCTGTCTGAGCTGGATTGATTGTAAGTGTGCCTGTTTACAGCTCTGTCACAACCATGCCCGTGCCTGGCCATGGACCTCATTGATCCAGACCCTGATCTGTGGACTACTTCCCAGCTTGACCTCAGCCCAGTCTCATCTCTGTGATCCTGTTGATCACTGGGCAGTGTCTGACCCTGGTTATCATCACCAGACCTGTTCCTGTCCTGTGGATTGACTGCCAGCCTTGCTCTCAGTCTGGTTCATCACTGTGGTGATTGCTTGCCTGTGCTTCATTCCCACAAACTTGTCTGGAGATCTGGCCTCTGGGCTGCCTGCAAGTGCTGATCCTTGCTGTCTCAGCCCATGCCTTACAGTCTTTATTACCATGCTTGGCTCCCTGTCCTGCATGGAGAAGCCACACAGCGCTGGTTGCAGGTGTTACCTTGGGATTACATCCTCTCATCTCCAGCATGGCCTAAAGCTGGGGCAATTAGGAAAACCGGGTTACACTGTGCTGGCCTTGAGCCATTCCACCGCATCAGGATGGCTGTCAGTTTTTCACTTAATTTTACAAACCAGCCTCAGCTATAACAACCACAGTTTGTAAAATTTTTGACTTTCGGAGGAAAACATTTTCTGTAGGGCCTCACTTGACAATTGCTGAAAGCCAGGTAAAGCAAGGGAGCAGGAAATCCAACATCATGACAGAGGCATCTGTCCAATTAGAAGCTCCTGCCCAGTCAATACTAAACTCCAGTATTTGCTGGTTTGCATTTATCGCATGTAAGTGTTTTGCCTCCTAACATCATCCTCACCACGTGGAGAAGAATCACTGACAGAACACTCGCTAAGTCAGTTAAATCAGCTCATAGAAGATCATGCCATAGTCACAAAGCGATCCAAAACATCCTTTAAAGCTACTGAAACATGATTTATGCTCCATTATTTAAAACAATCAAACATAAAAACTTCTAATAAAATTCAATTTGTAGCACATCTGCAAAGGTATCTTCTATTACACATGACAAATACAAATATGGATTTAAGTAGAGGCTTATAATCTTTAGGGAACTTGATTTCTTTGTAGGTGACAGGGAAATGCCCAAATCAAAACTATTTTTAAATTATGGTCCAGAAAATTCCATCTCAAGTATCATCAACTGTTTTCCTGTCAAAATTGCCTGGACCTGAAGAGATATTAATAAAAGAAATAATGCCCTGGGAATGTGATATTAATAAATCAACTCTTTTAATTACTCATTAAACCAGAATGAGCGGGAAAATATAGAGAGGAAGCATATTCAAGCTCCTCAAAGAAAAAAAATGTAGACTTAATATTAAGCCTTTGAAAATTAACTTTATTTTTCAAAATAATATTAAAATTTCTTAGCCATTAAGTTTGCAGAAGTACAACACAAACACAGTTTATTTTAAATTGCTTTTGAATTAAAGGCAAATAGCTTAGGTTTGCTCAAAATAAAATTTTAAACGTACTTCTAAAAAAAATCACTTCTAAGTGCTTATTTAATTACTTATAACAACAGCTGACATGTAATATTTCTCATTTAGTATAGTTTCTTTGTTCTAAGTTTTGAACCACATGCAAAAGCTATTGCAAACACAAAAATGGCAAAAGGAAGAATATGTTCTCTGAAAGAAAATTCCAGTTGGAAGCAGATGTCAAGTTCTCTCACACATAGAGATAAACGAAAAGCGTAAATTATATCTCTAGGACATTTGCAAAGTTTAAACTGTAGAGATTGCAAACATCTGATGCTGAAGTTTTTAGTGTTATTAGTACTTAACATATCTGTTGAACTATGTCATCTATCTCATTTTTTAAAAAATATAAAATCTTCCATCCCTCTGTATGTAATTGTAGGTGTACATACAGTGTATACATGTCTGCAAACGTGTGCTTAGATACACACACACATACTGACTGTACATATAAACTAACTAGTTTTTTGGAATCTTTAATCAAACATTCCATTATAAATAGGCTGCAAATAATTTCAACAGGCTCAGTAACAGTTACTTCATGTCAAGTATATTTATTAGGCATCTGCTTTTTTCCTAAATGGAAATCTCACATAAGGAACAGCTAAAGATTGGTCGAAACTAGTTTGTTCCAGTTCCACAGCAGATGTCAGTTGAGAATGTAGAGCCTTCTGATATATTTTTCTCTGCTCGTATTGCAACATGAGACTAAAATATGAGCTCTGAATTCTATCAATCATGATCTGTAGTGGAATGAGGCAAGGCACAGAAGAATGAATGTTAGCTGAGAGAACATTTATAACAGATATGTGTTATACAGTATTGATTTCATATCCTTAACCAGTATGTAAAGGAGTATGTGCTTCAAATGTTCGTTTTGCCTGAATAGTTAACTATACAAGAGAATTAACCAAGTATATTGTTGGTTTTAACAACTCAGAAAATAAAATAAAATAAAGTTTCACAAGGATGCATTCTATTATTTTTTCAAATAAACTTTGAAAAGAATTTATTGGAAAATACTGCCTAATGCAACTTGATACATAAACCAAAGAAAGATTAACTACACTACAAAACTCCAAGGAGATTACTACATATTTCATACATATGATGCAGAGCCAATGGTTAGAAGTAATGAGTGCCTAGAAGTTTGTGGCCTACATAAGATCTCTGATTGCCAAGAGCTTCCTTTCCATTCTGTAATCTCAGATTATTCCCAGACCAATACATCTATTCTGTTTAACAGGTGACATAAGGATTCTATTCATAGGAGAGCTTGTGATTTTCTAACTAAATACTGTCCTGTAATTCATGCTGGAAAGCTATAAACCAAGAGGCAATAAAATATTAACATCTCTCTTCTAGATGCTTGACTTTGCGGTCTAAATATTTTTGTTTGTTTGTTTCTAGTTTCTGTGATTTCTTGGTTTCTAAAAAGTATATGAAGTCTTACAGTCCTCTTTCTCTTCAAAATGCGACACTACGACACCATGACAGTTCATGAGCATGATATTTTCATGTGATTTTTTTCAGATTCTTGTTTTTTTAGCCAGAATTATAGCAGTAGCATGTAATCACTAGGGAAGCATTTGATGAAGAAGCACACTTTTCAATGGGTTTCCCAGTTAGTCTACGAAGACTGGAATTATCTAACATCGGGCCATCTACATTGCACACACTGAAAGAAAGGTCTATAAAGGTCAAAAAAGCTGAGCCTCACAGAGTTCAGCCCTTTTATGCCATTCCCTACAAATTTCTCTGTCCCAGTATTCTCTCTTACTCATCCCTGCTTCTCCTACACCTGCTCCTTTCTCTTCAGTCTCACAGTTTGTGCTACTTACTCTAGTCCTCAAATCTTTCTTCAGATATTTTGTCGCTGTGTGCAAGTCAGTCTCCCTCATTTGTCATAACCTGTGCCATCTGCCTTCTCTTTCTTCCAATCTGCTTCCATCTATGTCTCCCTTGCTACTCTGCCTGTCTTTCATGCTCCAACAGCTGAGGCAACTTCAATTTTCCATCTCAGTTTCACACACACAAACACACACACCCATCCTCAAGTATCCTTCCTAATATTTTTGTGTGAAAAGCTCCAGCTCCAGTTCCCTTAATGAATCATGCCAGATCCTGTTCTGCTATCTCTCTCTATGGTATCATCCTGACTGCCGCCATCCCCACAGCCCCTCTCAGTTTTAGCTTCCTTATTCAGCAAGTCCTCTAGCACCTAATTGTTGAACCTGCTGCCAGACCTCCCAACTACCTCCAGGAACCTTTTCGAAGCATTTTGTTCCTCCAGTCTAATTCCCTTACAGTAAAACCCATATAGCTCACCCATAATTCCAACTGTCAGCCATAGTTAATCTACCCACCCTGTCTCTTCATTTTATCTGCTGTGCACTAGAAATAATTTTTTTGTACAGATTTTGGAGGGTAAGGATGTAAAAATTAATTATAAAGTCATATGCTTGCTCTCAGTTCACCTGCTCTATCTGAGCAAGAAGCTTCCTACACAAGTCTGATTATTCACTTAGATGGGATGTATGAAAGACTCGTACCCTAAAAATGCAGATATGATTCAGCCTGAGACAGACAAGAGCCTGCAAAAATTTCAAACAAATGGTAGATATTCAGTATGTTTTCAAACAACTGAAAACAGAAAGTTGTCCATTAGGAAGCAGAAGGCACACTTCACATAGAAGATGCCAACAGCTTCACTAATACTATGGTTTTATGGAAGTTGTATAAAGCAGCAAATATACGTTTCTTATATTGAATACAGGTTTTCAGACCTAAAATATTTTTAGGAAAACCAAATCCTAATCCAAAGGACTTATGACCAAAAGCTCCGTGAAGCAGAAACATCAATTTGGCTTCTTTAACACAATGAAGAATAAAAATTATATATGTAAACACAATCTCTTTTGTGTTAAGAAATTTTTATTACATGAAAAAATGCATTGTTAAGCCAAGCCCATATTTAAAATACTTCTCAAAGGGCAACAAAAATCTGTTTCAAGGATACATAGATAGAGTTCAGTCTTAGAGAGATAATACTGAAACAGGCTGAGGTATCTTAGTGCAAATCTTCAGTCTCTGAAAAAAGTGATGACATTTCTACTTCATTTGTACATCCCTTTTTCCTTCCTAAGTAGCTTTCAGAAGGTTTTAGAGGACAATATGCATAGACAGTGATTTGCCTCTTCTACATAACTTACTGTAGACCAGTAAAGGTCTCTTCTGCTCCTAAAATCTATCAAGACAGTCTAACTAGAACTGCTGGAGACAAACCAGAAAGAAATATTAATATCTACTCAAGGACAATTAACATACAAGCTAAATATTCACAGCACTGTGAAGCAACTGTGCCAACTACATTTTTCCACAAAACAAGTGAATAGTCAAAATCATGTACTTACTTATTCCTGTAATCCACACAATTCAGTACAGACACTCCATGCCAGCTATTTTGTAAATCTGAGCATACAAATGCTTACATTACCTGCAGCATTCACAATTCGCTTTGCTCTAATTATTCCAAGTGGAGTTTCAACTTCCCATGTCCCATCTGAGCAGGAGTTCAGATTAGTCACTTGGACAGGGTAATTTAATTGGGCACCATGTTTCCTGGCTCCTGCAGCCAAGGCCATAGTGAGAGAATAGGGGTCAATATGACCATCTCCAGGGTTATAGAGGCCAGCTAAAACCTAAGTGGAGGTAAAATTCCACAAAATGAAATAAATTAAAGTTTAACAAAATTAACTACTTTACAAAAATACTCAAAAATTTATTTTTTGAATGCAGTAAACATTAAGGAGTTAAAGCATAACAAATTTTCAAAACATACAACATCAGGCCTTCAGCTAGCCAACTTAATGATGTAAAGAAGTAAAATGGCAATAGTTCTCCCATGAAAGCAAAGGTTGCAATATTTTAATATTATAGTATTATATGTACTATAATTACTCATATACATGCTGGAATACAGTATGCACTAAAATGCATGAGAGTCTGATTGCATTTTATAATGTAGCTTTCTTTTGTTGAAAACTAAGAATTTATTGTACAACTTATGTAAACAGAGTTTATGCCTACAAGGCTAACAGTGACAATGTAAGTTATTTTTCATAAAATTAGGTTCTTTACCAAATCCATGTTCAATAAGGGAAATAGCTCTTGTACTTTCTCAGGCGTGATTAGGTACTGCTCTGTTGGGTGCCAACCAGCACGAGTCATTTGGTATTTGAATTCATCCACCCTCATGGGGGTTGAAGCAATTCGGATGCTGCCAGGCTGATGAAACCCCACTGCCTAAAACAAAAAGAGAAGTACTAAAAGAACCTTTACTTATCACCATGAAGCCATGTTCCTATGCTATGGGATTTTTGCCACTAACATCACTGAAAAGAGATTCAAATAAATTAAGAGCCCTTGAAGGAATAGGAGTTCGATGTAAAGACCGAGTGAATTTTAATTTATCTAACTAACTTCCTGGATTAATATTTTCTATCTTCAATGCACTTGTGAAAAACTTCATTGAATGTCTTTATACTGTTATTTGTGTTAAGATTTCATACACTTTCAAAAATACAGATACATCTCAAGAATAAATGTACAATGTCTTATATCAAAGTCTATCACTTGCATAATCTTCTGTTGAGATACTGCATAATAAACTGATTAAGCACCTTTACTGATACAATTAAGCACCTTTACTGATACCTGCCTTGCTCTTTTTATTGAAACAGAAAACCTTATAAAGCTGGACAAAAGTGCTCACTTACTGGTATACACTACTTACTTCATCTTTTCTGTGTTACTTCACATGACATTAATATGGCAAAAATATATGTTTTAGTAGAACTCATAAATATCCTTCAGTATCTTATCTAGCTGAGCAGCAGAATAAAGAAAAAAAAAGGATTTCAATACAATTACAGTTTGTAGACTAGTACAGTGTGGTTCATGAAATTTCTGCTGTTGTCCGAAGCAAGCATGAATTAGTAAATGTAATCTATATGTCCAAGTGATGCCAGATAAAAAAGATGACAACTGTTTCTGTGCATACCCATTCCATAAGTCTCTAAATAAAAAAACGTGTCTCTGAAAGGGATGGGAAGTATTGCAGCAATCTTCTCTAGTACAGACAGCACCGTATCAGATGAATGTTTAAAGCAGGAATGTATCATCATCAATCCGTTCATTCCAGATCCTTGTTGCTATTTTAACTCCTCTACCAAGCTGAAGTTACAGACTCTCATTTTGCTGAGCTTCTGAGGTGTCTGATAAAAAAACATTTTCTTAAACTTTAGAGGGATCTGGGAAATCATCTAAAATATATATAAAATATATAGTGACTAAGCATCAAACTATATGCAGGCAGGATAATATATTTCAATAAAAGGTGAATTTTATGATAGTCATGAAACAGATAATCAACTTGCCAACTCTAAACTTTTTGCATGCCTATTTTTTAGACTAATTTTGATCTGAACTAATAATTGAAAGGTTAAGGAGATTACCTGCCCAGTCTCTTCTTCCAGCTTTTCATAGAGCTTGATGCTGTAAGAATGGATTTTCTTCAGGTTTATTCCAGGATGAAAATAAGTAGTTAAACCAGCCTCAAGTGCAAAACAGAAACAACAACATGGATATATGATTAGAAATGCAGTGTTGTCTTTCCCTCCTGCCAACTGTCATTCAAAAACAAATTGTCAAGATAATATAAAGAAAAGCAACACATGGATAGAGACAACTGCCACAAAAATAAAATCCCTTCCTGACTTATACATTCTTTTCTCTGCACACATTTTCCCACCTGTCTTTTCTAATCAAATTTGTCAGGCCATGACACTGTTGCAGTTGTTCTTTCATGTGGTTTTCTTTCCTTAAATTATTCAGTTGTCAGCTTCAAGCCTTTTAGAAGAGACACACAATCCTGTTCCTGATCAACTAAATCAACTGATTGTCCCACTAAATGTACTGCAGTTGGATCTTTTCCTTCCTGCAAATGGAAATGGGAGTGAAACCAAACCTTCAGTAAGACCAGTTCCTAACAAAAGTTATTACTTTACTGGGGTAGTCACAGCAGGGCTGTGGAAGTCAATATCCTTCTGTTCTCAACAGTTGTTTCACAGAGCAGTTGATGAGTGATTGCTGCATTTCAGAAGTAGCTTCAGAAATTTCTACAATCTTTTTGCACATCATTTTATGGGTTCTGCCTTCAGAAAGCTGTAAAGCCTTTTTGGTTTCATGAAAAGGCAAAATAAGAAGTTATTGAAGCCTCTTCTGTATTTAAGGAAACTGTTCACGTGCCTACAGGAGACAGCTGCATCAACCTACCAACATTCATACCTGCAGACATTTCGCACTTAAAGAAAGCAGAGTTAAAATGTTACTGAAGTTAGGCTTAAGTCTTTGTATCTCCTGAATTTGACATCTCACTAAAACCTTTCTTGCGTGTAGGAATACAAAAATGCAAACTTAGCCTCAGTTTTCAAACTAAGTAACAACATTGATTTAAATATTTTATATATATGTACATTTACAGTGCATATTCTTCTAGCTAAAAGATGCATAATAGATTAAAAACTCAATGCAAGGATGATTCTGTTAAGATAGACTGAAAAGTCAATCTTTGAGTTCGCTGCCATCCTGAGAAAAACCTTGCAGGAAACCTAAAGGTAAAAAGTACACATTTTAAAAGTAGACTTAAAGACTTTTAAAAGTGCAGCTTTGACAGTTTCCTTCTAGGTTGCCTAGTATGCAGACACTAACTATTCTTAATTTTAGCTTGTCACCTCTGTTCTGTTCTACACAGTTTAAGACTTCAACTTGTAAAGCTAGAGGAATAATGTACACAAATGGATAACCAAAGCAAGATTTAGTGGCCTTCAGATATATATTTTAATTAAAATGACTTTAATTATGCTAAGAACCAATTAAATGTTACATTTCTCTACAATTCTCATCAACATATATTGCATAAATTAAACCAAATATTGTAATTTTTTGAAACCATGGATTCTTCTGACCCATCTTCCTTGGTACAACTTCACATATAAGACGTCATATTTTCCTTCAGAAACAACTAGCTTCAAATTGCTCTTCACAAATGGCTTCCACTCAGATATCATGTCCCTCAAAAACATAAATCACACTCACTGCCTGAGATGACAGGTACTCACTCTCTTCAGAACAAGTGTATGACAAGTGTCTGGCACTGCTGAATATATGTCTTTAGGCTAGCCACCACATATTTTCCTGCCTTTCTTTGTGAGGATTTTTTCTTTCTGACATCTTAAAGTTTATATATGATATCCACATCAGTGAAATGTCAAAATAAACTAATGGGAAAATGTGCAAAATTTACCATCTACCAGCACTGTATTATTCTGTTGTGCCTGTATTTTATTAGTAAATTAGGCTCTTGTTTCCTAAGTGTGTTTGGTATTGTTCATTAACTCAACAATCAGAGTGTAAACAAAAATCTATTAAAGGCCTCATTTAGCACAAAGTAGGCACAAGGAATTCAGGAAGTTCCTAGGCTAGATTAATGACCTGGAAAAAAATATTACTTGTCTTTTTCTTATTATCATATTGAATCATTATCATACTGGACACTACTAGCAGATACATATTTGACTAAATGAATTTTTAATCTCATTTGATACATGTGGGTTTACATTGTTGTGAACACATTTATTTTAATTACCTCAGACTAAACCTAGGGCTGTTTTACTGTGGAGTTTTTAATTAAAACTTACTTTTTTCTTAAAAAAGAAAAGTCCTAGGGGACCTTTTTCTGTGTATGCAGAATAAAGAAATAAATTAGGCATAGAAAAGCTTAAATTTCTTTGGTCACTTATAGTAACCTATAAGGAATTAATTTACTAGTACCTGTAAATTCTGTCATTTCATATTATTTATTACTGTCTTTTATTTATGTAAACATTTTCTGGTCTTTTGTTATTCTTCCAAACATAGAAATATATTTTGCAGATGTAGGGAAACTCCATTTGGTAAAGTAATTTTGAACCAGATGTACAACAAATTACGTAAAAGTTATCTATAGACCCATTTACATTCAAGGGCATTTCATTGTAGGGATGAAATAAAACCTTTCCTCTCTGCCTGCGGTGAATAAAACAATTGTAAAGGCATTTGATCTATTTCGGCCTCAGATAACATATGCTTCTGGTTTCAGGGCAGGAGCTGGGAAACCACTACAACCCACCTGGACTACAAAAAAATTAGCATAATAAAATAATGATCATACAATAAAAAGATTGAATGAGACCTCAGAGCATCTCTATCCAAACCCATACTCAAAGCGGGGTCAGCTACAAGATCAGATAAAATTGCCCAAGATTTTCTCCAGCCTAGTGTTGAAAATCCCCAAGGACAGAGACTGTACTACTTCCCTGGACAAGTACAGGACTTTGCATTTGCATAAAAATCCTCTCTTTTCATCCCTCTAGCCTGTCTAAATCCCTCACCATGACAGCTGTGCCTTTGGGTGCATTGACTGGTCCCCCAGTTTGGTGTCAACTGCAACACTGATGAGAATGTACCTTGTCACCCACTCCAGATCATTGACAAAGATATTAAACAGAATGGCTCCCAAGACAGACCCAGTGACATTCCACTTGTTTCTGTCCTTTGTGTAGAATGTGACCAATTAATCACTCCCCTCTGAGCCTGACCATCCAAACAGTCTTGTAACTATCAAATCGTCCTGCCATGCAGAACATAACATCTGCAGTTGAATACATGAGTATTATGGGAGGCATTTTCTAAAGTCTTGCTAAAATTTATCATAGAAGGCGATCATGATATGGCCTGAGACTTGCTCCACGATACAAGAAATCAAAGCATGGGTGCCCTTCAGCTTGCTTGTCCCTTTGGCTTTTTTGTAAAGATGCATACATATGACCTTCTCCAAATCCTGGGCATCTCCAGAGTCTTTCAAAAGTGATACATCACCAGCCTTGCTAACAACAGCATTCTTGCATCCAGCCCACCTGGTCCAACATACATGTATAAGCAAAGTTCTCCCAGTAATCCTTGTTTTGCTCAGGGCACAGAGGCCTGACAAACTTCATCAGTGAAAACTCAGGCATGGGCAGCACTGACTACTTCGGCCTTATCCGTGCGCACAGAGACTAAATCACATATCTCGTTAGCAATGGTCCTGCATTTCCCTTTTTCAGCCTTTTACTACTAGCAGTAGAAGCTTCTACTGTACAGAAACAGCAATATATCAGTAGAAGCTCTTCTGGATGACTTTAATGTTCCTTACTAATCTTAACTCCAGATGCACTTTAGTTTTTCTAGCATCCCCTTTACATGCTCAGGCAATTTTTTCTAAATTAGCCCTTCCACAGCCTCTCCCTTCTTCCACTTGCCTTATGCTAAAGTTTTGCTCCCAATCTCACCCGTGAGCTGCCTGTCTTGTCCAGCTGGCCTCCCAATGTGTGTTTTAGGGTGGGCTGTTATTGTGTTTGAAGGAGATTTGCTTTAGGTTTTGCTCTATTTTTGTAAAACACGGATTTTGTTGTTGTAGGTGAACATGACCTGGGTAAACAAGTGTAAGAAGAGACACTTTGCTATGAGAATTGACATAGCAATTTTAGGACATTTTTATAGTTTACATTCCAGTCTGTTGAAACATTCATGATCAGTTTTGTTCTATTCCAGTCTGTTTCAGATTTTATGCTAACTCCATTTATTAAATCAGCATTCTTGTCTTGTCTTGTCTTGTCTTGTCTTGTCTTGTCTTGTCTTGTCTTGTCTTGTCTTGTCTTGTCTTGTCTTGTCTTGCAAGTCTGACCAAGTCATAGTAAGTTTGTTTGTGCTTGTGCTGTGCTTCATTAACTATCAGCAGCAAAACCAATTGTGTGTTGCAAAAAAAGTATCACAAAACAGAATCATATGTTACACATTTTCTTGAAAAACACCTTTCAAGTAAACAGCAATCCAAAAAATGTATTTGCCAAGTGAGTTATATCCCTTGCTTAGTCCCTGTGGCTTCAGGAAAACCCGCAGACTGACATGCAGAGCAGTACAACTTTGGCAGTTTTAAAGCCTAAGTCCTGACCTAATTTACACACATAATGATTACTTTGTTGTGGTTAGATAGGTATAAAAAAAGTTTTACATATAACTTATTATATCTTAAATATAGCTCTTATCTTGTTATTTAGATCCTATTACTGATAATATAAACATGTGCATACTTTGTGCTATTTTAATTTAAATAAAATGAAAGAGAGACCAATTTATCTCAGACCCAAGAAGTGGAAGAAAGTTTTGGCAGACACGCTAGCAGGAATAGGATCTATATGAAACATAATCCTGAGCTCTGTCTGGCAGTATCTACTGGACTGTGAAAGAGGGAGAAAGTGTGGTATAGTACTGCAACATCTGAACAAGACTTTTAACATTTTGTGCTGGAGGCAACAACTATGGGCCATTTCACGTGCTAACTCTTAAGTCTAATTCTCATCTGTATCTAGTATTAAATCACCGTAAGAAAACCACAGATAAATGTATAAACGAGGAACTCACAGCTTCGATCTTTATCATTATCTGAAACTATATCAATGCTTTGCTCTTCAGACACGGCATTCTGAGTTCAATGAAAACAGACAGTACACATGTACTTTACCTAATAGTTAGCAATTTTTAACCTGTCACACAACTAGGTGTCTTGCTGCGTTAATCACATCAAAATCTGTTGCAGCAGATACCACAATCTAGCCCTCTCAACAGCCCAAGGTAGGCATTTTCTCCAATGGCTCCAGGTCTCTCCCTACTGTTGAAATTGCTTCTCGCTCTCTTTGAATGGCTGCATTTGCTAAAAAAAAAAAGAGGGGGTGATGGTGGTGAAATTGGAGAGGTTCCTTTTACATAGTTATAAGCAATAAGCTAGAGTGAGCAAGCATAACAAGATCACAGGCAACATTTAGTAACAACTCCCTGTTTAAGATTTTGGTTTCTTCTTTAATGAGGGGATTTTTTACTTTTTACACAGTTACCGTTCTGTATACGCACTGGGTAAAGAGAATTTAGTCTACCTCCCATGCTTGTCAGAGTATTTCTTTGACTATTTCATGGTTGTGATTCAATACACAAAAACGCATGATCAGATGCTACACATGATGTTTCTCTGTTCACAGAACTGCATCACGTGTGGTATCCTTCTTTCTAAAAGAGATATAATAACGGAATTTTGATTCTCCTAACTTCATACAGTGTGTTTTCTTTTGCTTTGCTTGTTGAGGTGTAAACTACTTAAACATTGTAGGGAGTGATTTTTCTACTTGCTTTTGTTGCTATTATTTGTTACTATTTGATTCGAGAATACAAATCAAAAGTAAACTGAGTCACTGTCCTCAGTTTGTTCCTGAGAGGCACTCAAAACCTATAGATATTAAGTATTGCATAAATGCTGTATTCTATTAATTGAGTAGTTCTATCAAGCTGTTGAGGTTTTGCTCTTTTGCATCGCTACGCACAGATGACATTCTCCTGAGTTCAGCTAAGTGTAGCTGGAAATGAATGGAAAAAGCATCTATAATCATGACATGCTTTATTTAATTTCATTACGCTACCTACTCCAGACGTTGACATAGAAAACAGGTAATTACACATATACGTGTACACTACCAGTATTTCATTGTGATTGGCATCACTATAGGAAGTATCCCAAACTTGCCATTATTACATGTATGGCTACTGAATTTCTTAGACTACAGACAAACATTAAGCCTAAAAAAAAAAACAAACCCAAGTATAGAGTTATTAGTGTCACTCCTCCAATATTCTGTGCAATGTCAGTGGTGGCAGGAAAGAAACCTCTTTTTTCTATAAGAACCAGTTTCTGGTACAGTGACACTCTCTGAGAACTGCATGCTTGATTACTTCTTTTTCAGGATGGCACATACATAAAAAATAATGGTACATACATAAGAATAATTATACATACAATAATGCCAAATTTTGCATTTCTAGTTTATGTAAGGCAGTGAAATGACTCGCAGTGAAAGACTCTGGAGTATAAATTAGATTACATTTTAAATAAAACCTTAATCTTAAAAAATCTGAGTTAAACTAAAGTTTAAAGTCTAAATACAGTTAAGAACATGTAATAATTACTTTCAAAATACAGTATTTGTCCAAATTTTTATGAATGAGAAAAGTGCACTTACGTGCACCAGTGAACCAACTTCTCAAAACTTACACAGTGAATCTAGAAATAACTCAGCACTGAAGTTTGTATCTATAAATAATCAAGACAGTTAAATTCTGGATAAGCCAGGGAATACAAACGTAATGAAACTCCCACCACCTTTATGATACACAAACTTCTGCTAATCTGAGAGACTCACAAAACATTTCTTACTGCATGCCAAGTAGATCCTGCAGTGAGCTCAGATTTTTCTAGCAGAACAACGTCCTTCAAGCCAGCCTTCGCCAAGTGATAGGCTAGACTCACACCAACGCAACCACCTCCGATGATCACTGTATCTGCTCTATCTTTCCCCAAGGAAGGGGACTGGGTTTCTTTCCTGGCGGGGAGGGGGGAAATAAGTTACAAAAAGACAAACTGCACACCTGTCCATTTCTTTTATTTACAACTCTCATCATAATATAACTGGTACCTGTTTCAGAGTCTAAAACCTAAGCTGTCCACACTTACCTTCATTCAAAGTAAGTGCTCTTAAAGTGTCACAAACAGTAGTAATAAAAAAAAAGCAAAACAACTTTACTTCTGCTCACAACTTTAAACCTTTATTTGTTCAATATACCCTTATAGGTAGACCCTGTTTTTCAAGGAAAAAATGTACTTCCATAATGACAGTCTTTAGGCAGTACAAAGTATTTTAAAAATGCTGACTGTAGTAAAGCTCCTTCATAAATTTCTAAAGCCAGTGTCAGCAGACTACATCAGTGTTTGTGCTCATAAACAATGAAAAGTAACATTTGTTTTAATTTTGACACCTACTTTGCTGAACTCAAACATTATAGAAACATTTTTTTTGTCAACGGCCATCACCTGCCGTCACCATGCAAGATTTTCACAACTAGTTTAAGCCATCACAAACCAAAACTGATGCCATAGGCAGCCCCATTCTCCTCCATCTCATTGGATCTCTCTACTGCTCCATCACCCACAGAAAGCCAAGCAGCAAGTCAGATAGGGAAATTTATCCCAAGTAAAAATAGCCTTTCTTTTTGAATCTGAGACAAGGTAGGACCCCTTAGTACAGTAGCAGTACAGACTACTGTGAAACCACATTATCTCTCCCTTTAGGGCAGTTAATCAATACCTAATGTTATCTCCTCGCCTCCCCCCTCCTTGCACGTTTGCTTTTGCAACTTCTCTGGCAAAAGCCTTTCTAATGTGTAACTAGTCTTCCACCTACCCTCCACTCAGCAATCAAAACTATTAGTTTTATGCCCTAGAATTTGAGATCTAATCAGGTAACAGGACGTTTTAAGCAGAAATGAAGGGGGTACACGCACCATGCTTACTCACTGCGTGCCAGTGAGTTAAAAGTGACATAAAGGGGAGAACGGGGTGCCATGGGTTTCCCGTACCTGGTGCACCACACACCCACCCGCCTGCTCCTTTCTGCGATCACTGACTGATTTTGCAAGTTAGCAGCAAGCTGTTCAACAGACAGCTGCGAGCCTGAATTTCGAGGTAAGCAACAAACTCAAGCGCAGGGACAGGCCTTCGCGCCCCACCCCCCGCACCTGAGGGAGCCCCGCCGGCTGGCAGAAGGAGCCCACTCCCCTTACCGCCTGCCCCTCACAGCCCCCGCTGGACAGCTTTGCCCTCGAGGGGCCTCGCGTGAGGCGGCGGGGACGCCATCCGCTGACACCGCTGCTCCTCTGCCCGCGCCCACCCACCGCCCCACCGCCCGTCAGACACAGCCCGGACCGGGGCCCGCACTCACCGCCCCTGGGCGCCCGCGCTGCCGCTGAGGGGCCGCA
>VXBZ01000524.1:60192-103388 GCA_013399135.1 Heliornis fulica
CCCTCCAAATTTTACTCATCTTTTTTGACGTTTTATCATTGTCTATTACTGCTTCCCATAGCTTATCCCCCAACCTTCTCCACTCAGAAAGTTCACACTTCCGTATGTCCTCTCCATGATCATGCAGGTAAAACCACAGGTTTTGGTGTGTACTCTCTATATCCCCTCTCTTGAGCAGAGGAATGCTCACCCTTAGTAGCTGTGGTACTGGACTGTACAAGCAGGGAATCGAATGTATTGTCTTTAAGATGCTGGACAGATTCTCAAACAGGATTTTGGATTTTTTTGTAAAGTCTTTCCATGGCTGCAACATAAGCTTGTAGAGAGGAAGAGAGATTTTTCTTTGTGTTGTAAGAGTTGGCCAACCAGTTAATTCACCACTGGTGGCTATGCAAGTTTCCAGTCCATTACTGTCAATGAGTTGGTGACTCTAGCAGTGTGCTCTGTACAAACCTCTGCTACATCACGTACTTCAGACTTCATCTGCGCATTTTCTGGACAGTAGTGAACTACTTCCCACAAAGCAAATTCCCTCACATATTGGATATGTATCTCTGTGGCTGTCCACTTGCCTGGGTGTCCAATAACATCTTTGATGGGATGTCTGACAAGAGCCTCCTCCAGAGGCTGAGGGCCTGTGATTTTTCTCCATTTGCCTTGTAAGTGCCCCCTTCCCTGGTCGGGGATCTCAGATGCTTGGCTTCTCTACCATCTAATTTCCAGGCTACTGGACCCACTATCCCAGTGTCGGAGCAGGCAGGTGACATGGTGCTTGCCTAATCAACAGCTGAAACCTTTTGTCTTGTCTTGTTGCTTGCTCAGGGATGGAGATGGCATGGTTTCTCTGGTTCTGCCTCTTGCTCCTGTTGCTGTGATAGCCCTGCTTTCATCTTCCTTGACTAAATTAGTTGACTTCTGTGCCCATTTCTTCAAGTGTATAGGAGCAACTGATACAGGTTGGTTTTATGGTTCAGGTGCAAAGCTTATCGCTGGGGTTTGAGTAACTGCAGTGCCTACCACCAGGTTTTGAGTAGTCACAGCGTTTCTCACAGGGGTTGGAGCAAATGCAGTACCTGTTGCCAGGCTCAATCCCTGGGTCATGTTCTTAACTAACTGCTTAACTTCAGACAATATCTGAATTCAGGAGAAATCACAATAGAAACATGCTGGTCTGAGCATCCCAATGGTACAACATTCTCAAGAGCTGTTGTAGTTAGCCTGGAGGAGAAGGGGAAGGAAGGTATGTGCTCCCCATACTGGCAGAAGGAGAAAAAGTACTAAGGATAATTATTTACAGCTTCTGCAAGACGGCTTCCAAAGTATTGAGATGAAATCATTGTTACCATTCTGTGCACCATCAGACACTGCTGAGTATAGATACTAGATTGGTCTGATAATCAATGATTTCATCATACAATGAGGCAGTGGTACACAGTACAGCAGAGTGATAACCTTAATCCAACACCCAGAGGTGATAAAGCACACAGAGACACTGATAACCAGCATAAATGGCAAGCAACATGTTATGTAACACAACTCTGGTAACAAGTAAACAACATTTGTGACCAGTGATGATTAAACTTAATATAATGGATGCTTATAACCATTTTTCTTAACATGCTCAGCAGATCTGTCATTATGTCCTTCATATCCTTTGAGCCCCATGTTGGGTCCCAAAAAAGGCCTGTCGTGATTAAACTGCAGTCAGTAACCGAGCACCACATGGCTGTTCACTCACCCTTTCCTGCCCCCCACCCCTCCTCAGTGGGCTGGAGAATGGAGGAGAATGGAAAAGAGCTCATGGGTTGAGATAAAACCAGCTTATTAGGATAACAAAGGAGGAGGAGACTAATAATTATATAGGCATGCATTTATGAAACACAAGTGATGCACAAATACAGTTGCTCACTACCTGTGGAACAACCCTTCCTCATGTCATGCTCAGGCTGTTTCTGAGCAATGATCCTACCTCCCCACTCTCTTCCCCGATTATATGTGGAGCACAGTGTTCTATGTCAGGGAATATCCCTGTGACCTGGGTGACCTGTCCTGGCTGTGCTCTCTCCACTCTCTCTCCACAGTGTAAGAAGCTGAAAACCCCTTGATTCAGCGTAGGCACTACAACTACCTACCAACAACTAAACCCTCAGTGTGTTATCAACATCATTCTCATAGTAAATCCAAACCACAGCGCTATACCAGCTGCTAGAAAGAAAAATTAACCATATCCCATCTGAAACCAGGACAACCCACTCAGTCCAGATTTATCGCCTCCAAGTAGCCTTACACTGCTATGCTTGGTACTCATACGGTTGGCACAGTGCTCCTTCTCCTTGGAAAGGCATACTCTGATCCTGCCTAAAGGGTGATGTCAGCAGTGTTGTACTTTCCTGGATGTGTGGTGTGCGATAGTTGAATAAACGAAGGAGAAATATATCTACTAAAGGCTGGAGGCCAATTGTTAAAAAACCCTTCCTAGCAGCACAAAGCCCACACTCAATTCTATGTCCACAAATCTTTTCTTTTTCCTACTCCCTCAGATTTCATCTACTGAAATGCTAGTGTGCCATTAAGAAAACTTTAGTCTTACCTTTGATTCTTTTTCTGTACCCACTACCTTTGTTAATGTAAAGCGCTGCATTCATTCACCTTTTAAAGTACACAGAGTTATGGTTGTAATCCAGTTGCAGAAATTAGTTCTGTTTGGTGCAATATCAAGATACATTTTGTAAAATTTCAACAAGCTAATGAAGCAATGAAAAGAAGAAAAATATATACTGAGTGTAACCAATATATGTTGTTCTCATGTTTCTCAATTAAAAACACCCCATTACTACATTCCTTGCATTAGAATTTATTATGATGGCAAAGATGTTTGTGGGCTACCAGAAACATTTATGACTACTTTGCAAGTACAGGAAATAGCAACAAAGACAAAGGAAATGCACAAAACTGAAGAACTGTAATGGTTAACTTTTCCTCCTGCTTTTTTCAGGGTATTCTAGAGCGCTTAGATGTTGGAGAAATTGTTATTGGAGATGGAGGATTTGTCTTCGCTCTTGAAAAGAGGGGATATGTAAAAGCTGGTCCTTGGACTCCCGAAGCAACAGTAGAACACCCAGAAGCAGGTCAGTTTTACTGGGAAATAGTAATCCTTAATGAATATAAACATGGATGGATAAATAATAAATATACAGGAACTCATAGTAGGCTTTTAAGTAGAAGTGTCTCTTGACACTGTAGAACTACCATTGAGATTACCCTAGTAAGATGTAGACCAAACACTCATACCCCTTTTTCTTGCTCTTGACATGGGACAAAAGCAATTACCTGAGTAAGAATACGAGAAGGGCAAACATACAGTGATAAATCTCCAGAATGCACTTGCAGGCTTGAATAATTTGTAGCCCAGGGATTTTTTTACTCAGATTATCTTTGTGTTGAAGAACATTCAGTGATTTTCCTCATGAGTCTGCCCAGTCTGTCCTTTGAGGTAATATAAAGCTTATAACTTAAAACATTGTGTGAAAAATAATTCCACAGTTAACTTTCTGTTTTGTTGTGCTCTGGCCATTCTAGGACTTTTATATTGTTATAAATTAATATAGTTTATTAATTCTTTCACAAAAAATAGCAGCTTTTAATAAACAACAGAATGGGAGTATTTATTGCATGTGCTCCGCTGTGAAGCGGGGAATGGTAAACGTCTTAAGAACCCAAGAACTGCAATAAGCATTTGATGAAGAAACACTCTCAAAGTGCAGGCAGACAAAACGAGCAATCATTCTATGCCTTCCAGCATAAAGATTATAGTGTTTAGCATAAACAGTGCAAAAGTAGATGCTATTATCTATTTATGTATGCTTCATTACAAGAAAGCATTTGCCCAAGTAATATGATGTGCAGTTCATCCCACAACCCAATTCAGGTTATCCTGGGGAAAACGGATGTCTCTCTTCTGATTGGTTTTTTTTTTAAATTAGTTGCAGAATCACTAGGTTGGAAAAGACCATTAAGATCATCGAGTCCAACCATATCTGTTCTCTCCTGAACCATGTATTTTTCCTCTATACGGGGCAGGGGGTTGAGAGGAGGAAGAAAGAAGGTGGGAAGAAGGAGCAAGATCTTGGCCCTTTCTATTACGTTGCTTTATAGACCTTGCCTGCTTTTCCACTCTAATCCTTCTCAGCCTTCGAGGGTCACTTTATGTGTAGCGTGTTTAAGTTGAAGTCGCAGATAGCCTTAGATAATGCAGAGCTCCAGCAAAGGTTTAAAGGGCAATGATACAATTTGTTAACTCTCATCTCCCTAAAAGGCATCCCATTACCTCTCTGTTTCTCTCCTCTGCCTCTACATTTACCTACCTGTAATCTGTCTTATAAATCATAGCACTTTTTCTGTGCTTTTTATTTCCCCTTTTCTTATTTATTCTGCATCTCAAAAACCCCTGACCCTCCACATGTCCCTTCAGTGAAGCGCAGGTTTCAGTCCACAGGTATTGCAAAATATTTTCTGACATAGATACAACTGCAGATTGCTTAAATCGACACACAGATTTGCTTGAAATATAACTGTAACTCAGTTATAAAATTTTTATAAGCCTTTAATAGGGTGTTTATAAATACACCCTTCACTGGAAACAAGGTCTTTGTTTTTAGTGCAGCATGCTGCCCCTCTCCGTTACCGCCTTTTGCTCTTGTGTGCTCAAGGGTCATGTTACTTTGAAAGCAGGTGTGAAGCAGAAGGAGCAACTGGCTAAGCCAGCTGGTGTAAACCCCATACAACTACCAGGCCCTTCTTGTCTTTCTGATGAAAGAGGGAGGTCCTGAGAATGCACTGAGGAATGGAGGAAAAAAACCACATGCAGGCACACAGATTAAAAAAAAAAACCCGAACAACCCCACAACAAAGAATTCAAGACTGCTATCTGAATTGCAACATGAGAGCAGTTTTTGCAGACTGACAAATTTAGAAATGAGATCTAATTATTTCTTCTGAGCCAGATCAGGTACTGTTTTGTAGTAACCAATATGCATAGGTACACACTGCCCCCATTCCTGTTAGCTCAAGTCTGTGTCTTTTGTGAAATGTCTGACTCGTGGTGAATTGAAAATATAGTGTTATACATCTGATTCCTAAAATGCATAAAACTGTTAATAATGACGTTGCCTTGTTGTATGTGGCTGTTACCCATGTTTTCTAAATGGTGAAGGAAAACATAGCTTCAGTAATGTACTAAGTCATACAATAAGTAAATGGCCATGGTTTGGGTTTTTGATACTGCAGACTGCAGTGGGCTTGATAAGACTAACAGTATATTTTCCTGGTAAAAATTATTTGCCTGGGGTTGAATGACAGTCAGGCTGGTACTTATAACACTATTCTTTTCCTCAAAATGTAGAACCACTCGGAGTTTACTGTTCACGTACCTGAAAGTTTGGGATATCAAGTTCCTTATTCACATATGCTAGATTATGTTTCATTTACCTACCAACATGACCACCCTTATTGACACAAATCCCAGGCATTCTTCGAGGAATGAAAAAACCATATTTAAAGAGCATTAACTACGGGAATGAACAAATCTGAGTGTTTGTAAAAACATTTGGTTGGATTTTTTTATTTCCCTTTTCCCATTTCTTGACTAATTTTAAGTAATGTTTTCTCAAGGGGGAGAATAGAAAAACTAACTAGAGAACACTAGAAACATACAGACATCCCCTTCAGTTGGGATTAGTCGCATATTTTAATCCTGTAGGGAAAAGAATACTCTCTGCAGTAGGAATGTGACTCTGTAAAACTGAAGTTTGATCCCAACAAAACAGGTAGATTCCAGGGACTGTTTGAGCTATAGCTCTGCTGTAAGCTGTGTTTCTGGATATGTCTTTTTAGCTGCTCAGGAAAGCAGCATTGGTTAAATCACACTGTGGGTACCCAAGACTGTAGTTAGAAATTAAATACTGTACTAGTAGAGAAAACTAAGGGAAACTGCCCCATTCCTCCACTGAAAGCAGATGTGCTTGTGTGTATGCAGATTGACTCTAGAAACTCAAACTGCTGTGTGAGCTTCTCTGTCACAGAGGGCTATGTTTGTTGCAGCAGAAGGGAGCTGATTTTATTCCTGTGGCACATTCACACATTTCCCTGATGTCACAGATTGTAGACAATAAGTTCTGATAAACCAGGACTTCAGGAAAACTTTTCCAAACATCTGACGTGGAAGCTGAAGTGTTCCTGTGTCTGTGTAGAGTATCTAGGGAATAAACTATTCCTGTATTTGCTATACACTGTTGAGCATTTTAACTGTTTTACATGGTCAGAAGGTTCTAGAAATTATTGTAACTACTGTTTTGTGGGCATGAAGCAATTGACAGTTCCTGTTCTGTTCCTGCTATGGCAATTGCAGTATGCTGCTTACAGCAGTGAAGGCAGAACTACTACTGAAGAGCCTGATGCCACAGTCCCAATACAGGAAATTTGACCATCAAAAGTAATGCCAACCTGTCCCTCAAAACAAGCATTGTCTCTGTTGTAAAATCGTTGGGTGCTGACTTAATGGAAGAATTAGTCTGTGTTGCAAGTCACTTTCTTGGAGCAACAATTCATCTTCTAATTAAGGGTGTATTTAGCAAAATAAAGCTTTGGTTTTGGCTGATAAGACTCAGCTAGAGTAGGGGAAGAAAACTAGAAAATACAAAATAGAGAAATAATGCAATACTGTATTCTCCCATATAAATATTATCTGGTCTTTTAATTTGTTACTATGATCTTCTTCAGAAGCTAGGAAAATACAAATTTTTCATTTGGTGATCTTTTGGTGTGGTATTCCTTATTATGTTTTCATGTTTTTGTGACAGATATCTGGTTTCCTTTACTAAACCACTGTGCAGTTCTACAAGGTGAAATTGGGAGGTCAGAAGGACATATTCAAGGTGGCACACAAAACTAAATGTATTGACAAACTACACAGGATTCTTCAGTCATTCATAGCAGAGAATAACTGAGGAGAAAGTTTCTACCTCATGTTCTGAGAATGAGAAGAAAGGAATTAAGTGCTGACTGGGGTACTGCTTCTGCTCTCTCACTGTCTCTTCTAGTACACACAGTGTCACTTGTTTTATAGTACTGTATAGCACAGTATTTTTACTTCAGTAAACATTTAATTTTGGGATAACAATGATAATAATTGTACCAAACGTCTCTTTTATGTCTCTTTTAATTCTTTGCAGTTCGACAGCTTCACCGGGAATTCCTCAGAGCTGGATCCAATGTTCTGCAGACGTTCACCTTTTATGCCAGTGAGGACAAACTAGAGAACAGGGGCAATTATGTAGCTGAGAAAATAAGTGTGAGTAAAACTCCATTTTTATGGAGATATGAAATAAATGGATTTATTAAAAAATAAATATTTTTTCCAAATTTCAAATTTCAACCTGATTTCAAAAGGTTTACTAGAGAGATTATCAAGTACTTTACAGTTTGTGATAACAGTTCTGGCTATATTTGAGGATGAAAGAGTGAGATGATGCAATTTCAGAGTTTGGAATAGCAGGAAAGAAAAGGTTAAAGGACAAAAACAAAACCAAGAAACCAAAATGGGGCAAAGATGAAGAGAGAAAAGAGGATACCCACATAATCTTTTTCCCATCTGAGGAGGTTAGTTTACTGGAGTTTTGATGCAAAGAGTATACAGAGGATTAAATGCACAGAGAGAAAAATCAGCTGAAAAAAAAGAAATACTTTAATATCCAGAGGATCTAATCAACTGCAAAAAGTGGTAAAGAATCCTAGAGAATAATGAGTGGCTAAAGAGAAGAGAAAGTTTTTTAGAACCATGTCTTCAATAAAGTAAAAATAATAATAAATTAACAATAAAGTAAAAAGTCCAAGGTATACACTGTGGTCAATATTCCATCTCATGTGTAAGGGTAATTTGTTACAGCCACAGAAGTACCATTTTGGTAGTTTTTTACATAAAATGTTTGGTGTGTTCACTAGATGAAGGCCCCAGGTCCACTGGGTCATCTGGCAAAAGCATTTCTAGGTAATTATGTCCTTCGAGACTAGGAGATTGGCTATTGAGTGTTTTCTCTGATACTTTCCCCTTTTGTCCCGCTGTATATTTCAACCTCTGCAAAACAGAGAAGAGTCTCCAGGGGGCAGGGAAGAAGAAATGTCTTTGTATCAGAGAAGATATCCAAAATCAGGAATTAGAACAATCTGTTCACTAGGGAAACACGTGAGGCTTAATTGAAAGCCCATGCCAGAACATCGTGTGCAAACTTCCCAGAAATGCTGTACCTTTACACTCAATAAACACAACATGGAGACGCCTGAAGTCGTAGTCCCAAAAACACAGTCAGTTCCTCTGGAACAAGCCATGCTGCAACTCTTGCTTCCATGCAGAATTGGAAGAAGGGCTGGGAGAGCACCTGTTACGGGGAATGCATTGCAGCAAACCTTTCAAGACTGATTTGCTGACAGTTCTAGAAGCAGGTTCCTACAGGCTTTCACTGTTTTTGTGGCTCCACCTCCCAAAGCTACTGAACATGTACTTCAGAAGAGCAAATGGATGATGATCTGTCCACAATAGCCTTAAAAATCACCTGGGCCTTTTGAGGCCCAGGAAAACTTCAGCTGAGAGAAACCTACATAGATTCTAAGTAACCCACATGTTGCAGAGAAGCCTGCTCTATTCAGTACTTGTTCTCTATCCCAGATAATGATTCTTTTCCCCAAATCCTTTTTTCCCAGCTTAACCTCTTTTTCACAAGCTGTTCTAGTCATCTTGATTTAGGAATAGGGGGAATATGTCTTTCAGTCTAGGTGATTAATTAATACATATTAAGTTTCCCTTTACTATTTTTAAGTTGGTTACTCAAATGTAAGATAATTAATCATAGATGTTAAAAATGCCTTAAATAAATGTATTAGTATTGTATCTTACATTTTAAAAATTATCAAAGCACATTAAAACATTTTTAAATCAACTGACATTACTACATATTTTTTTCCCTCTGACCAACTGGATGCACTTAAGTATAACCAACTTATTTTTTAAGAGGCAAAGAAAATTCCATTTTACACCAAATATTTGCTTTTTATAGACTATTTGCTTAAAATGTATTAAAGGTAATAATATTTTTTAGTATTTGATAATAAGATAACTTAGAGGTGTCAAGAAATTTTTTTTTCCTAATGTTTTCTGTGTTATTGAAAGATGCTGATCTTCAACATCATTTTTAAAAACCATTTTAATTATTAAAAAAAATGGAACAAGCTATTATGGCTTTTGACTCTTTTTTTCCTTTTTGTGCTCTGAAATTACATGCATATCTCTGAACAGATGAAACTGACATAATCTATATTTATACAGTGCCAGAAAGTGAATGAAGCTGCTTGTGACATTGCAAGAGAAGTGGCTAATGAAGGTGATGCTTTGGTGGCTGGAGGAGTCAGTCAAACACCATCATACTTAAGCTGCAAGGATAAAGCAGAGGTTAAAGCAGCCTTTCGGAAGCAACTAGATGTCTTTATGAAGAAGAATGTGGACTTCTTAATTGCAGAGGTAAATCTGTAAAATCTTTAATAATTACATGCATTCAGCTGATACTTATCTGCTTTAGAGAGTACAAGTATCTATTGCTTCCTCCTTTTAAATTCTCTGTTATACTTTTATTCTAGTAGTATCAGGTATTTTCTAAGTGCACTGTAGCATCTGCAAGCATCCTAGAACAGGCCCTTGAAACCTCATTTTCTACCTCAGTTAATTAAAATTTTGTACCAGTACAAAGAGGATAGATTAATGCGATCTTAGTTTGTGTTTCCTCCCGTACACCACAAGTGATCAGCCTAAGGTAACTTTTCTGGATGAAAATAGTTCTTCGGGGATGAATACCTGACTAACTTCCTGCATGGGCCTTTTTATCCTGAAGCATGAGTACAACTTTTTATTTAACTTTACTCACTGATTTTTAAAATCCTAACTAAATTGAATTATGTCAGTGTAAATCAGAAAAGAATCAAGTCATTGTATTGTTGGTGAACATGGGGTCTGGATTGTGTTATGCTTCCTTTCTAAGAAACAGAAGTAGTCCAGTTTTAATTTCCTTCAGTACTTTGAACATGTTGAAGAGGCTGTCTGGGCAGTTGAAGTTCTAAAAGAATCTGGAAAGCCAGTTGCAGCTACGATGTGCATTGGTCCAGAAGGAGACATGCATGGTGTGACCCCTGGACAATGTGCTGTCCAACTGGTAAAGGCTGGTAAGAATCTGGCTTTAATATATGCTCTGAAAGTTTGGAACAGAGTCCTTAAGTATCAAGATAAATGAGTGTGTATCTCATGTATTCCAATTATATCTGAGAAAGTTTTGAGCCTGTAGAAAAAACTAGAGAATTCTTGTATATGAAAATTCAGCCATTAAATGCTTCTTAACCAGGATGGTATTGGGAGCAATAGCTACATGCAGCCAACACTGAATAGAGCAAAATCCTACTCAAATTTGGTCACAGAGCTAACCTTACATTCTGGGCTCAAAGTTATGACACAAAGCTACCTTTGATTCTCTGCTCGTGTTTTTAGAAATGTCTGAAGCACCATTCAAATCCAGGATGAGAGAAAAAATGGATGAAAAAAATATTAATCTTACTGCCTGTTGAAGGCTGTGTTTTCTGCAGGAAACTGGGAAGGGCTGAAGAAATTAATCAAAGCACAATGAATGACAGTGCAGGAGTTTATTATATCTGTTCTCAACTACTGTCTTCCTTTGGAGTTTCAGGTTAAATCCAAAGGCAGAACCTGTGCTATGCAAATAGCTAGCAGGTTCCTATGTGGCTGTACAAAACTGTTCTTCATTGATTAAGCACTAATAAGAAAAGCAACTACCTTAGAGTGTGAGATGTGACTCCTCATCAGGAGGAGGAGTTCAACTGGGATGTAAATGGAACAATCAACCTCAGGAGAGCTGAGGATGGCTCTGACCCAAATGTTGTTTACTGCTCGTGTGAAATGAACTGCTCTGCTTCTGGAGTGCTGTGGCTATGAACTTTCGCCTCCCACTTCCAGAGGAGATGTGTCTTGAAGTTATGTTCCTCCTTCTAGGTGCTTCTATTGTTGGAGTCAACTGCCATTTTGATCCAGACACTTGCCTGGAAACTGTGAAACTGATGAAAGAAGGCTTGCAGGCTGCCAAACTGAAAGCCCACCTGATGTCCCAGCCACTTGCTTTCCATACACCTGATTGTGGAAAGCAGGGTTTTATTGATCTCCCAGAGTTTCCCTTTGGTAAGACCAGGGTTTCTTTTGTTCTTTCATTTGTTCTTTCGTTCTTTTTGCTTTTTTCTTCCAACTTTTTGTAAATGCAAAGAAGCTGCAAGGCGTCCTTCTGTAACTACAGTCAGTCCCAATTATCCTATATGGCATTTTGCACAGAGGGATTGCAGTGTAATACTGGATTAAAGGTCATCCACATAGTGAGAGTATTTCAGTAGTATCACAACATGTGACTGAAAGTGAAATTGTGGTGAAAATAGTTAAAAGTATCACAATCTAAACTCAGTTTTAAAGGTGTAGTTCTTTCTTGTGCTAACAAAACTTGTTCAGGACAGCTGCAAACAGTTGAAATAAATAGCAAATACACACAAAAAAATCTGAAACCGAAATTATTTTGCATTGGAGCTGCCCAGAATTCAGGATTGTGATATCTGTCCCATAAGCCTTATAATGTTTACCTAGATAGGGATTTAATGTATTATACATATGCAGAACTGGGCATGATCATAATGGTTCAGTCTTGCAAGTGTAACTGTCTCTGTAAGTGAGATTAGAGACAAAACAGAAGAAAGAACATGTACTTTGATGTAACTAACAAATGGATTATCAGTTTAGAGGTGGATTCTACAAAGACTAAAAGATTCAGCCACTTTATGTTGTGTATTTAGATCTTATTTCTACCTGGGAAGTAGAAGATGACATCCCAATAAGACAAGAAAACAAAATCAGCCTAAACTAAACATTTTAAAACTGATTTTAAAAATGTTTTCATTTTCAAGTATATATATATATATACTCTTCAAGATCAGACTGTAAAGTATGGTATTAAAACATTCAGAACTTGAATTTGTAGCCAAAAAAAATCGAGAGATGTGATTTTCAGGAAGATTTTATTTTCAATTCCTCCGCATAAACAAAGGAAAGAGAATAAAGCATGAGCAGAAGGCATTTGTTAAGTGGTAATAACATGTCTGCGTTCTGAAAATATTCTGGAGTGTTTAAGAGGGTTAGGAACTCATTTATCCTATTCATTCCTTCATATAACTCCTCTGATTGCAAGCAAAAAAAAAAAGATTGAACAGATGCTGTAAGTAATCAAGTGAATTGAAGGATTCACGCTTTGGTTTGTTATGGTTCTTGGCTTGTATGTTATAACCAATCTGCATGAGATCTAAGTTTTCAGAAATTCCATGCAGCAGTTGGAGAGGGCCCATTCTGTGAATGTTAATACCCAGAAGGAGCCACTGTTCACTTGACAGCAGATAAGCAATTTGGTAAATTATTGTTAAACTGACCTAGTTAACTCTGGTTTTTTTGTGGAAGGCAATACGCACAAAGAGGTGGTGTATAGATATCTGAAGTGTACATAACCTCTGTACAGGCCAACAAGACTTCTGTTTCTGGAAAAGCATTGGCTATTTTGTACTGGCAAATTTCAGCATATAGCAATGTTTATTTATCTGCAGAACTTTCTCCAGTTTTCTGTGTTTCCCCTTCTGTAATACTGCAATTGCTCTGAAATGTCACTGGTTAAGCAGAGACAGTGTTTTAGAAACAAATGTTATGGACAGTCAAAGCATACCAAATTATCTCAGGAATAGATATATAAAAGAGCTAAATCTAGGAGCAGCTTACAATCCTACCACCAAAAACTGATGAAAATTTGAATCTCTTTTTACTATAAATGTTAACATAAACTCTTAAGCTATAGATATTTAATTCTGAATAAAGCCAAGAAAAGAACTGCTTTGACAGGCATGAAAAGTAGAATGTTAGTCAATTTTGGAAAGGGGAAAATCCCACAAAATGTGATCTGTGTGGCAACTTCTTTTTATAGAATAATGCTTTTTTTTCTTTCAGTCAACATGTTTCACCGCATGTGTGGCCAGTTCTTCTGGTGGGGTCTAGCCCTGCTTCTTCAGAGAGGTTAGGTTCTTGTTGCCCTTTACTGATGCATAGGACTGATTCATAGACTCATATAATGATTTGGATTGGAAAGGATCTTAAAGACTGTCTAGTTCCAACGCCATTGTCATGGGCTGGGACACTCTTCACTTGACTGGGTTGCCCAAAGCCCCATCCAGCCTGTCCTCGAACACTGCCAGGGAAGGGGCAGCCACAGCTTCTCTGGGCAACCTGTGCCAGGGCCTCACCACCCTCAAAGGGAAGAATTTCTTCCTTATATCTAATGTAAATATACCTTCTTTTAGATTAAACCTATTACCCCTTGTCCTGCCACTGTACTCCCTGATAAAGAGTCCTTCTCCATCGTTCCTGTAGGCCCTTTCAGGTACTGGAAGGCCACTATCAGGTCTCCCTGGAGCATTCTCTTCTCTAGGCTGAACAAGCCCAACTCTCTTTGCCTGCTCCAGCCCTCTGACTATCCTTGACTATCTGGAAATGCAGATAAAACATTAAAAGTACTCCAATACTCCAGCTAAGAACTCTGTCAGAATGACTAGCATATGACAGGGCTTGATCAGTCTCAGAAGATATTAGGTACCGTTTCAAGAAAAGTAGTTCAGCACAGCATAACAGAATCTAAACACTAGACTTCTGAAAGTTTGCATCACTTATTCTGGATCAGACAGTTCAAACATATATACCTACAACCAGTATTGCAAAGAACGTGCAAGTGTCTCAACAACATGATTTCTTACCAAAACTGTGCTCAAGTGGAGCATGTTGTAAACTTAAGATATGAATGTCTTTGCAGGTCTGGAGCCAAGAATTGTAACCAGATGGGATATTCAGAAATACGCAAGAAAGGCCTATGACTTAGGAATTCGTTACATTGGAGGTTGCTGTGGATTTGAGCCATATCATATCCGAGCAATAGCTGAGGAACTGGCTCCTAATAGAGGATTTTTGCCAGAAGCTTCTGAGAAACATGGTAGCTGGGGCGAGAGTCTGAGCATGCATACCAAACCCTGGGTCAGAGCAAGGTATGTATATCCACACTGGAAAGCACACCAACATACTCCTTCAGAAGGATTATATAGGTCCATACAGCAGGCTGGTTTAACTGATATGCAGGGCTAAATATTGCTGTAAACATTCTCCATGTTAGTTATGTTTAAAAATGAAGTCTGACCTGGGAGCAGGGAAGGAGGTGAAGGGGCAGTAGGAGGTCTTCAGAAATTCTCATCCCTCTAAAATGAAGATTGCTCTGAATTAATGTTAAAGTAATTAATGAAAGTTAAGATCAAAACCTGATAGACTGCTCCTAATGGTGAATGGCTTACAGTGTTCCTTTCAAGGATGAAAATGTACTTTTTAAGCAGGTAGCAGCACTTCAATGTATGCTTTCATTCATACTTCAGTATCTAGATATAGAAGTCTCTGCAAGTTAGTTGACCCTTTGCAATGGTGATTGAAGCAGCATTTCCTTTAGTATTTTGAGGTGCTGGAATCTCCCCTAAGTGTCTTTTTTTTTTTTCTTTAGGGCAAGGAAAGAATACTGGGAGAATCTTAAGCCTGCTTCAGGCAGGCCATATTGTCCTTCAATGTCTAAACCAGATGGCTGGGGAGTGACCAAAGGAGCCAGGGAGCTGATGCAACAGAAAGAAGCGACAAGTGAACAACAGCTGAAGGAACTCTTCCAGAAACAGAAGTTCTAACCCACTGCAGTTATATAAATGTTAGAATGATTTATCTACAGACCATCTCATGCTTCATGGGAAAATCTGAAGATAAATACTGTGTTGATTTATCAGTTAACGTGTAATGAAAGTGACAAAATGAAAGAAAGGAAAGGAAAGAAAGGAAAGAAAGGAAAGAAAGGAAGAAAGATTATGGATAAAATATGTCAAACTTGGATAATAAAATCTTGGTTCAGACAAATAATTTAGAGAGTACACAGTCAGAAGGACATTTGGATTCTAATAATAATTGAGCTTCTGTTAGCTAGGTGCCATTAACTGGGTAGATGCAGAAATACATGAAAAGTAATAATTGGCTCAACTCACCTGTGAAAAGAGAAAAGCCATCCATATATATGTTATCAATGGATTTCCAATTCCATTTTCTTTAGGATTATGTAGGAGCTTTCTCAGATCTCAAGATTTGTTGAGGGCTGCTTCAAGGACACAGAGCTCACAATGTTATAGACAGTTATCTATAGTCACTTTCTAGAATAAATGTAAACTGGGAAATAAATCTTACAGATATGGAGACGAGGTCTTGCAGGAATTTTTTATATGCAGGAAAAAGGTTCAGAGAACTTTTAGGAAAGCAAAACGATGGGTAAATAACTACAGTTTTTGTCTCAAGGTACAATGTACACAAGATTTACTCCTCTGGAGATTAAAATGTTTAGGAGACTATTATGAAATTTTGAAAAAAAATCAAATAAATTAAAAGTAATGTGATGGAATAGCAGTGTATTATCTCCACTCCTGAAATTGTAAGAGCTCAAACAGAATAACATACTTTCAACCACTTATTTTCAAACAATCCAGCTGATTTCTGTGTATCTCACTGGAAATACTTGGTTAACTCAAAATAACACTTAAAAACCAAAGCTTCCTAAAATATAACTCCTCTTTAAAAGAGTAGCAGAATGTTCCATGATTCTTTTTTAAGCTGGTTGCTTCAATCTAGAACCTTAGCCAAAGACATGAAAAAACCCCTATTAGGAAATAGATCATAAAACACGTGGACATTGGTACACTGAATTTGTTGAGAAGGGTTTTCTTAGGAAGGGTATCACTACACTTGGAACCCATAAATGATCCACAGTTTATTTTTGTGAAAGACTACAGAACTTGGGTTTCTTTCTAGGATTTCATTCCCACCATTCCATTAAAGTCACTACTTTTATGAAAATACCATTCTCAAAGTTAGTGTTAAAAGCTTTTGTTGGACTACTTTTTATTAAGAAGCTTCTTTCATTATTTCTATCCATGCTGATACCACAGAATCACAAAATGACTAGGTTGGAAAAGACCTTTAAGATTGAGTCCAACCATACCTGTCCTCTCCTGAACCATATACCTGAGCACCTCATCTACCCATCTTTTAAATACATCCATAGATGGTAACTCAACCACCTCCCTGGGAGCCTGTAAAACACCCCGACAACTCTTTCAGTGAAGAAATTTTTCCTGACATCCAATCTGAATCTGCCTGGCACAGCTCAAGGCCATTTTCCCTTGTCCTATCATTGGTCACTTGGCAGAAGAGACCATCACCCACTTACAACCCATGGCAGCTCTCCAGTTGTGTGACCTGTCCCACCACATTTCTGTGATGGCAATTGCATTGTAGTCTCCTCGTCTTAGAAGGACTCCTACTTCCTCTTGTTTATTGCCCGTGCTGCATGAATTGGTGTAGATGCCCTTCATCTGGGCTACTGATTGCACTACACCCCTAAGGGGAATAGTCTTGCTTCCCAAATGACTGCTTACTGAATTTCCTAACCCATCAGTGATCTTTACATCATGGCTTGGAGTTGAAGCACTATCCCCCACTTCCTCTCAGGTGGCAGTCCACAGGTTGTCATCAGCACACCATCTCTCAGACATGGGAGTGGCATTCCTCAGACTCTTTTCCACCAAGCCTGGTTTTGTCTCTCTCCCCCTTCACAACTAGTTTAAAGCTCTGTTAACGAGCTGTACTAGATATTTTGAGAGTATCTTTTTGCTCCTTGAGGACAAGTGCTCCTCATCCTCAGAAAGCAAGCCTGGTGATGTGCAGGCCATACCATTGTCAAAGAACCCAAAATTTTGATCCTCACACTAGGTTCAGAGGCAGGTATTTATTTCCTGGTTTTTCTAGTTCCATCCCTCAGCATTCCCTGTAGTTGGAATGACAGAAGAGAAAAATACCCGCACCCCCAATCCCTTCACCATTTGTCCCAAGACCCAGACTTCCTGGATAACTTCTCTCAGTTTTCTTCTATGGATTTCATTACTACCTCCTTTAAAATTAAAAGAGGATAATAATCCGTGGGCCTGACCAGGGTTGGAAGTCTTTTTGTTATGTCTCTAACTGAGGCTACAGGTAGGCAGAAGAATTCCCTATGTAGTGGGGTCTAGCCTGCAGATCAGGCCTTCTGATCCCTTCAGAAGGGAGTCCTCTAAGACATTGAGCTGTCTTTTCTTCTTAACAGAGGCCGTTTTGATGGTCTGCTTACGGGGTCTTGTCCTAGGGAACATTTCTCGGCCGTGAGACCCATCACCCTTGTTGAGGTTTGGTTCCCCTTGCAGTGCTTATCTACAGAATGCAGTTCAGGAAGCATTTAAATATGCAACACTGTAATGGGAAACTTCAGGTATCCCTTTGAGACAGATTGGCATGCAGATTTTTGAAAGAGCCATCTGCCCTCACCAAAATTAAAACAGACTGAAATAGCTACTAGATGGATTTTGCCTGAAAGCCAAAAGTGCACAAATCAAGAAAGTAATTTAAGATACAGATTATTTGGAAAGCATCCATGTAAGAATATATGCACTATATGAAGCTCCTTCGTATCCCATTCTGGATATTACCCCTGCAGAAAAGTGGAATAACGCAAAATGTGTAAACCAAAAAGATCGTGTCTTCAATCAGTACCAAAATACACATAGCATTAAAGACATATGAATGATAAAGTGGCTTAAAACACAAAGTACAATTGATAAAGCAAAGTTTTGAACAATCATTACCAGTTTAAGGTCTCCCTGTGGCAAAGGATGCAGTTTGACTGTCATATTCTATATAAGCAACTGGGCTGATTTTTTTTTAAACTGTCCAAAAATGCAAAAATATGTTTAAATGAATGAGTTTACAATACAGCATATTGAAGAACCATGGTATTCAACAAGATGATCCAGTATGGTTCCAAGTATTTAATTTTAGATATCCAGTTTAGAAAAGATGAGTATCAACAGACACTAACATGGACAAGAACTATTCAAAAGGTTATTTGAAAACATTCAAAATGAAAGCTGAAACAAGAGGAAAGTTATACAGTTCCTCTTCCACTCCTATGATAGGCTGGGCTTAGAAAGGAGTTGACAGTGTCCCAGTTATACCCCCTTCCCTGACAAAAAACCCCTCCCCTGCCAAAAAAACCCTCCCCACAATATCCTGAGTGGCAAAGTCAACAAAGCTTTGTTTCCCACTTCATTCTGTATAACATCTTAGTGAGACATAAGGGAACTGTTACATTCGTTAAAGCATTCTAATGATTATTTGACTTGTTAAGGAAATAAGACAAGTTGACAGCACAATCGTAGGAAATTTGCTTTTTTCAGACAGCCTATCTGAAAACTTAGATAGGAAGTAAAAGGGGCTTTAGAAGGTCATCCCCAGAAGGTCATCCCCTGTACTTCGTATCCTAAGGCAGGATCAACTATTCATAGGAGAAAGCATTTGTTTAACCTTGGAAACACACCTAATGATGGGCCTTCTGTGCCAACCCCAGGCAGACTGGTTACTTCACTCTTCTTAACAATGTTTTCCTAATTTTAATATTCCTTGATGGAATAGAAATCCATTATTTCCAGCCATTTCAGACATGAATTTATTATCTTTGGCTTTGCTGAAAGAAAAGAGATTTTCTGGGACTCCTACCAAATCTGAATCTCCATGTACCACAAATTTCTTCCTTAAGTGGTTTGCAGATCATGCCTTCTTTTTCAACTCTATACACGATTCATCTATCTGTCTTGTTCTACTCCACTGACTATAAAATACCTGACATAAACTAATCTCAGGTCATCCTGAAATGCATTAAATTATTTTAAGAACAGACACCATTAAAATAGTACATTATAATAAAATATGTCAGCATCTTTATTATAAAAATTCTTTCTTACCTTTTCTTATACTTTTTTTGAGAGAGATTGTACCTGGTCAAAGTTTTATATGTCAAACTCCACTACATACAATTTAATGGAATTAAAATATTAAATTGGGTCAATGGTGTAAATTTCTGTATATAAACAACTCCTGAGACAGATAGCAATCAATTTCCACTTCAGGAATCTAAAGATGGACTTTCCATATATTTTGGTCATCTTCACCTCCGAGCTTGTGTGTGCAGTAAAGCTCAAAAGAAAAGCAAATCTGGGGAACACGATTTGATACAATCAGAGTGGTGGGTACTTGCTAAGAAATTAATCTCGAAGTGGATAGAATAAATGTATGTTTGGAATAGGGAGAAGCAGGCCAATTCAATTTCACGACCAAAAAAGCAACAGGAAAGGGGTATCGATCAAAACTGCTTTACAAGCATTGCCAGCTATTGATCCGGTGGTTCAAGGTTGTTTTGTAACATTCATTTGCAAACATTTGCATGTCATCGTTTTGGTGCAATTGAAGAAAGAGATTAAGTGAGAAGTGAAACACGGGGAAGGGAAGTGGTCAAAAGCAAATAAGCCCTACTTTACAATTTAGCAATGCAAATCAAAAGAGTGCTAGAAAGACACCAAACTTGTTCTGCCCAGTAGGCTAGTCTGCCTTTTGGCAGGCAAGACTGCAAGCTTTATAGTAGGTGCTATGCAAAATCCCTTGATCAATTTTATTTCTAATCAATCAAACAAACAAAAGCAGGGCAGTTCCACCCAAGAAACAAACAAACAAACAAACAAACAAACAAAAAAACCAAACCCCAAGAATAACAAGACTGGACTATTTTTTTTTTTGTGTGTGTGTGTGAAGCAGCAGTGTTATTCTGCCACATTTGCAATGGAAGTCTCCTCATGTGAAAGCAAAGAAAGGCGTGTACGCAGGAAAGTTTGTGCGTTCAACTATGTCAGGTGCCCTGCTGGAAGTTCCTGCAGGCTCTTCCTATAAACCTTGCTGTAAAAAGGCATTTCTCAGGAGTATTACAGTACTACAGTACTTCATCGAAAATCTAAGACATGTTCTATTAAGGCAAAAGATTTATTTATTTATTTTAAATCTTGTTTCTCGGTGTATAATTTCATCTCGGGCTTTTTCTGTAAGACGAAATCTCATCAAATTGTACTTTCCATACAGAGGCTCACAGGAATCTGTGCGAATACTGCCTCCTGGTGACTCTCTGCCCAGCTACAGGGCAAGGGAAGGAGGGGTCTCATGGCTTGTCAGGTTTGTATACACAGATGGAAATCAGAACAGCAATTAATTTATATTTATTTTCGTAATTATTTGCACTGTATTTTTTACTTATCAAGGAAGTGTTTTCTCTACAAGACATTAAATCTCCAGTTGCGCAACGTTTCAGTTTTATTTTACTACCAGAATAAAAGGGCTGGGGTGAAGTTTTTCTTTGAATACAGCCAGGTCAGCTCTCATGTAAAAAAAATATATGGCGTGCAATGTAGGCAAATGTATTTTAATTTATAAGGCGCAGGACAGTGGAGAAAAAAGGTGGAAGATAGTTAACAAATGTAAAGCATAAAACATGTCTAAACACTGCTTTGATCTTGAAGGTCTTTTCAATCTCGATGATCCTTGCCTCCCCTCTAACACTACTTAAAAATCCTGAAATTATAATAATATAATTTCTATTATTAGAAAGCTCATTCTTAGAAGTTAAAATGCTCTTAAATCTGCCTACTTCTGTGCCTGTCCTACGCAGTACATATCAGGGGCAGTGAATGTACTGTTAAATGCCGTGTGCACAACACTGTGTCTGCCCGGCAATAGTGCAGAACTCAGCTGAATGACAGGCACATGGTGCTGCAGCCACTGCTTCCTGGAGAGCTAGACCTTGACAGGTTTCTGTCTGATATCCTGGCAGGACTGCCCCATAACTGAGTGGGAAATAATGTCTATATGCTTTAAACCATCTACTGTCTTTCCTAATGCCTACATTCATATGGCTTATACTTGTTTCAGACAAGTCATTGTTATTCCACCTCTATTTAATGTGACTGGTTCTGCTGGTTCTGCTGGGCAGACAGGACTCTTAATTAGTATTTGCACCACTAACCTGAAAGACATTATGCATTGTTTTTTGAATCTGAAGCTATATGTGCTCCATGCTACGCACACTGATACACAAAGGGACAGAAACTGGATTAGCTGTGTTTTCCTGGAAATAAAGCAATACTTTGGTGGGATAAAGATGATACACCTGACTCTTACCCACTCTTCCCACATGTGGGAATGTGGAATGTTGAAAAGGTGTGAGTGTCCAGGACAGATGACATTCAAGTTGCCTTTGGCTGGAAAATTAAAATAGTTCATCAGTTTTGCCATGTAAGCTTGTGGAAAGGAGGCTCTATAGGATTAAGAAAGTGAATAATTACTGTTCCTTCATGCTTTACACTTATGCTGGACATATTTATTACCACCTGCGCAAGCTATAGCAGTATAGCAACTCAGATCTATGATTTTTACCTGTAATTTTTACCAGAATATTTAGCTTAGAGTACCATGAAGTGCTACTTAAAAGCTATGTCAGGAAGTCCTCCTCAGCTAAGGATAGAAAGGAGATAGGAGTATGTCCCAGCGGTAACTGACAGTGCTTTTCAAATTATATGCAGAAAATTGTTTGGCCAAACAAGGATTTGGCCCTCAGTTAAAAGTTTTTATGTATAAACTATGCAAAAATCCTCTGCAAATCAGATTAACTCTTCTGTTAACTTCTGTCTTCTGTTGTCACTAATATATGCAGAAAGCCATGGGTCTAAATCAGTATTCCCCCGGATTATTCACAGTTGGGCAGTCAACACAGGTGAGCATTGAATGCTGACAGACTAAAGCACTTCACTTCAGGCCTCTGGGCTGGTGTGCTTCCCTGCAGTGTAGCTCAGTACTCAGGAGCAGAGCAAATAAACCACCACACAGCGCAGCTATACACAGTAAAGGCACTACAAGTAAGGATGGACTGGACTCAATATTAGGTATATCTTTACTCTTCATGGCTGGGTTTAATACTCTGGCTAGAAAAGGATCAATCTGTCGTAACATGGTGTCTGGTTAATAGTTATTGTTGGGAACATGAAGAGACTCATGAATAGCATAGCCTATTCTATTACTCGCCTAGCAAGCTGTAGCTAATAAATCAAAGTTCTTCTCATTCTTTTGTCCTAATTTCCTGGCCTCATTTCTAAAAGTAGTGTCTCAATATGTGCTGTGCATGTGATAGACTTACTCATCAATCCAATCCTGTGGGCAGTCTTCACCTGTAAAACGTGGTTTGTGGGCACATCTGGTAGGACATTCGTCAGGTTTTTCCACACTTATAGAGACCATATATATTGAGCTTCCATAAAACAGAAAAAATGGCATTTATTTACAGGAGCACACAGTGACATTTTTGTTATAGACTTCAGTGATCTGATGCATGGGATTCAATAAAATAATAAAATGTGGAATACTCACAGCTCAAGATTTTACATGAGACTAGTATTTTCCATGCAAAACCTGCTGCACTTCAGCAGTTTCTAAAGGAAAAAAAAAGAGAACAATGCCACAGATCACCCAGAACAATTAGGACTTGCTTAGAATTCAGTGCTTTTGGTTAATAACTAAATTAACAGTTTACTATAGTTAATTATTTGGTTAATAACTAAAGAATAGCATGATCTCAAGGAATAGTTTGCAAAGAGTGAACTGATGGTGAAGCCTACTTATTTCCTGAGCCTACTACATGTACCTTCTTCTGTCCAAATAGAATTTATTGTCATTTCCTATAGAGTCACACTGAAAGTTAAGTTAGATAGTAGCTATAGGTCACAGTGAATCCTGGAAATTCTGAGAAAGTAGATGCACTAGTAAAGAAATTTTAAAATTCTTTGGAAAACAGGCCTGATACTTAGAAGCATACAGAGTTTGCAACTACAGATGGAGCCATGTGACCTGCAAGCAGTTTGCAAGACCATAACAAAATTCTTTACTGAGCAAATATGACTGGGATTCCTCATGTGAAATAACAGCTAGCCTCTGCAACCACTAACAGCATGAATAAACAAGAAGGATGTAGCAGAAGGTTATGGTAATGAAAGTGCAATTCATCTGAAGAATTTTATATAATTGGATTACATTTATATAACCTCCCTTCTTGAAATATCTCAAGGCCTCATAGTCTTTCAAAGTGTTTAATTTCACAGTAACCCAATGAGACAAATAACTACTGACCATCTATTTTACAGCTGGGAAGCCAAAGCAAAATGATGAAAATGGGCTACTTTCAGGCCAGTTGAAGTTAACCTCACTGTCACACACACCTCCTACACCGAGGCTTCTGGTCTTGTACAAACAGTGCTCTTGATCACTGAGTGGCACGCTCTTAAACCTAGGTGCTGCAGCAGTTTGTGAAACCAAGGGTTTGTGCTGATAGCAAGTGGCCAGAATATGGACCTACAGAGAGTGTCCAAGGTCACACTGAGTTTGAAGCAGAACAGAAAGTTGACGTTGGATGTTTCCCAAGTCCCACAGGTCAGGCACAAAAAATCTGGGGAAAGGAGGATTTCTGAAAGTAATCCTCTAACGTAATGGCAATTCTAGGTAAGACAGAGGAAACACACAGTCCCCTTATCTAACTTCATAAGGTCTCGTAGGAGCTTCTGGCAGAAGCTCACAAACCCGCTCTATTGGGATTCTTCCCAATAGCCAGTTAGCTGCCTTTGCTCTATGTGATTTTTTTTTTTCCATTTAAGAGACCAAGAGCCTCATTTTCAATTCAACTGAAGATGATTATAATTGATGTGAATTATGCAAAGCCTTTTGTTGCATTTTCCATTCTGGTTCATTCGAAGCTCTGGATCTGAAACCTCATTCTTTACTGCTGTTCTAGGTCTGAATCTTTAGAGCAGCGCCCTTTCTAGTTTCAGAAATATTTGTCTGGTTGATCATATTAGTAATTATGATTTGTATGAACATAAGTCACTACATTTAAATCTGAGTTAGTGGTTGAATACCGTCAGATGAAACTGCCCTTTAGTAAGTCCTTTGCAATCCATAAATAACTCTGCTGAGAGCAAAACAAAGGCCCTTTGTGTCATTGCACAGTGGAGCCAAAAATGTTCTCGAAGCAAAGTTTGTTTTCAATATAATTACATACAGTTCATACATAAAACAGCTTGTCGTGCCATAGCCAAAAATGTAGTCCTTTAGGTTCCACAAACTTCTTCATCTATCTGTATTAAAATAGAAGCAAATGTATGCTAAGTCCATCTATATTTCAGTGGTTCCCTTATTTTTTTTTCTATTTGTTATATTGCTTCTTGTCAAAGGACACAGCCATGCAAGAATCTTACTGCTGGCACAAATGTCTGCCTGTACAAATGGCCTTGCAGTATTGGGAGTTTGTTCTGTGAATTCAGCACTGTTTTGATATCTTTTGGAATAGTACTGTTCCTGACTGAAGACTTAAAAATCTGCAGAAAATGTAGCAAATGTCTTTTAAAATATTCCAGAAAAGAGAAAATAAAGATTTGGTTTATTTTATATTGGGTATGCTATGAACAGGGAGATGTATTCAAACTTTCCAGTGAAGGCTTAGATGCCTGAGGTTTTATTTTGGGAAACTGAATATATTCTCAGCCATCTCTATAAGCTGAAGTATCCAGTCAGGATGATCCATTTGGACACTTCTTAACAGTTAAGTAATTACTCTGCACTTGAAATGATGGAAACAATTTTGGATCTCCCAGTGTTTGCGAGAGAAACAGACAGTATTCCCTACAAGGAAGTACCATAATTCAGCTAGGAAGTTTTGTTCCTTAGTCATTTGTTCTCACATCCCGGCACCCTTCCATTCCACAGTATGACTGTTGGCCCAGATGCTGATAATATCATAATTCTCCATTGTGTTCCCTCTTGTGTTTTAGTGTTTAATATCTGCTGGTGGAAAAGCAAATGATGACAATCCATAGTGACATCTCATTCCTCAGTAGCATATGTTTCTCTGACACTACAACATCTGAGTTTGTATGGTTCCAGGAAAAATCACCTTTTAAAGGAATAATTTTCCCTGTGTAGAAATCTATAGTCAGTAAAGGGCTGCTACGGTGACCCATCTCATCCTCATCCTTACTCTTGGTGAAAAGAGAGAAGAAATGCAATGGCTTTGCCACAGTGAGAGGTGAAACAGACCAAAGGACAGCTGGTAGTTGAAATACTTCCAAAATATATAAATACTGTCCTTCTCTGCTGGGGATGGGTCAAACCACTGGAAGCCTCAAATCAAAGTAGCCAAGGTCTGTGCAGAGCACTGTTTACTTTGCTAAAAAAGCATGAAGCAGATGCCACCATTGTAAGATTTCTCTTACTGATGGGAAAAGTCTATTTTCATGTCTATTTCTGAATTATTTCTTTTTTCCAAGAAGCAAAGACAGCTCTGGCCCTGACACAACCTACACAACTGGAGCAGTGTGTAGCTATCACTCCCACCAATAGGCTTAAATAAAACCCAACAGAGATCTATAGTCCTGCAATTCTTCACTTTCACTTTCTTTCACTACTCCGAGGAAGAAAAAGTATTGCAAGTATGCCACTTTATTACAACATAGCCTGGCACCAAGGTAAAGCTAGTGCTCAAGTTCTACCTGGCCCACCTCTGTTAGGAAAAGAGCAGTTTGTAATAGAAAGCAGTGACTATACAGGAGCCCTGCAGTAGGTTACAGTAGTAGCTCTGTGCACCCTGATGCTGACCACCAGCATCTGCTTATGTTGCAAGCTCTACACACTCTACTGGTAGCAACAAGGAGGAAGGAAGGCATCCAAAACCTTTTTTACATGTACTACACACACAGGTATGCCAGACCAGTCCTGTCCTAAGTCACAATCTAAATACATCCTGGAAATCACAGAATCATATAGGTTGGAAAAGACCCCTAAGAACATTAAACCCAACTGTTAACCTGGCACTGCCAAGTCCACCACTAAACCATGTTCCTAAGAACCACATCTGTATGACTTCAAATACGTATCTCCAGGGATGGTGACTCAGTCATATATACCCTGGGCAGCCTGTTCCAATGCTTTACCATCCTTCTGGTGAAGAAACTTTTCCCAATATTCAATCTAAACCTCATACTGTCATATCATATTAACAATGGCAACAGAAAATAGTGACACACAGCATGAATCAAATCCCTCACTGGCTCAGAGGAATACCTTTTTCAGCAGCATTCAAAGACAGAACCTAAAAAGAAATATGATAAAAGAACATATATTACAAAGACATATCCAACCTAAAATCTGAAAGCTGTCTGTTCATTACTTTGCAGAAAGCTAAAATGTAAATTATATAAAAATAAATGAATAAATACAGAACACACAAGGTCCCTAATCATGACAGATAATACCATCACATGGAAAGTATAACTTTGCCTGTTTCATGGTAAGGAACATCACAAGGGAATAGATCATTTTGATGGTATAAATTGACTAGAGCTCTTCATGAAAAAGAAAGGCTTGCTCTAAGAATCAATATGCATGTTCTCTTTATTGCTAAATCTCTGGAAATAAAATAATTTAAATGACTGCTTGTCTAAGCAATTTCAAGCTAGTTGGTAAGTTGCACTGACAAAAATACTTCTTCATCTGAGAGTCAGAAGAAAAGGTAAATCCAGCCATGAGGATAGATTTTTCCTTCCCTCTGTCCTAGGAAAGGAAAACTCCATACACATATTTCAAATGTTTATTACAAATAAGTGCTGTCATATAGCAGCTTTCTTCCCTGATACAGCAGAGAAGAACCTACAAGATATCCCTTTTAAATATAAAATTGCAGCAGGAAACAAAATTTGAAAATTAACAAAGGAAATTTGGACTCTTGATATTTTAAAAAATGTGAAGAGGCTTCCAAAGAAGCACTACCTAAACTTCAAGGTAATGTTGCCTTTTAGTCTTAACACACCATAACCACCCACATGACTCTGGGAAGGGATAACACACTGGAAATCTTTGGACACTATCTGCCTGCACTTCCATAAACACTTCACAATTAAATTATGAAAATAATAATCAAATTCACTAGACACACGATGGGAAGAGAAGAACTAGAAAACTTGACCTAAAATATTTACTAAAAATGCCACTAAAATATGTGGCCTTTAGACAACCCAGTGTTCACTGCAGAGCAATTCTAGCCATAGAACTAAACACCTGTGTTTTACTCGGGTTTCTAGGATAGATGGATGAAGAATATTCCATAGTTCTCCATCACCTAAGTTCCCAGTGAGAGAGTCTTTGATCTGTGGGCTATTGCAGCACTTTGCTGAAGTTGTTGGAGTGATAATTATCTTCCACTCAGCCTATTTCAGGAAACAATTTAGAGGGACCCGTTTGTTCAGCTTTGGCTAAAATTGCAGCAAATCAGTCACACAAGGAGTAAGGCACACTAAGGGTGGGGCAATAGCTGAGCTGTTGGGTCCCATGGGTGCTTCTCAAGTGTGGGAACTAGTGCAGACGTACGGGACTGATTTGAATGCAGAAGAAGGGGGCAGGGGGAGGGGAGGAGATTCATATGTATAAATGTTTTTTACAAACAGAGCAGTGAAGAGAAGCNAAATAAAACAGTACACAAAACTGAAGCAGCTTTTGGGTTGTCTGTGCTAAAAAAGGCTTGCAACTGAGAACAGAAAAAACTTGTTTCTGTTGAGTTCAAATATACTCAAGGAAATATGCTCAGCTTCTCTAAAAGCCATGGATTGCATTATAAAATACCTAGCTGTATCTTTATTTTCTTCTTTTACTGGAAATACCATGCAATTCCTTCCAAACTGATGAATTATTCATGCCAAAATGAAGAAACAATATTAAGGTAGAAATTTTTTTTGAAGCTGCCCAGAAACTGGAACTAAAATCTATAATCAGAAAATTATCAGAAGAATGTATTTGCAGCTAGTTTAATTTCTGGGTTTTTGTTGCATGCTTTTTGAAATGGAAATAATGTCTTCAACAACTTGATTTATGGAAGTTGCACAATGCTATGTCTCTACTTTATATCTATAGAAAACTGTTGACATAAAAAAAAACCCAAACAAGCTGGCCTGGGATTCAGTTTTGATGAAAATGGACCTCCTTAGTGCCTTCTCTAGCAGCCAGCTGCTGGAATGCAGACTGCTGTCTTAGTCCCACCTGCTCCTTCCTCCTCTCACCACTCAGGAAGCAAACTGAATGCACATAGCAACAGTGTTAGTGACAATAGTAAAAGCTGAAACCAATATCTTTGAATATACCACATGTATATTAAAAATTAATTATGTAGTGTACTTTATTTTCTTTCATAGGAACAGCAAAAAACTAAAAAGAAGAAAAAATGCAGGTATTTAACCAAGCCCATTTATTCATCTGTGTTTTAGTATATCTGTTATGTCCCAGAGCTCCAGGCAATACTTTGATGAGGTACAAACCTATGTACCTGTTGAACACAGAGTTTAAGCAGAATATTCTCTTCCTCCCTGTTATTATTGTGACAGCTTACAGAAGGTTGAAAATTGTGTCCCTTTCATAGAGATGGCCCCACATGTTAATCAAAAAGCTACAAAATGTCTCACAGGAACTGGAAGAAGCTGTAGCTAGAAATATGAAACAACCTCTGCAACTGGCACATCAATTACAAAATGAAAGAAATTGAAAGTAATAAGTATGCCGAGAAGAGCTAGTTACAGTTGAAGTTACAAAGACTATTCTTTTTAATTTTAGTGATCTTTGAAGGAGGAAGAAAATAAAATAAAATATCTCTATAATGTATAAGCTCATTTTCTAACTTTTTTTCCCCTCCTTCCCCTTTTGTGCGTGTTTGTCTTAATATATCTGAGAGGAGGCAGAGCCAGGTTTTTACTACAAGAATAATAACAGCAGCTCTGGCTCATCATCTTAACTTCTTCATCCAAAAGGAACAGTTACTAACATCTTTAATACCCTCTAAAGGGCTGCCAGATACAACAGGTTCCCTTATTATGAGATATGAAACAAAACCAATGGCTACTATAGCTATGGAGAAAGGAAAGTAAAAGATGTGGTTAAAAATCCCTCTCGATTGCTTCCCCTCCTTTTTTCTTTATGGTTAATAAAGGTTTAAACTTCTGGGGTTTTTTTAGATGTGGGTGTTTGCTGAAGAATATATGGGTGTCCCTGAATGGTCAGACTTTAACTGTTCAGTATTGCACAGTGGGTCTTATAAAGAAATACCTTTGACCCTCCTGACTCATTTGTTCCAGTAAAACAGGCTGAAAGCTTCTAATTAATACAGGATGCCACTATCATCTTTCCACCCCAGCCCTCCCAGATGACTCTACGAACACTGTGCTATTGTTTCTTAATTACTTTCTTCTTTCCAGCGCTTTTCCTCTCTGCTTGGCTGTCATTCATGGGGTTACCTCCTATCCTTATTAACTTAGGAGTCCAAACCATCTCTGCTCTCCTCAGGAAAGAGCTGCTCTTCCCCTTGTAGCCTTTACTGAAACAAAAGGCAGACCTTTATGCTAAAATTCAGTCTTTACTTTTGGTTATATAAACATGAGGAAACACAGTTCTTCCGATGATGATGAAACGAGGTCTGAGTTTCGTCTTATACTCCATATCATTCATATTCTTGCCTTCAAGATTATGGGCCACAACTATGGTATAATTTACTTCATTGCAGCTTATCCCTCCAATCTGTCCTCAGCAGACACTGCAACATCTCCACTTCTTTCCACAGCATCATTATGAACTGTTTTCTGTGTAGCCACTTTCTTTGGAAAGTGTCTGTATGCATGCCAGGCTCCTAGGCATCCATCCTTTCCCAATTTATTATTGCCTGCTTCTAGCAAATATAAAGCCAAAGGACTTCACCCAATATTGATACCAAAGATGACACATCTTCACATTGCAAAGAAAATCTGGTGCTACAATAGTTTGCCTAACAAGACTGAGGAATTTCTGTTTTTGGACACTTAAGACATGGCACAGCAAAGGAGACATCTAGCAGCACCAGCTTACCTGTGGTGCATAATGTTCTGGGATAATGGATGTTCTACATAACCTGTTGAGGTTCTCCCCAGACTGTAATACAAGTAGCAATATCTGACTCTACGTAGGCTGTGTAGTCTGCCACTTATGGCCCCACTGCAGGTTGCCATTTTAATACCAGCCTTGTTCCAGATCCCTTCTCCTGCTTCTTTAGTGCCTGCTATAACTGCCAACATGTCAAGAGAAATAGCTTATTCTCTGTAGGAGAAGGTCAGCTTCAAGACCATCTAAGGAACCTAAAGGTGCACAAGTTCATGGGACCTTAATGAGATGCAGGTCCTGAGGAAACTGAGGCAACTGGTGGATGAACTGGCTAGACCACTCTCTCCCATGTCTGAGAAGTTGTGGCAGATTTGTGATGTTCCCACTGACTGGAAATATAACCCCCATTTCTAAAAAGGCAAAAAAGAAAGACAAAGTCTCCCCTCCATGCTTGACAAGATAACAGAGCAGATCCTCCTGGAAATTTTGCTCAGGCACATAAAATTGAGGAGGCAACTGGTGACAGCCAATATGGCTTCACTAAGGGCAAATCATGCCTGACAAATTTGGTGGTGTTCTATGATAGGGTTACAGCAGTGTTAGATAAAGGAACAGATGTGATGGGCATGATCTACCTAGACTTGTGCAAATCATTTGGCACTGTTCTGCACAACATACTTTTCTCTAAACTATAGAGACATGGATGTGATGAATGTAGAAGTCGGTGGATAAAGAATTGTCTGGATGGTCACACTCAAATAGTTCTGGTCAACAGCTCAATGCTCACAGTGACCACTGGTGCTCTGAGTTCTGGGTGGTACTGAGACTGGCACTGTTCAACACCCTTGTTAGTGACACAGACAGGGAGATTGAGTGCACTCCCAGCAAGTTTGCCGATGACACCAAGTTGTGTGGTGCGGTCAACATACTATAGGAAAGGAATGCTGTCCAGAAGGACCTTGGCAGGCTTGAGAGGTGGCCTCATGTGAATCACATGAAGCTCAACAAGTGTAAGGTCCTGTGTTTGAGCCACATCATGCCAACTACACCAATTTTTCTGTTGCACTAAAGGATATGTAGCCATATGCCAAATTTGTCGTAATAGGCCCAGTTGCATTCTGTACATGGAACTACCATGATTTGGATTCACGAATAACAAAATACACAATGTCCAATTTGTTGTTATAGGTCCGGTTGCATTCCATACATGGAACTACTACNGTTTTCTGAGGAGGCACTTAGTGTAACTAAGCATTTGAATCTTACACAAAGGTTGTCCCAGTGGGGAGAAAGAAAGGCACAGACTGTCGGCTGGTCCCCAGCAGTCAGAATGGTACGCAATGGTTTCTACCCTAATGTGATTGTATCTTCCCTACATTGCCTCTCCCATATGGTGTTTTTATGTTATTTCTTATCTCTAAAGTGGAGTTTGAGTGACTCTAGTCAAATGGACCTTTAATGCGACTGGTGTAAAATTCTCTCACTTTGAGTTTAAATGTAGAGACTAGAAAAATTCAGAGTGTATGCTCAGTGAGGAGTGGTTGTACCTTGGAGGTGGGTAGCTTTTGAGACTGAGGTGGGGTTTTTTTTGTATTATAATGACATTATAATGAGCAATATTTACTAGCAGACAGCATTTTTTCAAATTCATGACAAGTTGAAGGCTTGGGGTAGCAAACGTGCAGCTTGTTAGTTCCATTCAGCCTTCAAGTTCTCGTGTTATGACAGGGCCTGGCTGTGGTGTTTCCATTCCACTCCACCCTCCATGCATCTCTTTCAGGGTTGGAGACAACAAGCTCCCCTGACATTACCAACCTTTGAAACTGTCTTGGAACTTATTGTGGGGAAAGTTTGTTTAGGAACTTTCCTGGCCGTAAGGATGGTCTGCATATCAGTTGCTTATCCCCATGGAATGTTTTGTAAATGGTGAACTCTCTTAGAAATGTGAACATAAGTTTGATTAACATAAGTTACCTCCAGCAATTATCCCACAGCAATCTCAAACAGTCACAGGCTGAGTGGAGAATGGACCAAGAGCTGCCCTGAGGAGAAGGACTTGGGACTGCTGACGGATGACAAGCTCAACATGAGCTGGCAGCGTGCACTAGCAGCTCAGAAGACCAATCGTTTCTTGGGTTGCATCAAAAACAGTGTGGCCAGAGGGTCAAGGGAGGTGATTCTCCCCCTCTGTGCTGCCCTTGTGAGACCCCCGTCTGGAGCATCTAGCTCTGGGGTCCTCAGTCAGTACGGTAAAGCCATAGTGTTTTTGGACTGAGTCCAGAGGAGGACCACAAAGATGATGAGAGGGCTGGAGCACCTCTCCTATGAAAACAGGCTGTGGGAGTTGGGCTTGTTCAGCCTGGAGAAGACTCCAGGGAGATCTGACAGCAGCTTGCTAGTACGTAAAGGGAACCTAGAGGAAAGCTGGAGAGGGACTGTTTGACAAGGAGTGTAGTAACAGGACATGGGGTAATGGGTTTAAGCTGAAAGAGGATGGATGTAGATTAGATATCAAGAAAAAATTCTTCCCTGTGAGGGTGGTGAGGCCCTGGCACAGGTTGCCCAGAGCAACTGTGGCTGCCCCCTCCCTGGCAGTGTTTAAGGCCAGGCTGGATGGGGCTTTGGGCAACCCAGTCAAGTGAACAGTGTCCTCTGCCCATGACAAGGGGGTTGGAAGTAGATGATCTTTGAGGTCCCTTCCAACCTAAATTAGTCTGTGTTTGATGTTCTACTTGGAGTAGATGTCCCTTTCAAGTCAGTGAGACAATCCAGGGTAGTAAAGTTAAGCACATATATGTCTGTAAAATATTAGTGTAATAACAATGCAGATTGCAGGGACTGTGGAGACTCACATTCACATAGCTGTAATAAGGAATTACAAATCAACTGTATTGAAGTTACACATTTGAAAACTGAAATAGCATTAAAGCTTTTGCTGCTATACAAATTAAAAACAAGTTTCTGCAGTAAAAATAATTTTCATTGTCACATAAAATACATTTGGTATCACTCAGAATCATCAGAAAAATTCCAAATGCAATTTCTGAACTGAGGGAGGCTAAACAAAGGCACTACATGAAGAGTGTCCTGTTATTAACAAGGTCACAAGTTAAACATCCATTCCCAGAAGTAAATGATAAGTATCTGACAAAAGAAAAGATAAATGAGATGAGGCGATAGACATTTTTGATTGAAGACACTGAACTCCTCTGACATATCCAATAAAAGACATTGCAAATGGCTTGAATCAGTTGCAACAGGTGAAGATCTTCAGTTGATTTGTTTTGCCAGCAGATATATTCAAAACTTTGGCAGAAAATGATCAAAAGACAGAATAGGTTAAAGTCTGTCAAGTCTTACAGAAAACAGGAAGCCACTAAAAGAATGCAGATGTTAATTACAGAAGAAACAGTGATGTTTTAAATAAGTGGAACTGGATTAATGCATAAATGAGTTTTCTGTTTTGATAAACAAGCAAGGAATTAATAGGCAAACAAAATCCCAATCACCAGGGCCATTTTTCAGTGTTCAACAAACAGAAAATAACATAATCATTAAGGAAACAAACCTTATACTACCAAAAAAGATTCTGTGTACAACAAAAGGGAAAAGAGTTGAATTTCACTGCTACTGATGGTATCGATTAATGACATTTAAAGAAGATGACATTTTTTCCGCAACTGTATTTGTCTAATAAAAGGCATCTCTTTATTTCCATTAATCTTATATTTTTGTAACTATAGTTATGACAATCTGAGTATCTCCAGAAGGAGTAAACATACAGTATATAGCTTTGATATAATTAAACAGAAAGGACTTGCCACAGTATGATCACAAGAAATTACCAACAGGAACTTGAATAACAACTCTGAATTCTTTAGATCTTGCATCAACAGCAAAGGATGTTAAGATGTGTTTGTCATATGATGCAATTCTAGGAATAAAGACTAGCTAGAAAAGGTGTCAGCTGGTAATTAATGACAAGCACATGAGAAATCATTAATAAAAAAACACGCGATGGATGACCAGCTTCTCTGAAAAAGAAAACTAGACCACAGCCTTAATGCAAATACACAATACCATAATAAAAAAGAATTTGTCCTGTGTATGCCGTGTTATGCTAAAGCCAAATAGATGATTATTCAAAATATATGATAATAACTTTTTGTGTCATTAGGTTTCATTTAAGTAATGTCAGGTACGGAGCAAATTTGCTGAACAGAGGCTGAAAGTAAAACTTGGTATTATGACAAGTGGAGTCTGAGCTAGTAACGCTCACGTGCCAGTCCCAGAACACACGTCTGGGTATGCTACGTTAACCTGATCTTCTGAGAAAACAACACTTGCACAATCACCACCTACCAGTCCATGGCCTTGCCACTCAACACCTAATAATATCTGAACATGCTAGCCAATTTTTGTACCGAATTGCAAAATAATTCAGGTTGGATGAGTCCAGCCGCTGAAGTATCCAGAGGTAAATTAATTTTAACAATGTTGAATCACAAAATGATTCAGATTGAATGGGAACTCAAGAAGTCATCTGGTTCACCTGGTGCAGTGTCAATGGGTAAATGCATTTTTTAAAAGTTTCATAAAGATCTGCCATTAACATACACATACATATACACACAGCTTATGCTTTGCATCAGCTGACCAACCAAGACACACATACCTATATTAACACGGCTTTAGATGAGTCAGAGCACACATAGATGCTTAACCAGATGGGGTGGTGCCTTGAGGGGGTGCAGAGTGAGTTAGGACATTATATTGAGGGTATGGAACATAAACCTGTAAGAAAATAGTTTTGAATGTTCTATTGCTCACAGAGTAAAGTTTTTTGCCTGAGGCATAAATGTAAGAACTCAAAACAGTATGACTCACTAAATAGGCTAGAAAATAATAGAATAAAATCTGACACAGGTAACCTAACTTCGGTTAAAAGGGACAGGTTTCATTTTTTGCCTACAAACAACTTTATAATGTGATGATATGAGCATTGTTTCTATTCTGAATGGCCCAGAATCTGAAGGTAAATTTTTGAGCAAAGAGTTTGAGATAATGATTGAGAGGAAAAAAAAATACTTATTTCTAAAAATAAAAGCTGTTCTTGTTTTTTACAAGCTTGCTTTTCTTTCAGCCCAGCTATTAATTAGCAATTACATGACAGTAATAAAGAATCGGAGAAATGACTACTTTCTACAATTGCTGAAACATTTGCATACAGAAATGTGTATTATTTCTAACACTACGCCCTCTCTCATCCCACACCATTGAACTTTGCTTCTTCACTTCACAATGCATATTTAGAGGCTTGCCAAAACAATAATGCTCAGTGACATTACAAAAAGTAATAAAACTCATCTCCCCTTCATCACTCTCATCTCCCCTTCACCATTCTCATTCAAACTACAAATTATAGCTTCATATGATCTCTTGGACTTCACTACTTTTAAAAATCTGACCATCTGGATTTAAGAGGAGATTTTATCTGTCTGCTGGGAAGCATGTGGCTCCTCAACAGAAGATCTGGACTTCTTTTTATCAGAACTGTTTCCCTTCGTTGGTGCTGGCAGTGGGATCACATGGCAATTCAGCTGAAGATGGAACCAGATGAAGATACCATCTGTTTCTCCTGTACTGAGTAACTGGATCAGACTCAAGTATGTAGCAGCTTCGGGTGTAGCTATCTACAGAGAGCAGCTGATCCTATCCAGTATTTCTCCAGAACAGTTTAATCAGAATAAAAGCTTTCGGAAGTGAAGGTAAATGTCAGGCGTTCTTCCTTGGACCTCCTAGATGTAGGGGTCTCGTCCTGAAATGCTTTGATATGAACACTCAGGATGATGGCTTGCTTGTGCAATCAGCAGCATTATTGTGACCTTTCACTGCATAAGCTGAGTTTGTCCCATTGTACGGTGTTCCCATAGTGCTCTGGAGAATTTTGCTGAAAGACTTTCTCACTCGTGCACATTTCTTTAACGAGCAGGCTGTTGTCTGTATCAAACTGTCTCCAATCTCACTGGATCCCAAAATGCCAGAACATACATCTGCCAAACTACTACTGTTAGCAATAGTTATTTCTGCTCAAAAGCTGGTAAGATTTTAAATTTCACTGCATTCTGGTGACTTGCACTTTACTAGGAGAAAGAATTTCGAAATACCTAGAAAAATGTTCTGTGCTTAGTAAACATCATACGAGTCTAGTGTTTTGTATGTTCCATGGTCTGTTAATACTGCTGTTCATCTTGCTTGTATTTCAGTTCCTGAACCAACTCTGCCTCTGTTGTCTTAGCATACTGTTACTGTTGTGCCAATCAAAAATAGATTTTCTAAGATGCTGCTCTTCAAAGACATCTAGTGGATCTACACTACAGTCAGAGCTGTGACTGAATCCTTCACAAATGTGTACGCGGCACTTAATGTGAGCAGGTTGGGTATTTAGAAGAGTATAGCTGAAATAGAAGGGAAATGACATACAGGCTGGGGACTTGTTTCTGTGACAAGGCTATCAAGTGACTCAAAATGCACTGGGCATCCTTGAGACACCAAGTAAATAATTAAGGGAGTCAGTTAAGTATCCCTGGACTTCCCTAACCTGTATGAATGAGGTGCAACATGAGAAACATCAGAAAATTTTGGTGAAAAATACCCCAAACAATCAAAAAAACAGAGTACTTGTGACTATAAATCACAGGTACTTAATTTGATAATTATCCATGCTTAGAATGCTTGGAGGGTTAACTGGACAACAAAAGACACATCTCCAGTCACTCCCAGATGGTGTTGTCTTGGTTAGAGGTTAAATTCTTTGTCTGGTAAAACAGCGTTGAAGTCACAAACAATGCACACAAATCCTGATGCTTTTTTTTTGTCCAAGTGCAGATATTTGTCAAATTAATAGATTGATCATATTCAAGCTTTGACCTCTTGTGCATGGTCTAGAAATGGCACACTTACCCCTTATCCATGCAGTTGAGTAATTTCAGTCTATTACTCAATGTAGTCTTAGCCTTTTAGAGAATGTAGTTAGAAATTCTACCAACCAAATTGTGACCCAAGGACAGCATTGGTTTTGCTTACAAGTCTGTTATGCTCATCCCAGACTGCATATAATGTAGTGACATACGCCCTTCAGAATCTTGCAGGGATCAGATGGCCTGGAAACACACTGAAAATATGAATCATTGAGTGTTCAAAGTTTTCCTCCCTCAGTCTAAAAGAAATTCATTTACTGCTGATCAAATTGAAGTAGGATAATGAGAAATAAAACCCTAAATCTACAGGCACTTTCCCCCCACCCCTCCCTTCTTCCCAGACTTACCTGTACTCCCGATTTTCTCTATCTTCTCTTCCTTAAACAGTACAGGGGGACAGGGAATGGGGATTGCAGCCAGTTCATAACATATCATCTCTACTTCTTCCTTCTCACACTCTTCCCCTGCTCTATCATGGGCTACCATCCACATGAGACAGTCCTCCATGAATCTCTCTAACATGAGTCCTTCCAGCAGGCTGCAGTTCCAGTGCAGGACCCTTTTACAGGGTGCAGACCTTCAGGAACAGACTGCTCTAGCAAATAAGTCCTGCCAGCAAACCTGTTCCAGTGTGGGCTCCTCTCTCCACATGGCCACAGGTCTTGCCAGAAGCATGTTCCAGCACAGGCATCACATGAGCTTGCAGCCTCCTTCAGGCACATCCACCTTCTCCAGCTGCTCTGGTGTGGGGTACTGCATGGGCTGCAGGTGAATACCTGCTCCAGCATTACACCTCCATGGGCCGCAAGGGGACAGCCTGCCTCACCATGGTCTTCTCCATGAGGCTGCAGGGGAATCTGCTCCAGCACCTGGAACACCTCCTGCCCCTCCATCTTCACTGACCTGGGTGCAGTTCAGTGCAGAGGAACTGCAGAGCTGTTTCTTTCACATGTTACTCCAGTCTATGGCTGTAATTACTGTTGGTGCTCTCTCCCTACCCCTTCTGAGCTATGTTATCCCAGAGGCACTACTACTGTCACTGACAGGCTTGACCTTGGCCAGGCCTTGGCCAGCAGTGGGATGTTCTTGGATCCAGCTGGCATGGACTCTTTTGGGCATGGGGAAAGTCTTCTCACAGAAGCCACCCCTGCAGCCTGCTACAAAAACCCAGTACAGTGATCAAAATCAAAGTGGTATTCAACTGACTCTTTTCACCTAGGAGGTAATCCAGATTTCTTCAGATAAATCTTTTTTCCATACATTCAAACTGTTTTAGTGTAGGTCTGCTGAGACCTTGCAAACAGACCAGGATTGTCAAGCTACTGATCTCTCCATCAGTGTGTCAGGGAGATGGTGGACATCTAAAACTAAAAACTTCTCTTTTCTTGTTCCACTGATTATTCAGAAGGCAGACTGTATTCACTACCACGGGAACTGTAATTTCCTTCTTTTAGATTCGTGTAGGTACTTCATCTGTTATAACTCAATGCTTGTTCTGTGGTTTGTGGCTTCCCTGCCTAGTTACAAATGTTCTTGATTGAGCTGAATTGTGGATGTGGCTAAACATACTGCTTCCTCTTTCCTTGAATAATAGCTTCCAGTGCTCCACTACAGTCTTTATGCACCTTCACAGCTCAATCCTCTAAGAAATTAGTACTCTGGGGAAACTGACAAAATTATCTTTCTTTAATTCTGAAATATTAAGCATGACAAAAGGTATTTTTTAAATGCTAGAAATATTTCCTGCATTTTTGCCCTTAAGATAAAAATCAAGGACTTTTAAAAAATTTGGTATTTTTCAAAGCTACAAATTCTTGTCATAAGGATAATTTTCCCTATCCCCATGTATCTGGGTGGAGCACATAAAAACATATTTTTTGTAAACAAACAAGTTAGTGAATTGCTTTGCAAACTAAGAGATCAGCAAACACCATCACTTCCAACTCATCCAGCCTGCAAGACAAGACTGATCCAATTGCCCCTGTTGTTGCAAAAATTTTTTATCAAGCACAGAGAGTGCTGATAACTTTCATGCAATTTAGTAAAAATATTATTAGTTAAACTAAGAATTTGTCCATTGCAATGGCATCTTTGAATCTGAAACTTAGGAGGTTTTTTTCTTACTCCATTAAGTTCATTCTCCCTTTCACTTAACATACAGACTAACTTTGCCAGTGTAACTTTGTTTTGATAAAGCACAGAAGACTAATTTTCATGACTGATGCCTTTCAAGGAAAGATTGATTTATGTTTAAATTACTAAGTCCTCTCAGCAATAAGTTAGAGATGACACTACATGTTCAGTTTATCACACATTTGTAAAGCTTACCACACAGTAATAACTAATTTACTCATTAGCAAATAAGTAATAACTTAAAATATTCTACAACGGCAATAATATTTAGAAATGCTTTCAGTTTAGAGCCAGCAGAAATACCCAAAGCATATGCGTTTCCTCCATAAAATGGATGGGCTATCAAATGCACTGTAGCTACACTGGTTCTGCTGTTGGATGCAATTTCTTGTCCTTGGAAACTACCCCAAATCTCTTATATCAAAGCTATTAAGGGTAGGCATATCCAGAATTTCAAGTGCAGATGCAACTATTACTAGAAAGTAAGCTGTTGTATGGATGATTCATTGCTCCTAAGTCATCAATAGTGCATTCATGCAGCCAGTTTCTCATCTCACTTCATGCAGACGTACTCTTAAAACACTCTTGAAACTTTTCCAGAAAGAAGACTCACTCTAACAACAAACAGACATTGGTATCTGGCTTGCCCACACTAAATCGGAATCATACTATCAACAGAAAACTTTAAAAATGCTTGTCCAACATAGTTGTGTTAAGCATGATATTTCAGGACACCTAAAAATACTGCAGATGCAACAGTACTTTGAAGTATGCTACTGAATATCCTCCTCCCCTCATCTTGACTGCTTGTAAGGAATTGCACAGCCAGTTAACTGAGAAAACAAGAGTCTTGTGTTTGGCAGAAATCATCTTGCAACAGCAGTACTTTGGAACTGATGAAACTTTAAATCAGGCTTCCCAGATGAGACTTGATTTCCTCAGAAATGCTTTGCACCAAAGCTAGTTTATGCAAGGTATTCAAAGATTCAGATCCAGAAGGGTATAATTTCAGTTCAGCCTGGAGCACGCTGTGGGAGTCACATACTAGGTGCTGGAATGTTTGTACAAACACTTAAGAGTATTACAGTTCTTGTTCACAGCATCATCATGCAGAAGGCAATTTAAGCAGCATGTGATGAGATCACTTTGCAGTGGATCAGGTTATTCAATACATAGAGGATCCAACCTTTAATGCCCAGCAATTACTAATCCACCCCACACAGGAGCAAGGAAGTACATATGTGAAGTTCCATTGGGATTCATCCCATCACCAGCCTGGTTCCACACTTATTATGTGTGCATCTCCCTAGGCAGGCTAACTTTTGTGCTGAATTTGGATTGTGTAGTTTCATTGTTCTCCCAATACCAACCTGCGCCAAGATCATGACTGAGAACCAGCAGATGCAGGCTAGGTGAAAAGATATGGCAACACAGAAAAAGCACAGAGTAACTCCTAGAAGTCTGCAAACCTACTCTTCACTGTCTTACTAATTCAAGATTTTATTAAATATCACTGCTTGGAGACTGCCAAGGGATAGCAATGACTCAAAGTTCTTACAAGGGAAGAAAAAAACAAACCCACCATTGGTTGAATTCCTAACCTTACACTTCAGCTCACTCAGTGACACTTGTAGCTCTCAAAAAGCTTTGGCTCTATAAAATTTAATAATCCAGCTTGCTACTACCAGCAGCCCTGTGTTGATAAGGTTAGTTAGGCCTCTTGTGCAGTTTCCATGATAGTGATGGGATTCTTGTGTGCCCAAGCGCCGTGTCTTTGGCAGCAGCATGTGCATACTGGTGTAGTGCACACTGGGTGACAATTCCACTTTGTCCTTCATATTTTTATGAATGACATGCTATGCACATCCCTCAGTACAGAAGTTACTATGAAGGCTACTTGATGCTCCTTTATAATGTGAGTTTGAAAAATTTCTATTTTCTTTCAGGCTTCTCTGTAAGAGTACTAATTTTGGCAAAATATAATAGCTCCTAAAAGTTGATGGCACAACTTCCCTGCTGCATAAAAGTAGGCCTATCAGAAACTTGATTACAGATCAGTGATTTTCAGCCTAGTTTCCAGCCAGGTCTCAAATGTTACATTTACCCAGTATCTGCTTGAAATCATAATGCCTTGCCCCTCTGATATATGAGAACAGACAGGCTAATACTCCTTCATAGGCCTCAGCCTCTACAGCAACATACCTGAAAAACTAAAGACTCTTGTTTCTTGGATTGATGACAAATTTTGAATCCATGTTTAATTATCTTAAGCCTGGAGATGTACACAGACGATTGCATCTTCTTTTTTTTTTTTTCCTTTCACACATTACTACAGACAAAAATTGGATTGCTGCTTACATTCATGTACTGAAATTTAGTTTCTGGACACTTAACAGAGACTGTATTTCTTCCACCAATGCGTTCTTTGATTGTTTACTTGCCCACTTCACATGGGGTATTAATAAAATCTTCCAGATCATTTCACAGGTGCTTTGATCTCATGCCTAAATTTACAGTAACAGAAAAGAATGCTGTTCTCCAAGATCTATGACACACATAACCCTTAGCTTCATAATGCAAATACGATTTTTCCTCTGCCTGCCAAGCCAAAATTTCCTCCCTTTTAGTAACAACTGTGAATTTGAATACTCGAAACATAACCTTGATTCTCCTCCATATATGAGGCTGTTTTGTTAATGACCAGAGAATGTCTGGCTTGCCAGAGGCTCTCTACAAATACTTCAGCCTCCAAGGACAGGATACTAATCAATACAGTAACTCTAGAGAAAAGCTGTGACTCACTCTTGCTTCTCTGGCAAACTCAATTGAGAATTTTTTATTTCCCCAGTGCTTCCTCTAATTTGGGGCAGGACAACAGTATCACAGATGGGCCAATGCATATTGTCTGCTGATGTTATTTTTGATGCACATATTTCAAGATTGTTTTAATACAACATATTTATATATACAGAAGGAGAAATGGGATTATCCCGAAGGGCATCAGGAAACCACCCTTTGGCCTTGGAATCAGAGGTGATCATCATCATGAGATCGCTCATTCCTCTGAGAAGTGGTTACAAGAGTTGTCTGTGCCATCTAACTGTAATTTAAGTGCTCTGTAGTACACTTGGAAATCTTGCAGAGCAATGCAGTCATCGACAATTCCTAAGACTGGCCAGCATGAGCGTAAGACACCCTGTCTCCGTGCAGTTAATTTCAGTTACAGAAGTACACAATTGCCCGTGACTGCTGTCTCAGAGCATGCCCTTGTCTCCAGGCCTCGGCACAGATGCTGCACTCTTTTGCAGCCTAACCGCAAGTGCAAACTTCCACTGCAAGGTGTGCTGTTAGGTGCTCTCGGTAACGGGCCTTTTAAGTATTTTGGGTCAATCTCTAGTCAGACTTGGGTCCTACACCTCAAGGAAGGTGCTGAAGCACCACATCCTTTCCTGTAACCACATAGAAAGCCACTTTACAGGAAAAGATGAAACAAATCTTCCACGTGTATAATTTTCCTGTGAGAGCTTCTCTAGCCTGGCTGAACCTCCATACTCGAGACTCTCCTGCCAGCTGTGGGGCAGAGGCCCTGGAAAGCAGGGCTAGCTGCATGCTGATGGGGCGCTGCATGCTGNGGCCCTGCATGCTGCTGGGGCGCTGGCTGGGGAAGGCCCGCTGAGACCACCCGCGCTGTCAGGGAGCTGACAGCAAGCCCGGAGCCGCCGCAGGCAAAGCAAGCGCTGCCCCAGAAGCTTCCCAGAGCTGAGACCGCTCGGCCCCAGCCTGTCCTCGGCAGCACGGTGCAGGCAGAAGTAGCATATGCCACTCCGAATGACCCACTTCTCCTCAGCCCCACCCCCCCGCACAAAAGCCGGACCCCACCCCGTCACAGCCCGCGGCTTGGCACAAGCCCTTCCCGCCATGCAGCGCGCGGAGCCCAGACGAGG
>VXBZ01000525.1:12371-33531 GCA_013399135.1 Heliornis fulica
ATGTCACCTCAGAGGAGTCATGCAGAGTCCCTCAGCTGGCTGGCCCTGGGCCCAGGACCCTGGAAAGGATCATGCCTGGCCAGACAATTCTGCCTATGTTCAGGGCTGGGTTTTGTAAACACATGTGGATATCAAGGCAGTAATTTACATGTGTTATTGATGCTTTCCCTGACTCCGTGTGTGTGCTGCTCATCTCCTGGCCGGGTAATTCCCACCGCTGCTGCAGAAAGACGAGGGTTCATTTCCATTTTTCTGTTCATGCATTAGTATACGGCCTTCCAGGGGACTGTTTCATGGAAGCAGAATAAATATGTGTAAATAAGAGCTCTAAACACTTGAAAGACTCAAAAGTCTTATTTCTGAGAGCAGTTTGTGCCTCTCTAAGAACATCTTCAGCGTGCACAGAACGTCCCCATGACTCCCATTGCCTGGCAGACGTCTCTGTGGGTGCTGAGGAAGTGAAGGGTTAATGCCCGGCACGCTGCTTGCATAATGCAACCGGGAGCCCACCTAGGATGTCTGGGTGGGGGTTTTCTCCAAGGTGAAGTAAGTGCTGTGAAAGGGTGTTATGACTCAACCCCTAGCTCAGCAGTCTCACTGCACACCAGTATTAGTTTACAAGTGCAGGTAGTAAGTGCTGGAGGCAAAACAAACAGGCACCACATTAGAGCAGGTGGGAGGGAGCTCAAGCTGAAACCTCTTCCCAAAGGCAGGGAGAGCAGCCCTAAAACCAGTATAATGGGGCCCAGCCCCACATCCCGAATCTTTGGAAGCTCCTCGGATGATGAGTGATGAAATGAAGGATACTTGGGGGCAGAATGGCATCTCCCCTTCCCTAGGTGAATTTTAAAGATGGGTTGTTGCATCAGTTGGCCATGGAGAGACATGTTCACATCAGTTCTGTGGAATACTTGCAGCAGTTGGTACTTGGGCTGTACAGAAGGGCTTTGATGTCCCATCCTGCTCAGGCTCCGCTCAGGGAGACCCAACACCGGCTTTCCCACAGGCGGCCAGTCAGAAGCATGGTGGGACCCCCCAGCCCCAACCCATGGGGGGCTGGGTACCTGGGGCTGTCCTGTGACCTCACCCTTGGCTGTGGAACAGCGGTGGGGGTGCTCCACTTCTCCCCCCCACCACGGTGGGCAGTGGGATGCTCAGTCTGAGGGATGTGGGGTCCATCAAGCCTGTGGGTCATGTGCCAGGACAAGCAGTAAGAGGCGGCTTCGCGCCATGGGAGCATTTCCCTTGTGGGACTGAACATTTTCAGTACTAAATAACCTCTTTCTGTGCTGCTTCTGTGTCCCATCCTGCCCAGTACCTGTGTCACTGGTGCCCAGTTACCCCAGCCACAGCGCTGTTTGTGTGTGGGTTTGTGTGTGCACACTGAAGGGGAAGGGGCTGCGCCAGAGGAGCTGAGGGCTGCGACCGCAGCAGCTGGGGAGGAGGAGGAGGATGGTGCTGGGAGAGGGGCAGACACCAGCTGCCTGCTCCCAGCAAGGTCCTGCCTGGGGTGGAGGGAGCTTCAGATGCATCTTGCCTGGCACACCCAGTGCCTGGGACTGCAGAGACTGGGAGTGTGGCCCAGTGAGAGTCCCGGTGTGTGGCGGCAGCGCCGGGCAGGGCTGGCCCTGGTGAGTGCCGGTGGCCGCTGAGCGATCCCTGCCCATGTCACCAAACCCAGGGGAGAGCTTAAAGCAGAATCAAGCATCCAGCAAAGGACAAGAGGTGCAAATTAAACCTTGGGCAACCCATTGGCTGGGAGCTGCCTGCCCAACTCCCCAGGCTTTGCTCACAGATGGTTTTATTTAGATCTATGAGTTAAAGTGATAAAAGAGAAACACTTGTGGATAAATCACAGCACTGGGGCTGGGAGTGTGTGAACTCTCCAATTAAACTTGACAACTCTGTGAAGAATTGAATCCCTCAGATGCAAGTGGCGATTCCCAAAGCGGAGAGGCAACGGCTGTGCTACCCTCAGCTGTCCCGCCGCAGGACCGCGCAGTCGGCAGCGCGCTTCGACCGGAGAAGCTGGGGAGACGCTGGTGACGCCTTGACACCGCCTGTGGAAGCAGGTTTGTGTCACCAGGGTGTAAATTGAAATAATCTGGAATTGGATGTTTACCTGTGGGCTGTACTTCCCTGACATTTTCCTGCTCGATAGGAGCAGCATCAGCAGACTGAGAGCCACTAGCAAACAGCTCCTCCAGGAGATTAGTGCTTTCCTGCTACCGGACAACTGCCACTGTTTTTTAAAGCACTCCTTAATTTACCTCAAGTGTTTAATTTAAACTTCCCAGTAGCGGTGGTTTTGCATTCTCCCCAGGTATTCGAGGTGCTCAGTGCTGTGATTAATTGGGCAGGCATGATTTCTGGTATTTAGAGACCACTTGAAAGTGGAAGTGAGAAATGAATTGCGCCAGAAGGGTATGGGCTGTCTTTATTAATAGAGCAGATTAGATGGATCATGAAAACAATCTTCTAATTTGAAGGAGTCAATCCCATCTCGTGTTCAACAGGAGCTGTGACTGTTGAACTCGAGCCCCGCGGCTGCTCTCAGCGGCAGCGTCGCGCTGGGAGGGTGGGTGTGCAGACCCTGTGCCGGTGGGATTCCAGCGGTGGTACCCCATGGAGCAGGTCTCTTTGTGCCAGTCCTATCTCAGAGGGGGAGCCTGACCAGGAGAGGCTGAAGGCTCTGGGGCTGTTCAGCCTGGAGAAGAGGAGGCTGAGGGGAGACCTCAAGGTGGTCAGGGGCTTCCTGACGAGGGGCAGCGAAGGGGCAGGCGCCCATCTCCTCTCTGTGGGGATCAGGGACAGAACCTGAGGGAACAGCATGAAGCTGTGACAGGGGNTCAGGACATCCTGGGATTCTGGGATTCTATCTGAGCGGGGCTGCCTGTGGAAACGACCCCTCTGTCCTGCAGCCGCCTCCCACCCCCGTCCCGTGCCGCAGTCCATGGTGAGGAGGAGGAGGGCTTTCCCCAGGGGGATGGGGAAGCAGCCCCGAACCCAGTCAGAGCCTCTCCCATCATCAGCATCCCTGTGCCCGCTGCTGCGGGGCTCGTCCTGCCCCAGAGCTTGCCCGGGCGACGCAGGAGCGGGGGGAGGCTCCCAGCCCCGTGCTCCTGCGAACACCGGCGTTAAGGGGCACTAATAATTTTTCTCTTCTACACAATTGTGGAAAAGAGAAAGGGAGAAGGCACAAAAGACTGATGTGATTACGAGGTTTGTGTGCTGAAACCACTTCTGCCGCGCTTGTCAGAGCGTTTCAGTACGAGTTCCACGGGAAGGCTCTTTATTCTGCATAATGTGTGAATATATGTAAAAATAACAGCTCTGTTCCCTGTCTGAGGGTTTGCTCAATGAGGAAAATGGAGGGGAGATGAGACAAAAAGGGGTAAAAAAAAAAAGGCAAGGGAAACTAATTTCCTGTTATTTAAGCTGTATGGCTGGGAAGGCCCTGGGTCGCTCCTAGAGGGCTGTTCCAGATGTCAGCAAGACCCTGGTGTGATGGAACCAGCACACTCTGGTGCTGGGTGAACCACGGGCTGGCTGGCTGGGCCCAGGGATTGTGGAGAATGGAGTCAGGTCAGGACACAGCGGGGGACCCCAGGGCTCCATGTGGCCAGTTCTGGTTAATGTCCCTGCCAATGACCTGGGCATCCCTTTGGTAAGTTGGCAGGTGACACCCAGTTGGGTGGGAGTCTTGATCGGCCCAAGGGTGTGCACTGGTGTGCTCAGGGACAGGCCACTCACTACAGGAGGGATGTTGAGGGGCTGGAGCGGGTCCAGAGAAGGGTGATGGAGCGGGGAAGGGTCTGGAGCACGAGTGTGATGGGAACAGCTGAGGGAGCTGGGGAAGGGTCTGGGGGAGCCTGAGGGGAGCCCTGATGGCTCCTGCAGCTCCCTGATGGAGGGTGTGGGGACGGGGGTTGATCTCTTCTCCCAGCAGCACATGATGGGACAAGGGGAAATGGCCTGAAGTCGTGCTGGAGAGATTCAGATGGATATCAGGAAAAATGTCTTACCCAAAGGGGGGTCAGGCCCAGGGACAGGTTGTCCCTGGGGGATTTAACAGACTAGATGTGGAGCTGAGGGATATGGGAGAGTGGTTGGGCTCTGTGGTCTTAAAGGTCTTTTACTGCCTGACCAATTCCATGACTCTGTGATACCAAGGGCACAATAAAAAGGCTGCAGCTGGGTTTTGTGAGTGTGTTTGGGGCCTTTTATTGTGTTCTTTTAAATGGCCAAGTCCCATCACCTGCCACCCAGGCCTGGCAGTAAACGGCCCCAGCACCACGTATTCGGCAGGAGGAAGCCGCTTGGTGCTGTCTTGTGGCCAGTCCCTCTGTGCTCATCCCCTGACTTGGATGCCACTGCAGAGACCTCCTGACTTGGATGTCACTACAGAGACCTCCTGCTGTTGGCGGGCGGCGCGGCCGGTTCCGAGGGCAGGAGCTGGGCAGGCAGCGCCGCAGCCTGCTCCCAGCCAGGAGGGTGCGAATCACCCACCCCGAACCCCGACCCTGACCCTTCCCTTCACGCCTGGCTTGGGTGCAGGGGCAGGAGGGAGGTGCTGCGGGGTCAGGCGCGGTGGCTGCGGGGCACAGGGTGCGGTGGAGTCACGGCGATGCGTGTGCGCTCCGGTGCACGCTCGGACGGTGCCGCCGGGGCCGCGGCGCAGCACTGGCCCTTCGCGCTTCGGGAACAGCCGTGGCCCCGTGAAGTGATTTGTGCAGCTTGGAGGCTGTTAGCTTGTTCATCCCTCTCCTTATCACCATTTAATTGATGTAGCAGAGTTTTACATATCTTAGATTTAATGACTGAGTGGTAATCAGGATAATTTGCATATCTGGCACAGAAACGGAGCTGGAGAAGTTATCCTGGCTCTGAACAGAGTAAGTGGCATACTCGGTGTGCTGCTGGGCCACCTTGTGCAGCAAGTGGCCGGCTCCCTGTCCCCCATCCTCATTCAGGCTGGTTAGAAGGAGCCAGGTGTTAGTTGTGTTGAGCAGAGATCACACTCAGTGGGTGACCCACTTTCTGGGGTCCCCCTCACAACGACAGGGCTTCCTCCAGCTTTAGCTCTTGCAAGGCGCTAATCCCCGTGCTGGGAGAGTGCAGAGGGACACACTGCCAGCTGCTGTCACCTGTGCTGTGGCTTCTTGACACTGGACATCCTGTGCTGGGGCAGGGATGTAATTTGGGTCATCTTCAGGAATGGCTGTTTGTCCTGTGGCCAGACAGAGGGTGGATTGTACCCAGCACCGTGCCTTGAAACGGGGCCTGGAAGTAAGAAATTACATCACAGGGAGGGGTCATGAAGTCTAAAACCACTCTGCAGTTTCCCATGGTTATTAATTGCAAGAGGTGTTCTTTTAAATTAATTACCTATCAGTTCTGGCCAACCACCTCAAAAAACAGCACCTGGAGAACTGTTTTCACTGGAGTAAGGGGTGTGTTGCTCCAGGTAGGGTTGGACATTATGATGAAGGTCACTCCTTGCTGCCCATCTAAGAACCCAGAGGATGTGGCATCTGGAGGGACCATGCCATTCCCCTTCAGGGAGGGCAGAAGGAGGAGGAGGAGGCTGGGGATGGTGGGGCTGCCCCCAGAACCCCGCTCCAAGAGTTCACCTGGCTGGAGCTGTCTGTACACAGCTTGAGGGTGGAAGTCTGGGGCAGAGATGTTCCTTCGTGGCTCCTTAGATTGCTCTTAACTGCAGGGTTAAGGGTCTCCTCGGTGGCTGATGGAGGCAGTGTGGGGTGAGGTGGGGCTTAGTGTTAGGGTTAGGGTTAGGGTGCAGCCACTGGGCACAGTTCAAGCAACAGGTAGATACTGCAGCGGTGGCATCACCTCCAGGTCCATGCTAACCCCCCACGTCGCTCCGTGCCAGCTGGGCCTTGCCAGCCCGTGGTTCAGTCTGCTGCCACCACCGACTGGCCCAGCCCCAGGGCAGCAGGAGGTGGAGCTCAGCTGTGGTGGTGCCAGGGAGGTGGTGGAATCACCACACTGGGCACAGTTCAAGCAACAGGTAGATGTGGAGTTGTGGGAGTGGTTTAGAGGCTTCAGTGGTTTAGAGGCTTCAGTGGTGTAGGGCTGATGGTTGGACCTGGTGACTTTGAAGGGCTTTTCCAACCTCGATGATTCTATGACTCCATGATGCTTCTGAAGCAACTTGTGTGTTGAGGTTTTGGTTTCCTCTCTCTACTGAACAGTAGTTTATCGCACAGTAAGAGATTCAAAGGGGTGTTTAGTCTGTGAGCCAACAGGCCACTCCCTGGCAGGTCCACACCAGAAGCAACAAGCCCTCCTTTGCTCTCCAGACCTTTCTTTGGAGTGGGGTTCAGAGCTGGCACAGCACTGCCAATGACACCCCATGGCTGTTCATTGAGGAGCAGCGGTGTTCCCAAGCCACCTGCCGAACCCCTAGCCTCTTCCAGGGTCTGATGGAGGTCTGACTGGTCCCTAGCTTCCCAGAGTCCCCTCTGTCCACCCCTTAATTATGGATATTTCTGTTTTTCAGTCCTTTTAAGACCTTCCTTGTCCTCTGCAATTGCTTGTCGACTTCGTGACGCTCTCAGGATTGATTTCATTAGGCTCCAAAAGGTTCTCAGTGTGTTTCAGACCTCTTGGTTTTCCAAATTTGGCCTGGGAGGGCTGAACCTCTGAAGTTAAAATTAATTATATTACACATCTGGTCACGATCCACAATTCTGCTGTAGAGTTACCTTAGGGATAAAAGAGAAGTGTGGGTTATTTTGACCCTCTCTGGGCCATCGTGCAGGAGATGACTGGCCTACATGGTGCTTGGTCTTTCCCTTCTAACATGTTCCCCTCTCCCAGTATGTGAGTTCAAGGATGAGAAGCAGAGTGACCCTTTTTGACCCTTGTGTTGTAAACACACTGTGCCTCTGCTGGGTTTTGCTGTTGCTCCCGGAGCATCTCTTCCCCCAGATGAATCTAAAGGGCCTGAGCTCAGAGCTTTCTGCAGTGTGTCCATGCAATTGGTCGAGGGATGGAGCCAGTGCTGGGTTCCCCTTTACCCCTCCCACTGTAAAACCCAAAGGGACTGTCTGTCCGTGCCTCAGGCCACCAGTCCTGGGGGAAACCACGGCCCAGAGCACTGTAATGAGATAATTAGGATGAAACCTACACAGGAGCATCCGTGTCCATAGGTGTGGGCACGACGGACATGAAGTCAGTAAATCAGTTTAATAGACCAACTGCAGACGGATGGTGAGAAGAGGGATCATCCTTTAGAGGATGTGCATCCTTTAAGTCGAGCTCAGGGCTCATCAGGCAGGAATGACTTGGAAGATAAATGTCACAGGGAAAGTGTGACGACGCTCAGGGCTTTACACGATCAAAGCGCTCTCCCGGAAACTCTGTTGTCATGTTTTGACACCGTGTCACAACTCCTCGTGTTAGTCCTGAAGTAAAACCCAAAATGTTGATGATTTTTGGAGGTGCAAACAGAATCATCCAAATCTAGAAGGTAGAAACACAGCTGCTTATTAGGAGGGTTTTTCCCCTTAAAATCTGTACTTCGACTGCCTGGGTACAGCGTTTGTCGCTGCCGGCGAAACGAAATGTGCACAGACTGAATTGCCTCTGGCTGGCAAATGTATTCCTGGGGTACGTAATATTTTAAGCAGGTAGCACAGAACAAGTCTGCGAGTCAATCTGTCTCCAACTCATCAAGCATGCACAGCACTCTTCCAGCAAAATATTTTTAAAGGAAAAGTCACTTGGCAGTCGCTAACAAGCATACAGATAAATTAAACAAGTGATGTCTGTGGCAAAAAAAAGAGTTTTTCAGTGTGATTTCTAACAAAAAATCAAATCTGGCTTGTTACAAAGATCTCCAGTCCAGGCATCCCTTGCTCCAAAACCCATCAGTCGAGTATATCTTTGATGAGGCTGTGGATTCACGACAGGGAGCTGTGACGTGCAGGGTTTTCCCTGCAGGTGACCCAGGTGGCACATCCAAACCAGGCCAAGGGAAGGGTCACAAAGGGAAGATGATTCCACGTGGACATGTTGTTGCTGGACCCTCACTCTGGCTCCTTGCTCTTAGAGGTAACCAGAATCACTGGAGCAGACTCTTTGTTGCTTGCTGTGTGTGTAAAACGCTTGTCCTGCCTGAGTTCTTCATCAAAAGAAAGGAAATAACTTGTCACTTAGCTTGTTAAATGATGGATTTTAAAATGGATAATGCCGCTTATGTCTGAAATATATGTTGACACCAAAGATCAAAATCTTTCTGGAATTTGAAGGGGGGAAAAAAAAAATCCATTTAGAAATTCACCTGTCAAGCATTTGTTCCTCATGGGATGTGGCAGACTTCTGACATTTCATGTGGCATTAACCTCAGTGGCACCTGGAGAGGTAGGAGCAACACCCCCCCCACCTCCTGCAGCCGTCGGGACTTCTCCCACCCCCGTTTTGAGAGTGTGGAGTTTTATTCAGGTGTCCTGGGCTGACACCTTGACGTCCCAGGGGATATGCCAAAGGATGCTCGTAGACATGTCATGTTTCAGGCAGGAAACAGGTATGACCTATTCTGGAACAGGAGAGCATTTTCTGGATGTCAGTCCCTAATTAATGAAAGTGAGAAGACAATTACAGCAATTCCGTGGCTCCTGCCCTTGGGAACCTCTGGCAGGGCTCACTGGAGAGAGGAGGAGTAAGACTGAGGAGAAGCCAGCAGGAGACACTGCTGGTGGTCTGGAGGGTGACCCTGGTCCCAGGGTCCTGTTACAGCTTACTTAGTAGGATTGCAGCCCAAAATACCACTCGGGCTCTGAGTAAACATAAATAAATAAAGCTCCAGATGTGCTGGAAGTGGGCAGCTGAACTGGCCAGCACAAAGGCACCGCTCATGGCTGATCATTCCTGTAAGTGCCACCAAAATCCAGAGCAATCTCCCTCAAAGTGTAATTTTCAGTTAAAAATGGTTTCCCACCCATGTGTAAGCCACCTGTGTTTTATGTCAGACCTGCCTTTCATCTCTGTGACTGGTTCTTCTCTTCTCCAGGCCGAGCCAGCCCAGCTCTCCCAGCCTGGCTCCAGAGCAGAGCTGATCCAGCCCTGGGATAATCCTCATGGCCCCCTTGTGCCTTGTGCCTCCTAGAGCTGGAGGCAGCACTGCAGGGGGTTCTCCCCAGAGCAGAGCTGAGGGGACAATCCCCTCTCTTGACCTGCTGGCCACACTCCTTGGGATGCAGCCAGGATGCCGCTGGCCTCTGGGCTGCAAGCACACACCATTTCAGAGGAGCTGTGTGGGGAATGCCAGCCACCCTGAGCAGATAAACCCCCCCAAAGTTACCAGCAGACTTCTGCCAACTCTGTTTGACTGAATGTCACTCAAACAGACTGAACTCAGACCCTTCAGTATGTCTGTGCTGTCCCCCTGTCTGTCCAGGAGCTGGTCACTCTGTTCCCAGGGCTGGTGAGCAGGAGGGACCCTCTCCTCAGTACCAGCCCTCGAAGCAGCACTTTGCTGGAGGGGCAGCTCGGTGCAGACAGTTCCTTGGTGGAGGAGATGCAGCTGCCTGGGCTCCTTGGACTGGGCTCAGCTCTCCTGTGGAGCAGACACATGCAGCGTGTGCCGCCAGCGCCGGGCAGCGGCATGGGGGTGGCGTTTGGCTTTGCCGCTGATTCTGAGCTTGGTTCACTCTGAGGAGACGTCACTCCTCATCCATCCACTGCCACACGTGGGCTGATGCTTGTGACACGGGCTGCATCTTCCCCTGGGAGCAGCACAGCCAACACTGAAGCTTTTAGGCGCTGTTCCTTCTAATAAATACAGCAGTCCAGAAAGAATTAAGTAACTGCCACCAAATTGTCAAGACTTGGGGGCTTTCCAAGCCTCCCAAAAGCCCTGGGTTGAGTTTTGGTACCTGCTGGATTTCCCTTGCAGCCATCACAGACACAAGTGTGAACGATGCGCGTTGCTCCGTGACTCTGTTTCTGGTTGCCCAGGGCCAGTTCCTGTCTCTGTGTTTTAACTAAAACAGAGGTGTGGCAGGACACCCCTGCCCAGGTCCTTTGGCCATCAGCTGCCCAAGCCCAGGGTATTTCACCAGAAAATGCACAATTTGTCCTTTTTTTCTCTTTATGGAAGGGAATCATTTTGAGGCATTTTGTGTCAGCAGTTTCACAGTGTGATGAGGAGGGGATTTTGCAGCCCCTACACTTCATCAGTACGTGCAGATAACTGCAGTAAGGCTGCCCACTGCTGGGGCTCGTCATTTCCCGGGTTGGCCAGTGAAATTGTCCAGCATGGTGACATCCTGGTTTGCCTGTGTGAGCCACGGTGAGCCACAGAGCTGTGGGCAAACCCATCGTCTCCGTGTTCCCCCCTGGCACCAGCATCGCTTTCACCAGCACAGCGGGCGGGTTCCTCAGTGCTGTGGTGTCTTCTGTCTGAATTCCTCCCGGTTAGATGTACCAGAGGTGAGGGAGCCCTAACCCGGGTTAGGGCTCCCCCACCTCTGGTGCATCCTCCCGCTGGGAACTGCGAGTGATTGACACATCGTTAAGTTGGTACTAGAGGTGTTATTTCAGACCGCTATGACTAATTACTCACAAGTGATGAGAATTTGAACATCAATTCCCAGCTCTTGCTCGGGGCAAACACACTTCTCATAAGCCTGTTTTGTTCCCTGGGGGGGGTCAAACGCTACTGGCGTTCATTGTGATTGCTCATTCGCTGCCTTTCAGTGTTCACAGAAAAGCCACTGTCAGTCCCAGGATTTCAATTAAGCACTGAAATGATGTCCTAGATTATTTAAAATAATATTTTTTTGCATTGTTTAAATTGTTTCTTTTGCTGTTGGTCTGTCAGACTCAAACATGTGGACTTTATGTGCATGGACAAGCAGAGCACCTCTGCTGTTACTCCCAGTGATAAGCCTGTACACTTCCAGCTTACCTTGCCATCAGTGCCTGTGCTCTGGTCCAGACTTTGCTCACCAGTGCACTAGAGTGCACTCCCTGTGCTGCAGCTTCTCGTCCTCTCGTGATGCTCTCCAGAAACACTCGTCACAGAAGCCAGTAAATGGTTCTTGGGGCCAGACCGGCTGAGCAGATGCTGAGTCTCAATGTCCCTTCTCTTTAAGTTCATGGATCTCTGACAACAGGCAGCTGCTGCTGGTTTTGGACCTGGGGGCATCTGCTCTTTAAACATGTAGGTGGGAAATGGGAAGCACCGAGAGCTGACGCGGTGACATTGAGACAGCCGCTCTCACACCAAGTGCTGGGCCATGCTGTGGGGGCTTGTCCATAGAAATAGTCACCAAAAAATGGAGAGATTTGAGAAAATCATGACTAAGGTCTGAAAAATGTGCCTTTACAATTGCAGGCTTCAAGGTAAAGAGTTGATCATTGCCTAATAGCAGCTGCATGAGGAAGGTTTCTGATGGTGCCATGATTTAATGAAAGCCATACCAGGAGTAATGACATCTGCAAAGATGCCCCTGAAAAACCCTGAAAATGTAGGAGTGACCTGCCTGGGGCATCTTAGGACACAGAAGTTTTGTTTAGTTGCTTGATGTCAAGACTTATTTCAAGCCCGTTTTCCTGCGATGTGGCACGTCCAGACGGGCTTTGTGTGGTCTGATGGAGAGCTCACATGGCAGCTTCTCTTGCAGGTGGAGCCCTCACTGAGGGTCTCTGGTGGCTTCACTGCATGGTGTTGGATGGTGTTGGTAGGGAAGGAATGTCGTTTAGACCTTTGTGCCAGCTGTGATGGAAATCAGCTGACCTGTCTCCGAGCTGCTCACAGCAGACAGGCACATGAATACAGACATGTCTGGTGGCATCAGCCTCATGGTCTGGGAAAACAGGATTAAAAATATGCTGAAGCTTAAACAGGTTTACACGTGATGTGAAGTGTTCTGTGGTGCTCTGTCCAGGCACCATGCTGATATTTCAGTTGGAAAACCAGCAGTTTGATACGTTCTGGGTAGGTCAGGAGAGGTGCTCGCTTTTAGGGCAGTAATGTCCAACTTCTAACGTTCCTCTGATGCTGAAGCTGCATTCCCTGTTTTAGCGAGTGCTGAAGAGTCTGTTTCATGGCAGGTGTCGCTTAGGTGACGCTTCAGGGGCTCTGGAGTAACCCAGGAGTATTTTACCGTTAACTGCTGGTGAAAGCTCCGCTTCAGAAGGTATCCTTGTGACCACAGTGACTGCTCTGTGTCGCTGCCAGGAGTGGTCTCCCAGATACACCGGATCAAAATCTGTTCAGCCCGTGTCCTGTGCGCCGCTGCCTGAAGCAGGCGCTGACGTGTGCGAGCGCGCGTATCGGTCAGTGATGCACGAGAAGCAGGAGTGTGCACACAGGTGAGCTGTGCTTGTTTGGTGACTCAAACCCATCTGGGAGGTCTGCTGTGCCCTGGCAGATCACAGCTCTCTGCTGGTGGTATTGCAGTCTGACAGGTACAGCACCTTCCTCACACGCCACGCGGAGGGTGGCGTGTGAGCGTCCCAAGTGCGAGCCCACGGCGTGCTGGGGCCAGTCAGGCCTCGTGGTACCTGGCTCGTGGGTCTGTTTGCTGTTGCACCTCCTCTCACACAGGGTTTTGATACTCAGAGAATGATTGGCCTCTGGAAAGGTGACCATGAAATTCCATTTCTGTTCTGGACTGTAAGCGTGGCCGAAGTTGTTGTTTTATCCGTGTTTTCCCCCCAGTGATGTCACCCTCTGCTCTTACTCCTGACCCAAACCACGAGTCCCCACGTAACAGCCCTGAGAGAAGCGGCGACTGATCTGTCAGGGAAGCAGGGGACCTCTCTGGGGGCTGGCTTCCCTCCACCACTGCCACCCCTCACAGATCCTGACCCCCCTCGGAGCCAGAGGAGATGGCTGATATGCAAAGATTGTTTGCTAGACTCCAGCGGTGCTGTGGTTCCAGCATCAGCTACGGGAGTGCTCTAAGGCTTCGCTTTGTACCATCGCTCAGAGATTTACAAAGTCACTACCAGGAGGTTCCTCAGGTTTTTAATCTTAATACCTGGGGAGAAAACATGCAATCCACACAGACTTCCAATCTGATATTTCATTAACGAGATTAAGTGAGTAAGCTGAATTATACATGTAAATCGAATAGGGAACAGAGCAGGATAATATGAAGTCAGCACATTAGTTGATGGATCAGGGTGGTTATCGATGTGCTGTGATCAGTGGTCTCTGTACCCTCCATCCAGCGAGCTACACACCAAAACCCATGATCCCACCCGCTAAAGACTTTCTTCATCTCATATCGCCTCTTCTGCTGCAGGACAACAGACCTGGGGAATAAGGAAGGAGCATTATGGAAATCTCCTTGGGTTTAGGAAGCATGACATACTGCTGCAAACCATCTTTGCAAAGGAAGCTGTGGCAGAAGCCAGGGAGATAAAGGTGCTCTGGGGTGGATGTGTGATGGCCCAGAAAATCCTGTTTGCTGGTACTGGTGGTCACCTCAAAGCAGCACCTCTGGGTTCCGGGCTCTGACTCAGTGGGTGCTGCTTGGAATTTTAGGAATGTGACACGATGATGATGATGACGGCTCAGGGGAACCTTCCCAGAGCTGTACTCGCAACCTGCAGCACAGAGCAGGACCAGGGCAGAGGGTGGGTCAGGCAGGTCAGGGTTATCAGGCAGATTGGGATTAGGGGCTGCTGTGGTAGGGTAAGAGGGACCCAAGTGACGCCAGGCTGGCGGGGGCGATAAGCCCTGCTGAGCAGCTAGAGATGTTCCAGAAGGCACCAAGAAGGGTTGGTGGTGTATGAGTACAGGTTGGAACCTCTGATTTGATTAGCCTAAAGAATTAGCAAATAATGCTTTTAGATGAGCAATTGGAATTGAGAAGGTGAATTTCCAGGCAGCTGGGTGTACTCTTAGGTGTGCTTTAAGAAGAAAAAAAAACACCCAGGAGATCCCACAATACTGCACTGGAGATGGCTGTGCCCCAGAGGAGACTGAGAGGGTCCTACTCTGGGACAGGAAAAAAAACCCTTATTATTTGGGTCATAAAATAGGGGGCAGGGTACTCTCGTTGTAACGGTTATTGTAATGCTGGTGGAGCCTCTGAACACCCTGACTCATCCTACTCTGGCCAACTGACCCTCAGTTCGAGCCTCCTGCTGTCTGACTGCTCCTGGCCCAGCAAGAGGGATGTCTCCTCACCCTGGACCTGTAGCAGAGCAGGATGTCCAGCACTGGGGTGCTGAGCCTTGTCGCCATTGTCTCCACAGTGCATTAACCCTTCGCATAGCGAACTCTGCTCTTCACCTCTGTGAACTGAAGAGCTCCAAACAACCCAGGAGGGGCTTCTCCTCCTGCCCTTTGCATGCTGTTAGCCTGTGTCTTTGCAGACTTGTCCAGGCTGAAGCTTCCTGGGGATGTTTTCAAACTGCTCTTGCCGTGTCTTAAAATAGTTCAGTGTGGGCTGCTCGCGAGTTGACAGTATTATCTGTGTATTTGGCATCAATATTAGCGAGCTGCTGTCATTTGGCAATTATTTCCACAGCACACCATATGGTGGAGAAAATGTTTTCATTCACCCACACACGACGGAAGGCTCACTGCGAGCCTCGCACTGGGTGCAGCCTCATCCGCGGAGGGGTGGCCAAGCCAACCCGCCACCCAAAGACACACGTGAGCTTCTGCTGGGCAGGAGGGACGGGACCTCCGCAGGAGTATCTTGCTGGAGCGCGGTGTTTCCCCCTTGGGTTAGGAGAGCCGCCGGTGTGCGAGGTGCTGGGTCTGTACCGCTCCTCCTGATGCCTCTGTAGGTGCTAAAGAGGAAATTGTTCTGCCTTTTTTATTCCTTTACCCCACCACTGTTGGGTCTTCCTGGTGGAGTGGTGGACATGGGATGGACACAACTCCTGCCTCGTGACTTGGGTGCGTATCGCTGCAGGTGTAGCGTGTCGGTCCAATTCCCACACCGTGGGGGGGGATGTGGCACAAGTCTTCTCAGGCAGGAGGAGTGACACGATGAGCGCCTCGTGTCTCAGAAAGGTATAATTAGAGCTTGTGTTTTATAAATAGGCACCCATGGATTCACTCCTCCTTCGAGGATTCGTTATTATACGCATTTCCCGCTGCCTAATATGTGCTGAGCTCGTTCAGCAGCCTTGTTCTGTCAGTGTAAGAGCCTGAGTAAGATGACGGCTCAAATCTATGGAAATCAGAGCCCGTCGGTCGCGGTGCTGACGGCTGCTGGCGCACGCCCGTGGGTGCTACCTCAGATGGCAGCACACCAGGCTGCTTCTCAGTTTCGAGGGGCGTGAAACAATTCTGTGGAGGATTTTGCTGAGCGCTTCGGTACATGGTCATGGAATGGACTGTGAGGAAGGGAAATGCATTTATGGAGATTTTGGCATTTGCTTTCAATCCTACTGGCAACCCCCCACCACAGTGCCATGAGTTCTGGAGTTACCTGTGAGGGAGGTAGTTGCCAAATAGGAAATTTCTGCCGATTTCAGTACTTCTCAGGATCACTATTTTCATTTTTCTTGTGTAAGAGATTTATAAAATGGAAAGCAGGTGTTGGAAATGAGACCTGCAGAAGCCTTTCTTTAAAAACGTGGAAGCACTGTGTCTGTGTCTTCTGGGATTTATCCCTTCCTATCCCCTCACCCCTTCTCAGACGCATTCTCAGGGAGTGCGTTGCGTGAGGGAAGCCTTTTCGTGCTGTAACTGACGGTCCAGTGGGACTGATCAAGATGAGCTCTGTTTTACACAGCAGTTCTGCAGAAACATCCAAAATCGCCCTTCAGAACCCAAGCTGACAGGTCCTTCGGGTGCCTTGGGTGGGTTGTCTGATTCTGGGCTGCTTGAGACACGTTAAAGAATGTGGAGCAGTGGCTGGATGCTCTGGGAAGAGTTTGCACGACAGCAGAGTAATAATGCAGCGTCCTTGTTTTTATGTGATGCTTTTACTATGGGAGGGAAAGGCAGGAAGGGGACATAATGGAAAATATTACCTGAGAATGTTAATTACTAAGAATTCCTAAGCTAATACAGATCTTTACTTTTTTTTTCTTTCTTCCTAAATAATTTGATTTTTTTTTTAATCTCTGGGAAGACTTTAGTCATTACCTCTATTTTTCTTCTACTCTTTGGCCATCATGAAAATGTCTCAAAATTACCAATTTTTTGTGAAATTGGACACAAAACACGACTCTGAAAATTCTTTTTTCATTTTCTGTGTCCCACCAACATCCCATCATCACGTACATCCACCCCCCTGCCTCCAGTGTAAAATGCTGATCACCTGATTCAGAAGCCGGTGCCAAGTGTTTATTACCAGGGACAGTATTGGGGCAAACATCAGGCTGTGTTTTGGATGCAATGGATGATGGTAACCAAAGTCATCTGGCAGCTAGGTGGAAATTCTTGATCATTTCAGAGATACATATATATCTCAAAATCCAACAAATGTATATATGGAAATTGTCCGTTTGATTCTCACAGAGCTCTGAAAAAGGGTTGTGATTAGAGCTGTTAATACAGTTAAGGGACAGAACACCTTACACTGCTGCAGCATCCTTGCTTTGAAGCTGAGATACACCTTGAATATGCTGTGGCTGGGGATGCTGGGAACATGAGATAGGACAAGCAGATTTCCAGTCAATGGTAAATGATGTAGAAATAGAGCCAGTTCCCGGAGCGGCTCCCGCTTAAGGGTAGTAACTGGTAACCATGGTCCAAACTATGCTGAGAAACGGTATTCAACATGACCAGGAATTAAGAAGAAAGTGGCTAAACCAGAAGAGTGGCTAAATGCAACTATACAACAATCCAACTACCCAATAACCCAACTAGTCAACAATCCAACTATCCAATAACCCAACAACCCAACTACCCAACAACCCAACTACCCAACAACCCAACTACCCAACAATCCAACTACCCAACAACCCAACAACCCAACTATCCATCAACCCAACAGCCATCTGGATCAGGCAGAGAGGTGTCCCCACCCAAGTCCTTTGCCTGGACGCAGGCAGGATGGGCAGTGTGTCACGGTGCTCTGCCCGCAGGCCATCAGTGACTGGGTGGTGCTCATGGCCTTGCCCATCACCCCCTCCTATGCAGGGTGCTGGTTATGGGATGCAGATCCCAAGGACCAGCTCTCTCAGGGTTTGTCTTGTCACTCCATGTCCATGTTTTGGCACTCGCACGAGGAACAGCCACCGGCGAGTTAAACGCACAGAAGGAAACGAAGCAAAAAGCCAAGTGTGAAGTTTGTGAATCAGTCTTGAATATTTGAGCAAACTGTTAAGCGAATACTTGCAAACAACAAATAAATTTAGCTCTTCTAAATGGGGCTAAACAAAAATATGCTGTTGAATCACAGGAAGCATCACATGGCCTTGCTGCTGCCAGGTCTGAAGGTGCTGAGCTCCCTCAGGTGAAACAGACAAGTGCAGTTCATGCTGATGTGACGGATTTCTCTCTTCCCTCCGTGGAAGTGATTTTTCTACACATCTGGTGTGAGATTATTTTCTTTTCCCCTCTTTTTTTTTTTTTCCTCCCCTGCAAGCTTCCTAGACTTGGGAGGAGTTGGGAAGATTCAGATGAAAGAATTCGGTCTCTAGAGCAACACTGATTGGCATAACTGCTATTGACTCCTGACCCTCTCTTTTTTCCATTGATCTGCAAATAGCATGAAAGCCAGGGATGTGAATCTAAAAATGAACAAAACAAAATAAGAAGCTTCGCTTCGGCTATTGTTGATTGAGATTTATGGGCTCGGCGCGAAATTAAGAGATTGTTGTTGCTGGAACAGCTTTTGTCCTTCTTGTTCAAAGAGGAGCAAATTATTTGATTGTTTGTTAAGGTCAAGTAAAAGCAACATCATGCGACTCATTAAGGGTTGCAGAGCGCTCCCTAAAATTAGATCCCAACTATTATATCGCATCTTTCCTGGATGATCCGAGTACTTAATGTACCAGAACACTCAAAGGGCTCCGTACGCGAGACAGGCGGGTGAATTCTTTCCCGGACAAAAGCTGATCCCCACGTGGTTACGTGACTTCTCCTCCTGACACCAGCACAACATGTTTGTGAGAGGTGCCTCCTAGCTGGGGAAGGTATTTCCCCCAAAGCTGGTGAGACAGCACCGCACTCACAGTGTGTTCTATCTCAGGAACCAACTGATACCGTGGATGCTGGCTGTCCAGCTGCATGTCTGTCACAGGAGGGACAACATCAACCACAGGCTGCGAGGCTCGAAGGTGAGACTCATCTGGTGGATCTGAATACTCCTTCCCCACATGCCCCTTTTTTTTTGTGCTGTAATGAAAAGAGATGGCATTGCCTGGCTTGGGTGCAGAGCATGGTTGAGATGAGACAAAGGAAGAGCTGAGACCCTTGGGAAACAGACGTGTTCGGTTAGTGTTGGTTCAGTTTGTGAGGTTTTTTAATTTCTCCTACACAAAATGTTTAATGTGAAAAACTGGGAAGTGTCCACGGATTCAGGAAGTAGTGGAATGGCCTATTTTTGTAGCAGAGAGCAAGGATTATGCTACTTAGTGGTTTGTCTAGGCTGGTCTTCTGCTATCAGAGGGAAGGTAAGGCAATTATTGCCTGTTTCAGCAAATGACAAAAAGCCATGACGGGAAAAAGGAGGAAGGTGAAGCCTTGAGATGATCTCCTCAGAGCAATGGAATGGGAGCCCTGCAAAGGGGACGGCTATTTGACCATCTATTAGCCTTGGAAGGAAGATGTGTGGGGCAAAACAATAGAAGGTTCTTCAGGACTCACTGAAGGTGCTGGTGAATGTGTCATCTGCACCTTGCATAGAGAACCTTCTCTGTGAAGGTTTCTCCATACTCCAGTGTCTTGCTGCTGTTGTGAGGAGGGCTTGTTGACACAGCTCAGTAGCGGTTTGTTGTCAGGCTGAGCTGATGGTTTTTTAGACACTGCTTCCCCTGCAGATGTGATTTGGGAGAGCATTCAGGGGTCTCAGTGCAGGATCTCAGCTTACAGGTGCAGTGATTTGAAAAGGAGACAAAGGTTTGGATGACAATATCGGAGAAGTAGGTCATCCACTCTTGAATAATGGTGATGATGGCAACTGGATCCCTACTGGGATTCTGGATCATTATGCAAAGTCCAAAAGCGGCTCTTGAAGCTGAGGTGTTGCCACTGGTGAGACCTCAGTGAAGAAAACGAGACCAAAATCACTATGTTACTGGAGTTCCTCTGGAGACAGATGTCCTGAGGATGCTGAGGTTGGAGAACCGCTTTGACACTGCTGGTGTCAGAGCTTGATGCACGGTGGTACAAATGGGGTGAGAGTGCTGTGCAGCTGTGATGTCGTGTGGTTGCTGGCTGACGGGATACATGCCTGGAAAGGTCCTACAGCAGATTGTTTATGTGGGATGGTGACAGTGTGAGGTGTGGGACACCTCCTATTGACCCCCAGTTAGTGAAAGCAGCTGAGATGTACAGCTGGAGCCTGTCCTACCGGCAAACCCACCACACAACACCGTGCCCTCTCAGAAATACTCCACACAGCAGTTTTGATACGGGATGTCCAACTTCGGCTCGCAGGAGGTTCCTGCTGCCACGGTCCCAATGGGTGGGCACTGCAAACTGTGGCAGTTGCATGCAGGCTGGCAAGGAGAACTGCCTCACCACCGAGTTGTATTTAATATTAAAGAGGCACAACTGTGTTACAGCAATAGCACCAGCAGCAAGCCTTCCACATCCTAATTTGTGAGCCAATCGCTCTCTCTCTTCCATTGGGAAGGAAACTGTAGTATCCTGTGCTGCAGAAGAGGAGGAAGAATTCCCTTCTGTGAGCACTGGAATTTGTTTTGGCAGCTGGAAAGGTCTGATGTGATGGGATGTGCCAGGGAAGGCTGAGGCTTACATAGGAGGGAAACAGGTTTATCAAAGGAGCACCAGCGTGGGGTCCCCCCCACGGCAGACAGTCCTCCACGACCTTCTCCACGTTGAGTCCTCTCCCACAAGGCCTCGGCTCTTCATCACCTGCCCCAGCGTGGGTCACTGCTATAAACTCATAGAATGTCTCTCAGTCCCAGACTGCTGCCCCCAGCCTGGTCCCCACAGAGTCACCATCCCCCCCAGCAAACCCACTCCAGCCTGGGCCTCCATCTCTCTCTCTGCCTCTTATCTCTCTCCACAGGCTGCAGGTGCCGCCAGGACCTTGTTCAATTGTAGGCCCCAGATCCTTCCATACTCCTCCCCCTGCTCCATGGTGGGCTCCTGCCTGGCCCAGGTGCCTCTCATTGGCCTACAGGTGGGGTCTCTTTGTCCTCCACGGGCTGTGAGGGGACACCCACTTCACCATGGTCTTCTCCACAGGCCCAAGGGAATCTTCTCTCAGCGCCTCCTCCTCCCCCTTCACTGCCCTTGGTGTCTGCAGAGTTTCTCTCATCTTCTCACTCCCTTCTCTGGGGGCAAGACAGCTGTTTGTGTTTTCCTCTCTCTAAACTGTGATTCCCAGAGGCCTGTGACCGGCGCTGATTGGCCCAGGTGGCCTTGTCAGTAACAGGGTTTGGGATTGGGCCTTGGGAGCCCAGCTGGGATTTGCTCTGCTGGACCCTTAAGAAGCTTCTAGCAGCTTCTTACAAAAGCCACGTTGCAAACCCACCACAGGTGGCAGAGCTGCTGCGAAGGAAGAGTCTAACACGGTGCTGGCCAGTGGTGCCTGAGGGAGCGTGAGGTGTTCCAGAACTGCCCTTGGTGTCCTGGTGGCCCCGCATCAGGTAATGTCGCTTATGCAGGCGGAGGCCCTGCTCGGGACCCAGCTGGCCGGGTGCGTGCGGCCTCCTGTGCTGCCAGGAGCAGCTGGATGGGGTGGTGGGTGCTCGGGTAGACCTGTGGGGTGAGCAGAGCCCCTTGCCCGGGCGAGCTGCCCGGAGGCTGGCAGCACTCAACACGTGGGAGAAGGCCGCGGGAGGGAAAAGGCTGCTGCTTTCTGTGTGTCAGTGGGGGTCTCGGCTCCTTCTCCCCCTCACCCCCTCCCCCCCCGCCCTGGGCGAACGCCTGCGGGTGTCCTGCTGGGAAACGAGCCCCAGATGCCGCTCTGGGACTCCAGAGGCGACCGGATGGTTCCTCTGGGCATTGCGGCAGGGAGGGGCCGAGGCCCGGCCGCGGGTTGCGGGGCCGTCCCGAGCGGGGAATCCTCCC
>VXBZ01000525.1:34087-51519 GCA_013399135.1 Heliornis fulica
GTGCTGCAGCGCTGCGGGGCTGCAGCCCGGCACCGCGCCCGCCAGGCTCCGGCTGTCCAGAGGGCTGCCTGCCTGTCCGGCTGTCCGGCTGCCCAGTGGGCTGCCTGTCCGGCTGCCTGTCTGCCTGTCCGGCTGTCTGGAGAGCAGCTTCTCTTCGGCGCTGCTCCTCGGGCCAGAGGTTGGAGCGGAATTTGTTTACCAGCAGCCGTACACCGTACTCAGTCCTTGTGAATCCGTTTTTCCAATTTAAGTCTGTTAATCCTCTGTTTTGGTTTGATTATTCCCCCGCCCTCCTCCCAATTGCTAACTTTTTATTCCCATGCCGTACTTCTGTCGCGATATCGCTGTAGTTGGGAAAAACGCCTTCTCTGCCTGCCTGGACTGTGGCTGCGGCGGGTTGAGCCTCGCCGCTCGTGATAAATCTCTGCCTCAATTGGCAGTAGTTTGACAGGGTGAAGTGTCTGGCTCTGTTATTCACCGTTGCGGTGTCACCCACCTGGGTGCTCAGATTACAAAGTATTTTAGCCGTCTGCGTTTTGGATGGCCCTGCGATCCGCTGTGAAACGCTGCTGTGAGGTATTTTCGGCAGGAATTTGGAGTCGTTCTGCAGCAAGCCAGCCTGCCTCTGGTGTAGTAGCTCCTGAAAATACAGTAGATGTCTATGTAGGGCAGCTACGTTGTAGCTGACAAGTATTTTTTATGTATATCTCGGTTGTGCTTGGTGTTCGGAGGTACCCTTAAAATCCTCATGTTTCTGTCTGCAGAACTGGCAAACCAGAGGAAATTAAAAAAAAAAGTCTCTTTTATTTGAGCAGTTTCAGATTTAAAGGATGCCGAGAGAGTAACTCGGCGAGTGGGTGGCAGTTATGCCGGCTCCTCGGCCAGCGTTAGCCCCTGCTGGGGTGTAAACACATACAGACCCCCAAGTACTTTATTTGGGAGCTGTGGGATGAGGCTGGGGTGACCCACGGCTGGTGTCGGCTTCCCAGATCTCTGGCCGCGCTTGAACCTGTGTGCCTGCAGCTGGGCAGGTTACATAAAAGGGACCAGAGCTGGGAGATGGAGCTGCTGCTCTGGTCTCCCCTGAGGCAGAGTATCTGTGAGGAGGTGCTGCTGGAGCGGACCTGGACGTCGCTGCTGGCTCTGGAACAAAGCAGCAGGGTGGGGAAATAACGGGCGTTGCTCCTGGGGTTTAATTTCTCATGCTCCGTGATTAACTTCCTTCATTTCATGCGCCTTTTGTAGGCTTCTGCCCAGACCAGAGTTTGTTTCGCTTTCAGCCGTCGCGGCAGCTCCGGCGGTGGATGCAGGGTCGCCGTAGGAGCGTGTGCGGGAGACGGGCAGAGCTGCTTCTCTCCAGCATCTCGCTGCCTGGATTGTTCCTCGCTGGGTGTTTGTAACGTGGCTGTGCTCCGATGTGCGTTGATATCATTGCAGCCAGACCGTGTGGAGCTGGCGGTTTGCTGAACCGCAGATCCCAGCGAGCCGGGAGGCAGTCTGGGCGTTGGGAAGGAGGTTTTTCCCTTCCAGCCCCGTCGCCGCTTGAACCGAGCTCCTCCCGGTTACTGCGCAGCGGTGCCCAAAGCTGGGTGTGTGGTAGCCCCCAGGCTCTCCGCGACGGCCACCACCTCCCTTCTGCTGGCACATGTTGATTCACCTCCGCCTCAGGCTTCCCCAGCTCCATGTGTTCTGTCAGCCACAGCTTCCAAAGTTACCTCCTCACTCTGCTGCCACATCAGCACCGTGCCCCGAGCACCCAGCGCTCTGAGCGAAGGGATGAACGCTGGAACGTGGGAGAAATTCCCCCGTCGGGAGTCAGCGCTTTCTGGGCTGGGGGAAGATTGGGGTGATTTATGTGATGCGCGGTTAGGTGGAGGCGTCCCCTAATGAGAGGGCGTTGTGGGTGCTGTAGGAGGGCACGCACCCTGCACCGGCTCCCCTGCCGCTCGGGGTTTAGCTCTGCAGCTTAATTACCTATCGACCCACATGTTGTGAGGAGTGTGAGTAAACGAGGTCACCTGCAGGGAACCACAGGTGCACTTTGACTTGCGAGTCCCGTTGTGGGATGAAATGGGAGGGTGGAAAGCAGGGGAGAAGGCGGCAGGTGGTGTGAGCCCGGTTCTCACGTGAGGTTTTCCCTGTCCGTACTGAGGATGAGGAGTAAACCCCCTTCAATGGCTGAGGCTGTCCAGGAAAGCATTAACACGGAGTAAAACCAGCGCAGCTCCCTCACGCTGAAGAGTAATTCCCGTGGAGTGGAGTCGGTCGGTGCAGGCTGCGCGTCCTTCCAGCAGGAGCAGAGCCACCGGCATCGCTGCCTGCCCCGTGCTCTGGCTTGGCCAGGTCCCCTGCCTCCCCTCGCCCTCGCTGCACACCGCTGGGGGGGCACTGGACCTCTGCAGGGCTTCGATGGTGCTGGGATGCTCATGGTTCTCCTGTGGCTCCCGGGCCAGCACTCCCCATCGCTGGCACCAGACGCAGCCCCCCATGCATTGCAGCCCTCCATGCATTGCCCCCCAGCTGAGATGGACCAGCTGAACAGAGCCTGCTTTGGTACAGAGACATCTCGGGGGTTATTTTGTAAGTTCCTTCTGATGGAGAGTTATTCCTGTCGCCTCAGTGATCACAACCCGGTGCCTTTGCTTTGTGTTCAGCCAGGGACGGACCCATGTGGCCCCAGCCCGTGTGTCCCTGCGTGCCGGCGCTGTATGGAGTCACAGCAGCGATGTGCTTCTTGTACAGAGCAGAACAGTTGGGGGGAGACACTTCTTTTTAGAGGCCCCCCCGCACCTTTCCTGCGTTCGTTACGGCGCCCAGTGGAGCTTTGATAGAACTCACGAGGAAGGGGAGAGCGAGTTACAAGCCCACCAGTTTATTCAGGGAACAAACTGGTGCTGGAAGCGCTGGGCACAGTCCGTGTTTCAGCTCTCGGTTTCTCCAGTGCCCCGTGTCAGACCTCCCGTGGGGACAGGGGTCGTTGGGTGCTTGATGCTGTCCGTGACCCCGCGAGCAGCGGCGGTTTCCGAGGAGGTTCTGTGAGAGGGGACACACGCAGAGCAGCCTGCGAGGAGCAGGCGTGGGAAAGCTGCTCCTTCCTCCCACCACCCCTCGGCACCCGGGAGAGGATGCTCGGGGGTGCGACGGCCTCATCGGCTGGGGTGGGGGCTGCGTGTCCCCCTCCCACGGGGGGGATGCGCAGCCGGGAGCTCGCGGCTCTGGCACTGCAGCAAGAGGCGTTTCTGCTTCCAGAGGAATGAAAGAGAATTTCTGTGTGACTTTCAGTGCTGATCCTTATCTGGGTGTGTGCTGCTGAGGAAACGGGTTTGTTTATTGCCTGTCCCTGCGTGTGGCATCTGCACGCCGTGAAGCCAGACATCCCCTGGGTACCTGAGTGCACAGACCTGGAGGGGTGAGGACACGTTCTTCAGCAATCAAACTGTCACTCCTGCGTTCAGTTTTATGGAGAGCTCACGGGTAACCAGAGCTGCTGCAGCCAGTGGTGCTTCCACACTCTGTAGTGACAGTGAGTTAGGTCTTGGAGGTGGGGATGGTTTCGGAATGCTCTGTCGCCGCGCTGTGACTCGAGTCGTGTGTGAACCTCCTGCTCTGCAGTCTGTGAACGGCAGGACATCCTCCTGCGAGGAGTCAGACCTTGGGCTGGGATCCACGGGATCACCAAAGGGGCTTGTGAGGGGTGGGAATGGTGGAAGCTGCAGAGCAGATAACTGGCTGGGATTACAGAGTGGGTGCTGGTTTGGGAAAAGCAGGTATCAGGTCCAGGCCAGGCCTGTCAGCCGGGCACTGAACGCTGTCCCCATGGCTGTGGCCCCAGCCATCCCTCCTGGCCATCCTGTGTGACTCTTACCTGAGGTTCATGGCAGCCAGCAGCCACCTGAGAAGGGGGGTGGTAGGAGGGGTTGGGGTTTTGGAGCTTTGGGGGCTTTCAGTGGGCTTTCCAATCAGGACTTCTTCGCATGTAGCCTGTGGGCTCCTCTTCCTGCCTCAGAGGGTCAGGTCTGCACCATCGCGCTCTCCTGCGCCTCAGGGACTTGGGTTGTCCTCAGAGGCTTCATACGAACCGATGGGGAGCGTGGGATGGGCTGTGGGGTGGCTGCAGATGGACACAGTCCAGGGGCATGTTTTAATGGTGTGACCTTGCTGGTTTTAAAAGGTTTGGGCACATGTTGGACAGCTGAGCTGTAACGAGCTGTCCCTTTCGGTGGCCGCTTTCAGTGTTCCTCACCTGCTTCTTCTCCAGACGTTTCTACCACTGGAGGAGGACGTTGCTGTGTGGGGAGCAGGGTGAGCAGCCCCTGGTGCCCTCAGGGTCTCCTGAGTCTGGCCAGGAGCTGCAGCCCCGAGGGAGCACTCGGTGAGCCAGGTGCCCAATTCGTAATCAGGGGGCCAAAGGGGGACCGTGGCTGCTGGGGGTTGGGGATCACTTGCCGGTGTTGCCCTCTCTTCTGAGAAGAGCTGCCCTTCATGGGCAACTGCCAGAGGAGCAGCAGTGTCATGGAGAGCTGGTGACAAACGCTCTCTGCCTGCTGCCCTCCCATCTGACTGCGAGCAGGGTGTGGGGAGGGAGGGAGGGAGGGCTTTGCACCACGAGTGTGGGATGGGGACGCTGTGAGCTGCTGTACGGGTGTGCCAGCGCCGCAACCCCTCGGTGCGTGCCCGCACAGCGGTGAGGGAGGCGCAACCGCGGGGGGAGCGAGGCACAACCGTTTTCTTTTTCCTTGATGACTTCACAAGCAGCTTGCTGGGCTTCCATGCTCTGCTGGTCTTCTTGTGCCGTTCAGCATCGTGAATTATTTGGCTGCGTGGAGCTCTGTTCCCGTCTCTCCGGAAGGCGACCGCGGTACGTGTGGCCATATGTGCACACCCCCTGTAAAATTAAGTTGTTGTTTGGGCAAGACTTCCACGTTCCAGATCCCTGCCAGTTATTAAACAAGCACATTATGGCACTCGCCTCTTGTCTGTGCAGTAATAACAAACACATTCAGAGCAAATTAAGATGATTTATCAGTTTAAACGATCGCGAGTGTTTCGGATGCGGCACGGGGGAACGAGTGAACCAAGGAGTTGGTGAGGAGCGAACCCAGGATCTGTTCCAGGGGCTCTTTGATGGAAGACCAGGGGCTCCAGTGACTTCTTGTCATCTCGTGTGGGAGTTGGCTGTAGTTGATATCCCAGGGAAACAAGTCTTGAGGCTGGGGCTAACTCATTCCATGGCCTTGGTGACATGTGGCACTGCCTACACGGGCTCTGCTTGCAGCATTGCCACCGGTGCCGTGCTCGGGAGCTGCGGTCCAGCAGTGGCAGGGTGGGGTGTGATCGGGGCACGTCTCGGCTCTCTCTGAGCCTTGTGGACCGGAGTGCTCAGGGGATGGCGGCGGGCAGATCCCGGGGGCAGAGCAGGGTTGGGAGCCCTCCTGCCCTGGGGGGCAGTTGTCTGTGCTGCTCCTGCTCCCCAGCATGGCTTTGGCCCATGCCAGCTGCCCGTCCCGCACATCGTGACAATGCTTTGTCCGTTCAAGGGGTCCTCTCTTGCACCCCCACAACAGGGCTGTCACTCCTCAGGACAAGGGAAGGAGAAGGAGAGGTGGTGCACAGCATCTTCACCATGCTCTGTCCCAGAGCCAGCCCCTGCCCCACCACCACAGCTGCTTCCTTCTGCTGCCCCGGCACGGTGTGATGTCACACCCAGCGCGGCTGAGCTGCTGGGTACGGTGTGACGTCACACCCTGCACACGATGTTGGGGTGCTCTGCTGTCCTGCACGGACACACCAAACCCCACTGCCCTTTACAAACTCTCCAGCGTTCTCCCTTTTACTCTTTTTGGGTATTTTTCAACTCGTTACATAAAATCTTCGTCCTCCTGGCTGGGCACATGGGTTGTCCCCAGCGTGGCAGCTGCTGGAGCCGGTTGTTCCTTCCCTGGATTTGCATGTGGCTGGACATGTGAAACAGACCCAAGAAGATGTTCCTCTGCTGCAGGGGCGTTTCTTAGAGCACTTCCCACAGGACTTTGCGTGCACACGGAGCCAGCACAGCCCGCAGTCGCTCCGGCTGTCGCTCTGCCCTGGTGTGGTGTGTCACTCACAGAGCACTAGAGGTCTGGTGGGGACCTGTGAGAGTGTCCCAGCAGCGAGTGCAGCTCAGTGCAGGGTTGTACACCTGTTAAGAAGTCTCAGGCGAGGTGAAACGTTCCCTGCCTGTACCAGGAAAACAGCCGGTCTGTTTGAAAAGATTTTCCCTTGGCAACAGCAGACAATCTGGTGGTCAGGCAGCCAAACAGCTATCATTAGTCATGCATAATTAAAACAAAGAGAGTATCCAACTGTTAGCAGTAACAGTTTTGTCTTGGAAGATATCTCATTAGCATACAGTGCTCCGTGCAGGAATCTCTGGTGGTTTTACCCTCGTGCAGACACCGGTGGCAGTGCAGACACCGGTGGCAGTGCAGACACCAGTGGCAGTGCAGTCAGTACATGTACCTGTCCATGCTGCACTGGTGCCACACTCCAGTGAGCAGAGCCCTCCCTTCGACCACCCGCTCTCGTTTGACACCAGTGCTCCCAGTACATTTACTCAGGGTAGGAAGATGCCACCGCAGACCGTTGCCCTTTATTTCCTTGGAAAGGACTGATGGTGGTGTCACGCCACAAAACCCCTTGGCCTTGCTCTCAGGGTGTTGGGTGGGAGGAGACCTGTTTCTTCAGAGCATGGTCCTGGTAAGGAGCTCCAGAGTTACCAGCCTCCGTGTGGCCCTGCTGAGAGGTGCTGGGGTGCTGCGGACAGGCCAGCAGCGGGGGAAGAGTGATGAGGAACCAGCTGGAGAGGCTGTGGTACCAAACCCTGTTCCCTACTGGGGGGACAGGGGAGACTCTGTCTGACTTAGGGGCTTTGCCAGGTCTGGAGCTTTGATTTGTCAGCTTCAGTAAGCCAGAGGGATGTGGAGGGAAGTTCTTCACGTGGCTGGAGAGGACATGGGGAAGTTTCCAATGAAGTTCTGGTTGATTCAGTGTGGTTAAAGTGGTTGTTATTATGCACAAGCAAATAGTGGCTACATCCTGCCTTATGCTAGCAATAAATAGGGCCCATCCCTCCCTCCATCCACCCACCCAGTAGCTATTTGGGGACTTTTGCTGGAGTCAGTGGAGTGTTTTTCCAAGCTATTTCCCCCTTTCTCCTGCTCTTTCTGCTTGGCCACGCCGGGTTCCTGGTACTTTCTCTTCCGTCTGTCTGTCTGACCCACTGCCAGCAGTGGTGGGTGTGCTGGTGGGCTTTGGGGGGAAGGAGGAGTTTCACTGGGAACTGGCTGCATTTAAAACCCGAGCAGGTTCTCCAGTACAACCCTTGTGTGAAAGCTCCAATAATGTTTTTAGCAGTTTTTAATAAGCTGAAATACCTCTGAGAGGTTTTCCCCGTGTTTCAATAACACCGTGGAGGTTTGCAGAGACAACATGTCAGAGCAGTTCATTCACCTGGGACCAGAAGCCCAGGAACAAGCAGCATGTGCCTGTTCTCTGCACTTGTGGGTTTACCCAGGAATGCTGGCTCTGCTTTCAAGGGGGGGAAGAACCCCTCAGGAGGGGCAGAACCCCTCTCAGGAGGGATGCACAGCCCAGAGGGGAGTTTCTCCAGAGAGCCAGTCCTGCTGCTCACCATCCCCATGCACGGGTCTGAACTTGGGGCAGCTCCATCAGGAGCCGGGAGAGCAACAGTGAGGAGGTTTTCTGACTCCAGGGTGAGCTCTGCCCAGGGTCCCACCGCTGGTGTGTGGGTCAGGGTGGGCACAGGGCTCTGCATCCTTTCAGGGTGCCCAGCACCCCGAGGCTCTGCAGAGCGAGGGCTGGCGTGGCTGCAGGGTGCTCCCAGGCACCAAAGGGCCTTTTGAAAGCTGATACAGTGGGAAAAAGGACTTGTTATTTGGAGGTTTTTCTTCAGGTATTACAGGTGTCTTGTACCACAGTTCTTGGTTCATGATGCACAAATACCTTTTGTGCTGTGGGTGGTGGTCATGGGGAGCCACTGTGACCTTCAGAACCTTGTAAGCGCTACGGCAGCGCGTGACAGCGAGCTCACGTACCCCTGCTAGGGGAAGGTCATCCTATTCCTCTCCACAGGGGAAATCCCAGCATCTACCACCCAAGCTGCTTTAACCCTGCAGGAGGTTTCTTTGCCAAGACATTTTAGGGAGTAAATTTGTGTGATAGCTTGGGAGGTGCAGCATGCACTGTCCCAGAAATCCTGGAAGATTCCTCAGGAGATGTTGGTGTGTCGGCTTACACCTCGGCACAGTGAGTCTGGAAGAGGTAGGGCTGTTTCTGGAGCAAAGAGACATGAGGTGAACTGCTGCATTGGTGATTCAGCTCGATGGGGATGAGCATCCTGCCCTGAGCTCTGTGAGCCCGTTGCCTGTGGGGTTTGGGGAGCACACTGGCTCGGTTAGAGGAGCCCAGAGCTGACCCGCCGGTACCAGTGTGACAGAGCCCGAGGTGGGCTCTGGGGGCTCTGTTTGTTTCCTGCTGAGCTCCTCTGGGACAGGCTCTGTGTTCAGTGGTTTTCAGCAAGTATTTTAAAAATACAACAAATTTTGTGCCCCTTCAGGGAAGGGATTAAAGGGACAGCTTCCCACTCCCGATCTCTGGATCGCAGGGCTGGTCCAGCTGCTCCTCACCCTGCGGTCAGGGTTGGAACTCAGCTCCAGCTCTCAGCAGAGCTGTGATTCTCTGCCTGGCACACATGGTGGAAAGAGCCTTGTACTGATGCACACTGGATGTACTGGGCACAGTGGGGCGAGCAGAGCTGGGAAGGAGAACAGGGTGACGATGATCAGGTAGCCCATACTGGTGTGGTAGGGTGCTGGGTGAGTCCTTCCCTGGTCTGTCACTGAGCCCTGCACCACCAGCCCTGCAGCTCTGATGGGTGACCATGTCCTGGGGCTTCCCACCCGGACCCTGGCATCATCCCACCTCACCCAGCACACACCAGCAAGGCTGGGGAACGGCACTCAGTGCCCACAGTCACCAGGAGCAAACCATCTCCGAGGTGCTGCTCTCTGTGGATGGACTTCGCTTTCCTGGCCGTGAGCGGTGGGTGGGGGCGAAGCGGGATCCACCCAGTGAGCAGGGAGACAGTGATGGGAGCAGGACTGGTGAGGAAGGACCAGGTCACCACTACACAGGTGCAGAGCTCTGGTACATTCACAGCAGACCACGTGATGAGTAAATATGTTATGAAAGTGACCTAATTATGATGAGAAATTTCCCCCCTGGCTGGAACTATTGGACTAGAAAATCGTACTAGACTCTTCATTCTGACACGTTAAACAGCAGAGGAAAAGAGGACAAAATAGATCTTTTGTCACAGCACCTTTTTTTTTTAGTGTGGACTCTTTACATGGCTGGAAATTAGCTTAAATTTAATTACTTGTATTTAATTTGTGACATTCTGTTTTGTAACCTGCATAAACCTTCTTTATGTTACATTTATGATGGTGGGAAGGTGGATGTGCTAAAGGTAAAGTACAGCTGGGAAATTAAACTTGGATTACTGGATCTTTTGGGGTGGGCTCCAGCTGGGGGGCTGTGTTGGGCTGAGCATCCCATGGGACCTTCTGGGGGAGCCCTGAAGGCTGGAGCACCTCTCCTGCTAAGACAGAGGAGCTGGGGCTGCCCCTGGATCCCTGGCAGAGTTCAAGGCTGGGTGGGATGGGGCTTGGGGCACCCTGGGGTGCTGTTGGGGGTGTCCCTGCCCATGGCAGGGGGCACTGGGGGGCTGAGGGCCCTGCCCACCCACTCCAGGCTGGGGTGCTGTGACTGATGCTGTCTGCAGTGAGTGCAAAGGTATGAAGTGGAGAGGGCAGAGGGAGAGGAAGAGGAGGCAAAGCATCACGAGCACCCTGAGCCTCTGCATGAGATCTATGAAACGGTTCAAAACTTGACACTGACCTTGAGATACAGGCGTGGCGTGGGGAAGATCCAGGAGTCTCTGGTGTAGATTTGTTGGGTGAATTTCCTGGTAGTTTTGGTTTGGAATTTACCCCCCCGGTGAGGAACCTGCCAGTCCTGCAGCTGCCATCCAGGCTGCGGTAGCAGGGCCGTGCCAGTGCTGCTGTGGCCGAGGTAGGTGCCTGGTGTGGCCCTGCCCCCGCACACGGGTGATGCCGGTGACACGGGGGTGCTCAGGGTGCTGGAGTCTGTTCCTACAACTTTCAGAATTGTTTCTGCTTTTATTTTTTCCCTTTTTCATGTATTATATCCGAATTCCTGATCAGGTGAGATGTGTCTGTAACGCATTTGCGGTTCACCCGCGCTGGTTTTACCAGCGGGTGAGGGCTTGAGAATGCATCCTGGCTCTGGAGGTGCAGAGAGCACTTGTGTGATATTCATCTCCTCGAGTGCAGTCCTTGTGTGCAAATAGTTCAGGTTAACACACATTCTTTGATAAATACCAATAAGACTTAAGTGGTGATATAAATAATTAACATCCTGGGATGCCTGGCCTCTCTAAATGCAGGTACCTGGCGTCCCGCAGTAGCCTCTGCCTGTGTGCTGGGCTTCCCTGGTCCCCTGGCTTGCTGTCCCCAGCAGCAGCTCGCCCTGCCCTCAGTGCTGCTGGCTGTGTGATGCTGTGCCCAGCTGGCACAGCCTGAGCTGGGGCTGAAGGCAGTAAAACCTCTGAGTGCTGTCTGTGTATCAGGCACTCAATTCCAGTAACTCCTGGAACACCACTTTACTGGTTTGGGGAATTTTATCTAGCAGAAATTGGTTTTAATTCCAGTGTGGTACTTCTGTGGTGACTGCCTGGAACAGCATCCTCTGGAATACTCGAGACACATCCAAACCCATTCCCATTCTCCAGGACTGACCAAGCGAAGGGTCTGAGGGGATGTTGTTTTGAAGCATTCATAAAATCATGTGTGTGGGCAGTGGGATGTACTGGTAAGGGTGGTTGGGTGCCTTTACCTCTGGGACTGGCAGAAGAGCTGTGTCATTCCAGGAGTGAAACTCAAGTACCACCCTGTGGCAGGAGGTGCGTGGTCCTCCGTGGATTTGTGGGTACTCGACCTGCTTACTGCAGCCTCGGGGAACCCTGAGGAGAATCCACCATCCCACTGAGATTATGATCAAATATCTTTGGGGTGAGATGCTTGGAACTGTAAGTGTATAAACCAAGCTCAGCCCCCCAACAAGAGGCAGGCACAAAGCTGCAGGTGCTCACGAGTACGTTGGAAGGTCTGGTGGTTCTCTCTGGGGAGGCAGGGGAAGGGGAGTAACCTTTGGTTCCTGATGGGGTTTTTCCAAACTTTGTATTCTTAGATTGAGGAGAACACCTTGTAACAGCACAGAGCAATGTCATTCATACAGGAGCAAGGGATGTGCAGTATTTGCTGGTGATCAAAGTTAGTTACCTGGAGTACAGCTTCTGTGTGAACCTTTGCTGTCTTTCTGGAGGACTTGTCACGTTACTGGTGATCCGACATGGATGAGTTACGATTTCCAAAGCCCATCTGGGAGCGGAAGGTTTGGCTGGGTGCAGGAGAGTGGTACAAATCTATTCACAGCAGAGTAAAGGGTTCCCTTTCCTATTTAAGCATATCAGTTTGACTGCACACACATGCTGCTCGGTAACACACATCTCTACGTGTGTGCTGGCAGAATCAGGCCCCTTCTCTTGCTTGGTCCGGGTGAGAATCGTCAGTCCTGGCTCAGCTCGCGGGTTCTTCAGGCTGTCGGCCCTCCCGTGCCGTTAGAGCACCCTGTGCATCGCTTGGGGGAATCACCTGGTGATAGGGCACCACTCAGCTAACAAGTAATGCCACTGGCAGTACTGGAGGGCAGTGGGGGCCTGGTGATGCCTTCGTAGGGCTGGTAGGGGCTGTTGGAGGATAAGTCTCTGGCAGGGCTGGTGTCGGGGCTGTGCGGCTGCAGTGTGTTCTGCTGGCAGGAATACTGAGGGGGGTGCCCAGGACTGCCCTAGGACCGACCAGGAGCCCAGGCTGGTGGAAGGGGGGATATCAGGGGGGCTTTTCCTTCCTGCAGCTCCATGCCTGCTGAAAGGGACATTCCCCACCGTTCCCCTCCTGGCAGAATCACGGTCGCTGGTATCATCCTTGGGTTGGTTTCTTTGGGGTTTGCTTTCCCTTTGCTTTTCTGTGGTTTTCCTTTGTTTGTTGATGTTTTATTTGGGTAACAATGTATAAAGTTAGGGATTAAGCGCTGTTTGCTGACAGTACCAGAGCTGGCCCCCCCAGAGCGAGGTGGTTTCCCTGCCTAGCAAGGCGTTACCGGACCGGGGAGCTGTGTGTCTCTGCGCTCATCTGCCTTTACCAACGGTTTGCCGGTTCCTTCAGTGCTCTCTGTCCTCTTTGGTTGTTTGTTCATTGTGAAGACTTTTTCCTTCTGAGCAGCCCTGCCCCACACTCGGTGATGCAGGAAGGCTTCACCTTCACGCTCCCTCATCTCATCTCCTCTCTCTGCTCTCGAGCCTGTAACTTGCTGTCTCTGTGAAGATGACACCCAGGTCTGTTTCCACTTCAGATTTGCATCTTGGATGTGCAAACTCAAATCTTCATTTTACCTTCTGAAATCCCCTTCTAGGTACCTTCCAAGGGGTTGAGCATGACATTTTCTAGAGGAGATCACATATCTTCCATTTCTGCCTTTCCCACTCTCCATCCTGCTTGTGAAGCAGCAGTCTGGTTGTCTGGGACCTCTCCTGATTCTCCTGTCCACTCTCCCTCTAAACCTTGCTGATCCTTCCAGCACAACATCCCCATGAAACAAAACTCCCATTCAGGCATTTTCATCTCGATTAACACATTGTTTTCTCCTCTGATTTTAAGAAACAACACTCTGCATCGTGACCTTTCTGCAGAGCTCTGTGACAGAGAGCTTTTCAGACCATTCTCTTGGTGTCTGGCTGCGGGTCCCAGCCCCTCTGTCTCCTCAGGATAACGTGTTTGTTGGATGGTTCAGGTTATCAGGGAGCAATAACCAGCCAGGGAGATGAAAGTCTTTAACTCAGCCACGGCCCTGGACGTGGCAGTGGCCAAGCAGCCAGGAGCAGAGCATGCTGTGGGTCTTAGTCGCTGCTCTGCCTCCGAAGCTTACTATTACAGGGTGGAAAACAACTGAGATGGAGAGGAAAACATTTCACATTTGAGTGAGAGGACCAAGACATATGACACTAAATACACTTCTGGAAGAGAATTTATTTCCTAAATCACTTTCACTTTTGAATTTGAGCAGTAGTTATGGATGAAAACCTCCTGCATTTAATCAGGGAGGGAGGGAGAACTGAAGAAAATACCGTGGGCATGGTGGTAAATATTTATCTGTGATAGATGTGTGTTAAGTGAAAGACAGAATTCGCTGTTCACTAGGGCTGAATCCATCTCGTGATGTAATTTTCAGTTTCCAGATTTATGAATATATGTATGAATGCTCGAATATAGACTCTGCTGTGAACACCGGCAGCTGAAGGTCGTGCCATGTGTCGTTGGAAAGCTCATTTTCCTGATGTATGTAATAAGGGTTCACATTTGATCTTTATGTAATGATTACTGGAGCATTTTAACATTCTATTATGGTGTAAATAAATGTAAGTATGTAAATATTTGTCTTACACTTGTTGAAGCAAGTGCTGTTCCAGTCCCGCCTCTGAGATCAGAGGGTGTTGCTGATCCCGGGGATGTTTGTGTCTCTGAGGTGGTGGCGGTGGGACAGGGGAGGAGGAGTCAGTTGCCTTTGCATTATCTGCAACATTCCTCAGTAATTTTTGGGAAGAAGTGGAGTGATGTTGCTTGGGAATCATTAAGTGCTGCCTGTGGCAGATGTTGTTGCTGTGAGGGGTGACAGTCTGTGAGCTGGCAGTCTGGGTGCTCGGGACTGTGGCATGTTACGAGACTTGGCTGAGGAGGTCATCGACCCGTAGATGCTATCCCATAGTAACATCCAATCTGAAGTAATTCTCTGAGAAATCCAGCAGATCCAAGTACTTAACAAACCCAAGTCCTTGGAACAGGCTGCCCAGGGCAGTGGTGGAGTCCATATCCCCAGAGGGATTGGAAAGGCCAAGAGATGAGGTGCTGAAGGACCTGAGGTGCTGAGGTGGCCTGGGCAGAGTCAGCCTGGGGTTGGACTCCATGAGCTCAAAGGTCTCTCCCAGCTCCAGGGATTCTCTGATTCTGTGATTCTGATATACTTTTTGGCATTCTTTTGGGAGAAAGGAACTGTTTCAGATCTATCACAGTCATTTGAAGCTGGTCTGAAGGGACACATGTCGTAAGCACTGCCAGTTCCTGCTGTTTGATTTAGTGCTGTACAAACTCTTGTTTCTTCAGAAAACCAGCACACAGGGCAGGCTGCAGGTTCACTGGGGCTGTGTGACATGGGTGGAGAGCCAGGTGGTTAACAGGCCAGGGGAGAAACATCGCTCTGAGGGTGGATGTGTCTGGGGGGCTCTTCTGTAGGGAGTGACGGGAATGGCTCTGTGTGAATATTTTGAAATTTGATATGAAATTATCGCTGATACAATTAGGAAATGACACAGTGATGAGTGGAACAGGATGTAATGAAGAGGAAGGGAACATCTCAGCAAGCTGGATGCATTGTGAGCAGAGTTTAGGTTGGGTCCCAGTCTGCAGTCCCCAAGAGGATGCAGAGGTGTGTGTGTGCCGAGTGATGAATGGGAGTACAGATGGCTGGCTGGGACTTGGAGTGGAACACGATGTGTCGTTCTGGTGCGTGTTTTCTCAAAGATGCTGAAATAACAGAAAGATGGCAGAAGAGAGAGAAAAATATTACATGGGAAATAAAAATATTTACAGGGAGAAGCTTGAAGAACTCAGTCTAATTAGTTTAGCAGAGTAGAAATGGGCAACCTCGTTGTGTTGAAGAATGTTTTTGTGTCAGAAAAACTCAGAAAATTCAATCTTGGCAAAAAAAACCCCAAACCCGTAATGAAAACTAATGACTAAAAGCTGAAGCTGAACCATTTAAACATAAATGCAAAGCAAGTGTTTTGGAGGTGATTAACTGCTGGAATTAGCCAGCGAAGCAGCAGAGCTGCTGGGCCAGTTGCTGCTCCAGAAGGTCCATTTAGGCCCTTTGCTGGGCTGAATGGTGTCGGAAGGGTGGTTCTGTTCTTGTATGTGCTGAGGGGAAATATCTGGGGGTATTTCTGCTGAGCCTCAGCTCCCCTTGTGGGCATCTTTGTGGCAGTTGGAGCAGTGAGCTGCTGTCCCTCCTTCATAAATTATCCTGTATCTGCCTTCTTGCAGAGCGTTACCAGCTGACTCTGTGGAGCAGATTCAGGTCTTTAGGATTCGTTAAATTAGTATTTAATTTTAACGCTGAAAATCTGATTTCTTTAATGACCTAAATATAATCTGTTGTGTGTTGAGAATATTTTAATGGGGGTCATAAGCATGGGAGAAAATGCAGAACACATGGAAGAGACACTTGCCCGGTGCCTTGTCTCGGTCCCGTCGTGGCGTGGGGTTGTGGGGTGCAGCCGCGCTGATTGGAGCTGCCTGTGGGACCCACCGTGCACACTGAAAGCGTTTCTGCGCCCTTCCCCCACAGTTATTTAGCAGACAATTTATTCACATGGCCTCTGTTCCTAAGCCCATAAATCTTTTTGAGAAGTAAACAGTTCAGTTTATCCTTAATACTCAGATTTACCTCTGGACTGTGGAAGGCCTCTTAGAGCCAGTGATTTCTGCCACCAGAGACAGGCGATGCTGCGGTATTCCTGTGTGCTGGGCTCCTGAGCCATTCCAGAAACCCTGGCAGTGGGGACATGGCCCTGAAGTGTTGGTTAAATTATTTCACTGGCAGCTTTCAATCCTGTAAGTGTATTAAAATATTGTGGGGGAAAAAAAAAAAGGAAAGGGAGAGCCTGCAGCAGCCGCCACGGCTGTTTTTCCTTTGGTTTTGGGCTCTTCTGGAGCTCGGCTGTGACTCTGTCACCTCCATGGATAATGAACACTGGGAGAGCCGGCTGTGGCTGCTGCTTAGCCGAGCTGGCTAATTGGAGGGGACTGCATTGGTGGCAATTAGGAGGAAGAACAGCGGAGCAGATCGATATCCCTGCGAGCAGGCTGTGTCCTTTGGGGATCTGTGCCACAACAGGGCTGCTGTCACACAGAGGGGTTGGGGTACAGCCCGCTGCTGCTGGGCATGAGAGGAACCCACGTCTGTCCCCTGTTACAAGCAGCTGCCTCACTGTCCCTTCTCCCACCGGTACGGTCTGGCACTGCCTGTGGTCCTTCGTTACCGTGTCCAGCATGTGACGCTTACTGGTTTATGTGTAAACTGCCGCAGCACGTGTGTCCCTGCTGACGCCGCTGCCCGGGACTCACTGTCACCGAGGCCGTCGCCCGCGGTTCTGCTGTCACGGTTTGGTCTTGCCAAGGCGCGGGTCAAGAGCGGGCTGTCAGGGCTGGCAGCTGGGCTGAAGGAGGGCAGGGCCTGGTGCTTTCTGTGGGTCAGGTCAGGCAGGGCCTGGTGCTTTCTGTGGGTCAGGTCAGGCAGGCCTGGTGCTTTCTGTGGGTCAGGTCAGGCAGGCCTGGCGCCCGTGGGTCAGGTCAGGCAGGCCTGGTGCTTTCTGTGGTCGTCAGAGTGAAAAGCACCGCTGAGAGTCGTCGGGAAGTTTTGGCTGATAGACCTGTCTGTGGTGGCAGTGACAAACCCCATCATGGGCCTGACAGGCCACACGGGGCATGGGGGTGGCGCAGGCTGGCCTGCTTCCCTGTTCCCTGCATTGCCCGCCCGGGTTTAATGGAGATATCCTGCGATCTGGAGGATCCAATTTACTGACTGTCAGTGTTAATGTAAGCACTGGAGAAGTAAAACTCGGGGCTTGACGTTAACGTGGCCGCAGACAGAACCCATTTCAGGTGAGCGTAACCACGGTCTGTGTGGTACCTGCGGCTGTCAGAGGTGAAAATATTTGCTAGTGAAGTGTGCATTAGTCTCAGACAGGTAGAGAACTCCCCATGTCTCTTAATTTACTTTGAATAATTCATTAGCCAGCGCTCTTCACCCATGGCAGTCACGGGTAAATCCCAGACCGGAGCTGCTAATTAAAGTTGCGAGATGAAGGGGAGCTACTAACGAGATGCTGGACAAGTTCTCAAACAATACAGACGTAATGTTGAGCACATAAAGTTTTACTGCTGGTTTTCACATCAGGAAGCGCTGCAGAATTTACACCAGTTACAGTGAATAATTAGAGGTGGGTGTGATGGAGACGGGAGGCTGAGGGAGACAATCACACTCCCCTGAGACCAGCGGGGACCTGCGGCAGCAGAGATGGGCCCTTAGGGATCGTCCAGGGTATTGATATGAAAATCGTGGAGTATTTCACATTTAGTGTTAAAAAATTAAATAAATATTTTTTTATTTTTTTAATAAAT
>VXBZ01000525.1:70258-103261 GCA_013399135.1 Heliornis fulica
CCCAGCAGCAGCTTCTCTTCTCCTCTCCAATCTGAGCCAGCCCAGCTCTCCCAGCCTGGCTCCAGAGCAGAGCTGCTCCAGTCCTCCCATCATCTCTGTGACCTCCTCAAGACTTGCTCCCACAGCCCTGTGTCCTTCTTGTCCTGGGGACCCCCGAGTTGGAGGCAGCACTGCAGGGGGTCTCCCCAGAGTGGAGCCAAGGGGCAGAATCCCCCTTTCCCAGCCCTGCTGGGGATGCAGCCCAGGACATAGGGGACAGTCTGGGCTCCAGCGCAGAGTGACGGGTAAGGTTGAGCTTCTCATCCCTCCCCTAACCCAGGTCCTTGTCCTCAGGGCTACTCTCCATCCTCCACCCAGCCTGTTGCTGTGCCTGGGATTGCCCTGGGTGACCATGTAATTTCCTCTACAGCCATGTAATCTCAGCTTCAGGGGGGTGGCTGGAGAGGCCCTGGTCCACCCTCCAGGAAGGAGCCTGGGCACCGCTGTAGTTGTGTGTGTGTGAAATCCTCCTCCATGGGGAGGTGCTCCCTGGTCTGGCAGGAGCCTGCCACAGAAATCACTGAGTGGTGATTAAAGCCAATGTTTTCAGGGTAGGAATTGGTCAGACTGCTGAAGTGGGGGAGGTGATTATCCACGGGAATGCAGCTCCAGAGAGTTCTCCTGTGCCTGCAGCCAGGCGCAGGTGCTGGCTGAGCTGCGGCGCAGTAATGGGAGGGGAGTGGGATGAAGTCAGTGTCCTGGTCATGCCCCATTGCCTGGTGCTGCCTCAGTGGGACCAGTTTGATTTACAGATGACTCCAGTGCTGGTACCATACAAACGGTGTTACAGTGGTCCTGTCCTCCCCCTCAGGTTTGCTCAGTGCTGAGCCCGGACTCGGGATCCCCGGCCCGGACTCGGGATCCCCGGCCCGGACTCGGGATCCCCAGCCCAGAGGGTGCCACTCTGCGCTGCTCTGCCATGAATTCTTTCACCACCTCCTGAAAGGGATCTTAGCTCCTTCCTGAGCTCTCTCACCTCACAGGCTCCCAGCCCTCCTGCCAGGCGAGCAGATCCAAGGGCTTCCCACCCCTTCCCGCTGCTCCCCAGGGCACCGCTTGCATCATGCCGATGGGGTCGTCAGGTGAGGGTCTGCGTGCTGCTGCCAGCCTGCAGTCGGGGTGGGGGCAGGGAAAGGCTTGAATTCACTAATGTGCTGTGATTCCCGCCCAGAACGAGCCTTAATTGTGCCTTGACTCCAAGGCAGAGATGCCTCAGAAAGATGGCTCTATAGCTCTCACAAAGACAGCTTTATATCTGTGACAAAGATGGCTGTCCAAGCCCATTCAGAGGTAGTTGTTACACAGTCTTTATGTTGATTCATCCTTTTTTTACGAGGCACTGCCTTTTTTATGGTCCCATTCACCCTTTTATTTTTTATTTTTTTGGCTATGAATTTTTAATTATTCCCTCAGCATCGCGGGGAAAAGCTGCGTTTGTCTGTGTGTTGGTTAGAGAGATCATCTTCTGTGGGGGTCCTGTGGTACCTCACTGCTCGAAAATGCAGCATTGTGGAATGGCACAGGAAAAATCTGGATTGAGTAGTTTTTTCAGAATCAATAAGAGCATCCCTGAGTGCAGCTGCAGATGTGTTTGAGGGCTCACCCCCCACATCCATCGCTTGCAGCCGGGCTCAGACACACCGAGCGCTGCTGTCCCGGCTCCTCGGCGGCGATGGGGCTGCGCTTGCTCCTCACAGAACACAAACGCGTTGACAAATCCGTGTGCATCGGTGAGAGCCCGGCTCCTCTCCCGCATGGCTCTGCCCCGACTGCACCCCGGAGGATGGTAACCCGAGGCGGTGGGAGATCCGATCACTGACAGCCCTGGGAATCCCTGGGGCTCTGGCTGGCACCTGTTTGCATTCCCTCACAGTAGGGCAGGAGGGAGGGAAGGGGCAGGTGATGGGCTCCCCCCTGCTCTGCCCCTGCGCTGGGGTGCGGGGAGGGTCGGGGTGCTGCAGGGCTCCGTGTTCCTGTTCCCCTCCAGCAGCCGATTTCCCCGAAGTCGCTTTGTGCTCGCTATTACCTGTCAGTGTTCTGGTTGCTTCCCCCTATGTATTTTTAATGGCATGACTCTTGAGTCACTTCTGGTCAATAACCCCTTCTCATTGCTGCTTATCTTTTATATGCAACAACATGAATTAATTATAATGGGGGAAAAGCTTTAACACACAGTTTCTGTTTGTGCTTCCCCAACATATCTGTCTAGTGAGACCAAATAAACTCCAGCCTAACACAAACCAAAGTCAGATCTCCCTGAAGGGGGTGAGTGCTTTGTTTCCTTGGAAGCTTGACATAAATATGGACACAGCTAACCCTGAACATTAAGAAATAAAGAAAAGTAGGAGTTACTGCTGCTCACCAGAGCTGCTGTCCCGCTTCCACGCAGCGGTGAGGCTGGACCACGTTCTGCTTTGGCAGCAGGGAGCACCTTGGTGCTGTGCTGTGCTGTGGGAAGGGTGCTGAGCTGTGCCCAGCTTGCTTTTCAGGTCCTTTTCTTAGGCTTGGGAAGGATGAGAGCCCGACGTTCATTCCCTTCCTGCACTGGACAGACCCTTCAATATGACTTTCTTCTTGAAGCGATGGTCTCCTCGTTCATTATGTATGCAAATCAGGCAATTACTTGGTGGTATGCAATTGCATGCACATTTTTGCATGGGTAATTCTGAAAACTGTGCCTCAGGTGTTAAATATTAGTCTTTTTCCATGCATGCCACTCATTATTTATTGTAATGCATTATTTTTCACATGAGCCCCTGCACGAGCCAGAAGTGCCATCCCTTGAACATGCAGCCCTGCCAGGGATAACTGCAATTTCCCCTCTTTTTACTGTCGATCCATAGTTTGTTTCATAATAGGAATAAGCTCTTTGTGGGATATTTGCAATAGAAAAAGCTTTGAGATTGATTAAATGCCGTAGGTTCCTCTTGGCCATTAATCAAACCTGGCAGCCACTTATTGTTTTGAGCAGTGCCGGGCAGTAGAGAGAATCCTTTAAATATAATAAGTCCCTTCAATATAATGAAGTATAAATACCAGTGTGGTGATGTAGAAGTTATGTCTTTTAGTAATGACATAGTAATAATATATTACTGGTAACTGATCCTCCTAGTTTTTAAATTTCTGACGAGCGTAGGCTGTTTACCAGTCATGTGCAAACTGGTTTTACTCCACAAAGATCTACCTTGTTGCTTCTGGGTGTTTTAAAAAATGAAGGAAAAAGTGATGAGGCTGGAGCATCTCTCCTGTGAAGTCAGACTGGGAGAGTTGGGGTGTTCAGCCTGGAGAAGGCTCTGGGGGACCTTAGAGCCCCTTCCAGTCCCTGAAGGGGTCAATAAGCACTGCAGGTTCTCTGACCCCTCTGCTCTGCCTGGGTAGGTCTCATTGGGAATATTGTGTGTGGTGCTGGGCTCCTGCAGTCAGGAAGGACTGTGACAGTGGTGGTGACACGTCCCGTGGCCGGTGCAGTGCTCCAGCATGGAGCGTGCCTGCAGCCCAGCGCGGCTGCGGTGCCACCGGCTGCCTCCCCCGGAGATGCCCATCACCATCTGTCCCAAACACGTGCTGTCCCCTCCCTGCACGTCACTTGCAGGGCTCTGTGTCATTGCTCAGTCTAGTTTCCATATGACATTTGGTTTTGTCTTGAGCTTTAAGGGCCAGGGCCATCTGATCGCTTGTGACAGCAGGCTGGTTGCTGGAGCTGAGTGTTTGAGAGGTCTCAGCACTGGTGTCTTCACACTGTCCAACGTTGTGCACATGTAATATCAAACTTTCTTTAAGTACTTAGGATGTTGCCAGTGACATTCAGGCATGAGAAACAAGAGTTAGGCTGGGAAAGAGCCATAGGCCCAGGGCTCCCTCACCCTCAAGAAGTTCTTCCTCACATCAGTGGGGAACCTCCTGCGGTCCAACTTGTGGCCATCACCGCTTGTCCTGTCCCCCCAGGCCACTGAGAAGAGGTTGGGGCCATCTCCCTTTGTCTGCCACCCTTCAGATATTGATAAACATGGATGAGATCCCCTCTCCGTCTTCTCCAGGCTGAGCAGCCCCAGCTCCCTCAGCCTTTCCTCACAGGGAGATGCTCCAGGCCCTTCCTCATCCTCGTGGCCTCCGCTGGACTCTCTCCAGGAGATCCCTGTCTGGTTTGTCCTGGGGAGCCCAGAACTGGACACAGGTCTCCAGGTGAGGCCTGGCCAGGGCAGAATGATGTTTTATTTCTCTGCAGTTATTGTCAGTTGTTGAAATACTGGGTAAAATGGGGTGCTCTGCAGTGTGGTCTCACGTGCAGCAGTCTGGGCTCCTCCCTGAAGCGCCCAGCTCTGCTGGACATTGTTTGGAAACTTTGGAGCCCCAAAAGGTGTGAGCTGCAGGTTCAGGGACTGTGGGAAACCTTAAGGTCACTGGTCTGAGAAATTCAAATGCTCACTGGGAGCGGGCGGCATTCACAGTGTCTGTCTGGTCTTGTGTCACAGCGCAGCGTAAATCCTCACTTCCACACAAATTTATTATTTACCTTTGTTGCTGAAAGCCTTGTCTGACGTTATTTATCATATCTCCTGTGCCTGATTATATTTCAACTTCAAATTATTACTGGCATGTGGGAGTGTTTCTTGGCACCTCTCTTTATTACACTTTGTTCTCGGCAATTCATTTCTCCTGATCAAGCCAGGGTGTCGGGCGTGCAGGCTTCGTGATTTATTGCTGTGCTTCAGTGGTTTTTGTCATGAGTACCCAGCTGTTCTCCAGCTGTTATTTTAGCATGTGTCTTACTTTTAGAAGGTTTTAACTGCCCTGTAAAAGCTCTAATGTAATTCGTCTCCGTAATCCACGCGATTGCCTTGCGTGCTGCAGTCATCGCCAGTAGATGTTTTGCTCTTTTGTTTTGGGGATGTGAATATCCTGTAGAAAATGGCAAATATTCTCCCTCTGCTTGCTCAGAGGATCAAAGGAAACGCTGATTTTAGTCCAGGTCACTGGGAGTTCAGAGCAAACAGTACTTAAATGTGCAGTTAAAAGATTATAGTTAGAGGGTGAGCACTACTGAGCATCACGTCTGTGGGGGGGGGGNGCCTCTCTAGCTTGTGCTGGTCGGAACATTTGGGGTGCAGTGTTGTTCTGAGAGCACGGGCTCACTTTCTGCAGTAAGGGAGAAGCCCCCTGGTTTTACAGTGAGAGGGATGAGTTGCCCTTGTTCATGTAACTCCATCTCTGGAGACACTCACAGCCAGCTGGGCAGGGTCCTGAGCAGCCTGTGCCCTGCAGCAGCGTGGCCCAGCGTGGCGCAGGCCATGCAAGAGCACCTCCCAGAGGTGTCCCAGCGTGGTGGATCTGGGATCAATGGCATGGTGGTTTCCTACCAAACAATTTTATGTGAATATTTTTCCTTTAAAAAGTGAATTCATAAATCATAGGTGTAAAACCACAGGTGAAGTATGACAACCAACAGAAACGCTCTTAATTCACGTCGTAAAGAATTACTGATTTAAAATAACTCACAGTTATGAAAATTTTGTAAGTCAAATTATTTCTGTGTGTCAGCTTGAGGGGACAGGAACATCTCTGTGACCAAGAGAGGCTGAGGGACTTGGGGCTGTCCAGCCCAGAGAAGAGATTGAGGGGGATCTTCTCCGTGCTGATAACTCCTTGAGGGGTTGAGGCAGGAGGATGGGTCAGGCTTTGGTCAGNCTCTGGGAGACTGGGATATACTTTCCAGCCATGTGGCACAGCCAAGTGTGCAGACCCTCAGTGGAACAGCACTGCTGGTGTTGTGCAGAGGAGTGATCCTGGAGCTCTGGAGCTCTGGAGGGGGTTGTCGGGTCCTGGGGGCTTCAGTCCACTGCAAACCCTGGACAGTGTGAGGTAGGCATGTGTTGCTGTGGTAACTCTCCAGGTTCTCCTGGGCAGGACTTCAGGGCATCCCAAACCTTGGTCTTCCCTGCTGAGGAAGGACCTGTTTGATGCGCTTTGCCCTCGGGTTACGTGGCTGCATGTCGAAGGGGAAGTTGGCTGTAGCTGGGCATTCAGTTTAGTATTTTTTTCTTTTCATAACAGTGATGCCAATTATTTTCAACAGTCTTGAAGAAAACAAAGTGAGGTTTTTCAGGTGGTTTTGGGCCTTGCCATGGTCCAGTCGGGCTTCAGCGGTGTCTCTGGATGGGCAGGTGCCGGTCTGGCAGGAGGTTTTCACTCCTGCACAGCCCCATCCTGATCTCTGTGTCTGTGGGGAGCGCTGAGCTGGGCCTGGGTGTCCCTGCCCTCCCCAGTGCCATGTGCTGAGGATCAGCTCCCTCACCTCTGGGGAATGGGTTCAAATGCAGATTCATTCCATTTTCTGGCATCAGACAGTGACCTGAAGCCAGGCACTGCTGGGCCGGAGTGTGGGGGCTCTGTGGGGTCTCGGTGCTGCATCCCTGGGCTGTGTCTCGAGGACCCGAGCCTCAGCGTGCTCTCAGCAGAGCCAGAGCTCCCTCTGCTTGCACTCCACTTGTGCAGCCCTGCAGCCACCTCTGCATGGGGATGCAGAGGCGTCGGGGAGCACGGGCCTGACTGCGCCTGCTGCACCGGTGGCACCTCGGGGTAAAACCGGGAGCGGGGAGGAACATGGTCCTTGGGGGGGAGCATCGAGGCTTCCAGTAAACACCACGGTTTCTTCCCATACATATTATGGTTTCCAGTAGCTGTGAAGAGGAAGGTGCAGCTCTTTGTCTGCATTGTGAATGAAAATTAATTACTAGTGTGTGAAAAACCATTGTATTACTTTGATCAATGCAAATTATTAGGTGGGCTGAACTCTAGGCTTATATTAATTAATGACTAAGTATCAGCTCAGGATGTGATCCAAGATTCCCTAAGTCAGGCTCTTCTCCTTATCTCAAAGCATAAGAGGAAAGTATCATGTGGAAACAATCTTCCTGTGCCAGATTGGAAGTGACTTGTGTGTTAAACTTATCAGAGGCGCTGGGTTTCAAGCTCTAATTGTACCAAGGCAGCATGTCTGCAGCGCTGTCACATGTGCAGCGCTGTCACATTGTCCCCAGCGGCTCTTCCAGGACATCGGAAGTAGCTGAGCAGGGATTGCCCCTGGCAGCGGGTGCAGAGCCATTCCCTTTGTGGAGCCAGCTCTACAGAGTCCTCTTTGTGAGTCAAGCTGTCCTGAAGGGAGGGGCTCTCAGCTGCAGCCCCCCTGCCGGTGGAGTTGGCGTGGTGGCACAGCTGCACGCAGCGGCTCTGTGGTTTCCGGGAGGGTGCTGTGGGGTTGGGAGCTCTGGGTGAAGGTGTCTGTGTGTTCCTCAGCTCCGGGACCTTCCCTCTGCCCGTGCCACAAGAGCACTGCACTCGAGACCAGGACAGCTTCCCAGGAGCTCTTCACTGGACACTTCTCATTGCCAAGCTTTACTGGAGTCATTCCTGAGGTGCAGAAGAAGGAAACTGCCCTGGGACCAAACGCTCAGGAGTCTGGAGAAGTCCCGTGCTTTGGGTGACGGGAGGGAGAGCTTGGCCCTGGGTTGTATGTGGGAAATGAGATTGCACAGTGAAACCCAGCAGCAGACTCAGGCAACTGACACTGCTGCTTGCCCAGGAGTCAGAGCTTGCTGGCACAGAGCTGTGTGTTCTGGATGTAGACAGTCTGCCCTGGCCGTGCTGCGGGGTCTGCAGGCCCGGGGTCTGATGGTGGCTCGAAGTGCTGCCCCACATCAGTAAGCAGCCTCCATGCCTGAGGCGGTGATGAAAGGAATCCCTGGCAGTGTGTATATATTTAAGATCCTGCTGGAAGGCCAGGCCTGCTGAAAGGGACAAACACAGAGCCCGTGGCTGGCAGCTCCGCTGGCCTCTCGCCCGAGACGCTTGGCGACGGCCCGTCACACGTGTTCCTGCAGGCCCGAGCCTGCGGCGGGAGCACCGGCACCCGTTGGCAGGGGGACAGGGGGCTGCCCACCTTGTCCAGAGTGGCCCAACCTCCCTCCCTGGTGTGTAGGAAGCATTCAAGTAACTGCTGAGGATGAGGGTTTCCTAATTGTGCTTCTGTTTCATCCCAGAAAGCGGCCAAGGCAGGTGCTGCCCCAGCAGCCAGCGGGTTTCTCAGGATGCGGTTTCACCAGATCCCTTCTTGTCTTGGCAGGAGAGGAGCCCCTGGGGGTGGGGGTGCACTGACACACAGTGCAGCACTTCTCAGGGGGACTGTGGGTGGGTGGCACCTCCGAGTGTCCCCAGACCCGACCTGCTGTCCCCACGCTGCCCCAGGCTTGTTGTGGGATCAGCCCACCACAGGCCTGGCTCTGGTTCCCCTTCCATGTGTTGAGTTAGTGACGTTTCGAGGGGGCAGTGGGCACTGCTGGTACTCACTGCACGGGCAGGGAAAGGGCTCCTGGGGACATCTGAGAAATGGCATCAGGGTGCCGTAGCCCAGAGCTGTCTGAGGAGAGGAATCCCGTGTCTGTGGTGTTTAATTGTTCGCAGGCCGGTTGTTTGGGGGAGGTAATTCAGCACCAGGAACCGCTAATGGGAGCGAATTGCCGTGCTGAGCACAGAGCAGTTATTTGCCATGGTTACCCCGGGAGATGAAGAAAGGTACAATTATTCTGAGAGGAGCTGTAGATCCTGTTTACTTTTTATTCTTACCCTCTTTCAAATGTGCCTTTTCCCTCCCTTTGTACAAACAAGCAAAACAACCCCACCCAGTTAGGTGCATTTATCCCATTTCGGTGCATGGTGTTGGTAATTAATTATCCCACCCAGGGATGGGATGGAGGTGATGTCTGTGGCTGGGTTTGGCCACTCTCACTGAACATACAGAAACAGAGGATGGGGTTTATCCCCAGAAGGAGGGAAGACATGGCACTGCAGGGAGCAGGTTAGCAGCAGGATTCCAGAGGAGTTGGCTGTTCCCAGCAGACCAGGGGAAGGGAAGATGAGTTTGTCAGGGAAATGAAAATTATTGGGTCGTGTCTCCTCTCAGTCAACAGAAGCTGATGGTCAGTGCTGTCAGTGATTGCCCATTGGTTTCTCTAAGTGCCCAGGCCATACAGAGTGCTCTGAAACAGACTAAGCAAAATAATAGCAAGGGCTGTGACTTCTGCTTCACTTTTATCTTTCAGAAGTTTTGTTTTAATATTGAACAATATTTTAATATTTAATGTAACAGGAGCTTTTATATAAGGTTGTTATTGCAGCCCCTCTGGTGTGGTGCCAGGGGAGGGGATGATTGAAATGCTGGATCCGTTGTCCTGTGCCTGGTCAGTGCGATACCCGTCTGCTCCTGCGCCACCTCGTTCCTTTGGCAGCCCCTTACCAGGGTGGGTGTCTGGCAGGACTCCATTACCTGGATACTGTATGTACAGAGGGGTGACGGGGGTGACAGATGTTCTTGCTCACCTAAGGCCAGGGATGAAATGTCCTTCCAGCTGCCCTGTGAGGGCTGTAGATACGTGTGGATCTTGTCTGCCTGCAGCTACAAGGATTTGTTCTTCCAAGTGTTCTGTGAGCTGCATTTCCTCCTGTGTGAAATCCTGACCTGCCCATGGACATCTACCTTTTTCTCCTTACAAAACAACCCCTAACCCAAGCCACAACCCCAGAGAACCAGATGTACATGACAAGAATAAATGAATTATTATTACTGCTAGAGTCTGGAGATCAGGTTCTGCGGCACCAGACTCCTCTCAGCTCGAGAGAAGCACATCTCCAGCTGCTGGCTCTCTGAGGTGTCCAAGAGATGGGGTTGAATGGAGACCTCCTTGGCTTTGTCCTCAGCTGGGCTGTGCCCACACTGGCTCAGGGGGGTGTGGATTTCTGGGGCTTTCTGCTGGCTGAGTGTGTGCAGCCCTGCTGGTGGCTTTTCTGTGTCCCGGTGCCACCTTGGTGTGCACGTCTGAGCAGGCACAGGGGGGGAAATAACAAACCCGAGTAACGAACCCCAACCCAGACAAGGTTCTCCCAATTTCCCAGCAGTGGGGCAGGAGTGACAAGCAGAACTTACCCTCTGATTTCAAGAGTGGTTCCAGTCCTCTTGATTCCCGTTTGGTGGAAGAGCAGATGAGCAGGAGCCGGTGTGTGTTAACTCGGTGCCTCTGGGGATGCTTCCCGAGTACCAGGGGAGCACACGGAGCTGTGGGGTGGAATTTTCACATGGATGTGTGTGCATCACAGTGCTGGATGGGATGGGAGCAGCCAGGCACACCTCTGAGCTCTCCTTGGAAAAAATGTGATGGGAACTCCTCAGACTCCTGCATATGCAAAGGATGCGCTTTGCTGCCGCGCCAGACCACCTTTGATTTTTCACAGCCTTCCTAATAAGAATTACTTCTTCCAATTAATTTATAACTAGTTGACTTCATTCTTTCAAGTGGTGTTGGTCCTCACGCTGCCTGCAGTCTAGGAGGAGGAAAGTCACGAGCCACTTACATGTAATTTGCTCTGAGAAGCTCCAGGACCGATCTCTGTCTGAGGTTTTCAGGCTTCACTAATTTCAGGCAGTCTGAGCGTGTGTTTTACTGCTCGGGTCTGGAAAACGGGGAACACCACAAACAGGGTTCTTCACATCTGACTGGAACCAAAGCACACCCAGAAGGTGATGGTTAAACAGGTGCTGCTCACTCCTTGTAGGGGTTGTGTTACAGTAGCAGAATAAGTCTCCCTTCTCAGATGTTTGCTCCTGCGTCTGAGTGGATCTTGTCGGTGCTTTCCGGAAGGCTGTGAGCGACACCCGGGGAGCACATCCCTGCCCGGGGTGTGTGAGACAGCTCTGGAGAAGAGATGGTCCGAGCCTGCTGGAGACAGAAGGATTCTGCCTTTCCACCCTGCCCACCTGCAGCTCTGTCCCCCCAGCTGGAGCGGATCTAGACCTGGAGCTGATCTGAGCCAGGCCCGGGGCTGGCTGTGGAGCTGCTCTCCATGCAGCAGGAGCTGCATGGAGAGCAGCCCCTGCTGCATGGAGGAGCTGCCAGGCTGCTCGTGGTCCCAAAGCTGGATGCTCTCTGGACAGGACCACGCTCTATCCCCTGGGACAGACACACGGACTCCCAGTGCTCCGTGAGCTGACGTCTGATGGGGGTGTTAAGGCAGCCGGTCGTATCCAGACTGTGAAGAGAGCAACAAGGTTGATGCCCAGCGGTCCTGGGAAAGCAGCCTGTGGACTGAGAAGGTCCTTTCAGAGCTCAGTGTCACTGGGGATCACCCAGTCACCACCAGCTTCCTCCGCCTGAGCTGCCAGCGTCGGGAATGCTCCGGGCCCTGGCAGATGCATAAAGGGGCTTTCCTCAACTGAAGAAATGTTTCCAAGATTTGAAAAATTCTCTATGAATCCAGACAATTTTGCTAGAATTCCCCTTATTTTGCACCTATCACAGGTTTCAGTTTTGATACTCTCTGCTTTGTGAAGGAGAATTCCAGCGGCTCACGACGCCCCAGTGGACACCTCCGCACCCGCCGCGGGCGCAGACGATGGGGCCCCCGCCGCCGGCCCATGGGTCGCCCCCTTGGCTTCCCAGACACAGGATGGTTTTCTACTTGACTTGTGAGAAGCCCTTCTTAAATCTCTCTTCCAGTCAATTAAATTCATTAATTAAAAGAAGATAAAGATCAGTGAGTAAAGGCTGAGCTAATATATGCTCAGTGATTGTTAGAGCGTTCTTTGTCAGGAGCACTCGTAATTGCTCATTTAATTTATTCATTTCGGCGTCATTGATTTAAATATCTTTCTGGACTTTTTGGAGTCAGGCTCTGGTTTTTGAATGTCTGCTGGTTGCCTATCAAAATGTCAGTTTATTATGCTCAGTGCATTATCTATGACTTCAGTTTCCCTAAAACCTCTAATTGATATGACAGTTCTCACAAAAATTTAGTCCTGATCTAAGAATTATTTCAATCTTAATATGAGAAGTCAGCTCTTTTTACCTAAGGGTTTTATTTATATGTCACCTTTGCATAATTGGAATGTCACAGGGACTCTTCCACTCCAGCTACTTCACTTCTCAAAGTGCTGTTGGAGATAGTCTCAGTCTCTATAACAGGAGGTCAGGTTGTGAAGTCCTCCAGATAACTTCTCCTGGCGTGTCCATTTGCTGCTGTGGCTCGTTGTTTGTGTGCACAGGAGCTCAATCCCCACACTGCTGAGTAACCTGGTAGTCTGCAAGGGACCCTGCTGCATCCCAGGAAGCTGAGGAAGGGCTCCATACCTTCAGGTGTGGGAGAGAGGAACTGGAAGGTTCAGGAATGATTTGAATCCTTGTGAAACCTGAAAGCGAACAGCACTGCACTGACAACTGTTGAATAATAATGATATTAAAAGCTGTAATTAAGTATCACAGAGTCACAGAGCTGTAGGAGATGGAAGGGACACCCAGAGACCATCAAGTCCCTAGAGCAGGTCACACAGGTCGGTGTCCAGACGGGTCTGGGATGTCTCCAGAGAAGGAGACTCCACAACCCCCCTGGGCAGCCTGGCCCAGGGCTCCCTCACCATGAAGAAGTTCTTCCTCACATTGGTGTGGAACCTCCTGTGGTCCAACTTGTGGCCATCCCCCCTTGTCCTGTCCCCACAGGCCACTGAGAAGAGTTTGGCCAGTTCCCTTTGTCTCCTGCATTTCAAATATTTATAAATATTGATAATGTATCAAGAAAACCTATACACACATATATTTAATGTAAAATATACATTATTAATTAGATACAGAAGAGCTTCAGTAAAATATATAAGCTGGGGAAAGATGTGCCTGGTGCTGGAAGAAGGGTGTAGGCCACTGAGCAAAGAGCTACTCAAATGCCAGATCTGACCCCTTCTTCAGGGAACACCTAGTGAAAACCACAGCACAAGACTTTACATAAAATGTTAAAACAATTATTTTTACAGGAGATGAAAAAACAAATGAAATATTTGATAAAATGTCAATTCCTTAAAGGTCTTTAGACAAATCGATGCTGGGAGCGGCGGGTTCAGCGCTGGGAGTCGGAGGCTGGAGGGAAGGTTCATCCCCAGACCCGGCAGTGATGGATTTTCTCATAGGCTTTTCACGTAAGGGTTGGAGGATGAGCTTCCAGCCAGAGCTTACAGCAATGGTCTGTTTCTGTACATACTTATATGTGGACACACATGGAGCTTGTATTTCCACCCTGCTCTCTGCTGCAGCAGATCTGGGGTGCTCAGAGGTCTGTGCACGGGTTTGGTGGTGAACATCAATGCGCCCAGTTGGAGAATGTTGAGAATGGAATCACTGTTCTGTGTGTGGGCTGGCTCTAGCACACTTCATGTGCTGGTGCCCTGTGAATACTCATGATTTTCTTAGTCTCCTTTCTTGCTCCAGGTTGTTAATGAAGATCAAAAGCCAAGTGTCTAAGCAGCATTCCCTTTGACAAACCAGTTCTTTCCATTGTTTCTCACCAGGCAGTTTCCAATAGTTCTGTGCTTCTCCAGCTTCTTTCTCGTTCATTTTGCAGGTGTGGGGGGATGCTGGAGCCACGCAGGCATGAGCTGGCTTAAGGACATGGTTTAGTGCTGGGATGGCAGCGCTGGGTTAATGGTTGGGCTTGATGGTCTTAAAGGTCTTTTCCAACCGAGGTGATTCTATGATTCTGTGGTCAGCTCACTGCAGCTGGTTGGTGGTTTCCACATCTGCCTGGTCTGACATTAAAGGCTTGATTCTGGAATAAGCAAATTAATTATTTATTTTACTAATATATTGGCTTTTTTTATAATGAGGAACCTTCTCTCTCATTCATAACAACAGCAAAACCAAGCCAGGCCCTTGTTTATAGGCACTCGAACCAAACCGCGCTCTCCTTTACAAGGGGAACGTCCAGGAGGAGCTTCCAACCTCGTCTGTTGGTGCTCCCACAACTGGGAAACATCATATTGGGGTTTGTGGGAACAGGTACTGGCTCCTTTTCCCTTCATCCTGGAAGGATGGGACGGGGAAGGAGGGGTAGGTTTGGTGAATGGAATGCTGGAGAGAGCAAGCAAAGGGCTGTGAGTCAGGAGATGGGAAAACTGGGGGAATAAACCCAAACTGAGTCAAATGATGGGCAAAGGGAAGATCCATGATCTCATTTGCATTTCTCTTAATCATCTTTTTCTTCTGCAATTTGTATAGTCTGTCTGTGCAGCTTTACATCATTCCTTAGATACTCAGATTAGCCTATACACTTACCTGGCTGGTGGTTTTGCACAGCTGTATGCAGCTGTGAGCCAACCTTCAAAGCACCTGATATTGAGCCATTCGGCACAGATAGATATTTGAATATTTGCCACTCAGTAACTATTGAACAAGGGAATTTTAATACTGAATATTGGTGAGAATTCTCCAGTTTTTCAAGAGAATGCATAAGCATGCTCTGGTTTTTAACAAGGCTGTTGCTGTCAAAGCCCCAGAGAAGCCTGGATCCAGCAGTGAAGATGTGTGTGGGTAAGACAGAAGAAGGGGTCGAGGGGTGATGATCAGATGTCACTGAGAGCTGTCATATCACATAGCTGTGTATTAATGAGGTTAAAAAAGATTACTTCTAATTTTACTGTTTCTCGTAACATAGTTTCTTGTGGTGCCAGGTTATGGGCACATCTCATCAATAATACTAAATTGTTCTCTGAAATCTGATGGAAAAGTTAAGAAGGGGTTGCAGGTGTAACTAAAAATAGATCATCCCTTGATCACCTTTGGTTGGACTCCGTTAACCTCAGCAATTTTAGTTTTTTCTTTGAAATTTTCAGTTCATTTCTAAGCTTTTTATCAGCAAGTGCAGGCTTGCTAAGGGAGGAAACGGGAGGAGTGGTGTAAGTGTTACGACTGGGAGTAGTAAGAGGAGTAGAATAAGCTTCCAGAACACTCGTGGTGCAGACAAGAGATCCACATGGAGCATGGCCAGAAGGGTGTTGTGGGGACGGGCAGGCAGCACGGCCGTGGCCTCTCGGCCACGGGGGCTGTGGCTGGAGCTGTGTCTGGGAGAGACTGTCCCAGTCAAGGTCACTGGCACTGGGCTCTGAATGTCAGGCTTTGATTTCTCTTCTGCTGTGATGCTCCTTGGTCCTGGGACAGTCAGCAGTAATGACATCCCGTCCTCCTGGCCAGGCTCTGTGCTCACCTGCATCTCCCAGACTCTCCAGCCTGGTTTGGTGCCCCTGCCAGAGCGCTCCCTTGCTCCTGGGTACTGAGCAGTGACTGATGCACTTGGTGTAAGCAGTGAGAACACTCAAACAAGGGCAGGGAAATGTGTGTGGAGTGTTCTCTCATCCACAAACACAATATGTGGGTTGGTTTTGTTCTAATTCTCACTCCACTTCTACTAAGGAGCAATTTATGTCCTATCCCTTTCTGGTGCTGCCAAGTTTCAGGTCATTTAAAACCCCAGCAGTGGTGCAGGACCTTGCAGGAGCCATAGGAGTTGTGGGGTGGTTGGAGCAAACTATGTGCAGCCTCTGCATATTTCTGGAGATGTTGGGAGTAGCCTTAGAAACTTGAGGAGTCATCCTGTGGCTGGATGGGGAGGACCTTTCTGCTGCAGTACTGCATTTCTGCTGCGAGCCCCTGTTGCTGGATTTGAGGTGACAGTGACTGTGTGAGAAAGCTGCTTTTCTGGTGTCACGTTTGTGGTGGACAGGGAATGGCCCAGCTGCACTCTGTGTCGGGGATACACTTACCCAGGCCAGGCTGCTGCTTGGAAAATGGAGCCCTGTGTCCTCTGCCCTTCTTTTCCCCACCCATGGAAACATTCCCAGTTTCTTATGATCATCTCCCACTCTGTTCCATGAGACTTGCCCACTGGAGGAGGATCCACTGCTGGGATCAGGATCTGATACTGGGATCAGGGGCTGATGCTGAGCTGGGGAGGTGCTGGGACCAGTCTGGAGCTGCCTGTGTGTGTTGAGTTTCCAGAAAGTGTGACTGTGTTTGCAGCTGGATGCTGTCTGGCCAAAAGAGATGCTGAGGGCCGAGCTGCTCCTGCCTTGGGTGGTTTGGGAGCAGTAAGGTGTTTCTTCTGGTCTCTGTGGAGTTCTTGGCTCCTGTCATTCAGTTGGATCTGATGCCCATGGTGCCCTGGGGCCAGGGATACCTGAGGGGGGGGCAGAGGGGATGGCACAGTGACCTGAACCCACTTTTGCAGTAAACGAGATGGGAAGGATTCTATGGTCAGATCATGAGAGCGCTGTGGAAGGACACCAGACTCTGTGGAAATGGGGAGAGCTGTGACATTGCTCCTCTGAGGTTTAGAAAGCTCCTGGGAGGTGCTGCAGGTTCTGCCTGCAGGAGCATGTGGTTCCTTACTCCTCAGCTGGGCCTGGTGGGTTTCGTGCCAGTTCCTGGGCAGAGCCAGACAGTGTCTAGATTTGCTTTATCTATCATTTACCCACGCTGCTCTCTGTTCCTGGGGCTTGAGGTGGAGATCAGGGATGTGTCCCCTCACCTGAGCACGGAGCAGTGCTCCCTAGGCCGGGGACGTTGTGTCGCAGCGGTGTGGCAGCACTGGCCCGTCAGCACGGTGTGCCAGCAGGCTGGGGTGCTCTGGGGTGCTCTGCCAGCCTGCCCTGGCAGCAGGTAATTACTGTCCTTTGGTTCATTCACTGACACTGCATTTATAGGACAGGTTGTCTTTGGTCCCCAGAGTGAATCCTAAGGTGATGCCAGAGTCTCTGGAAGGAGACAGGAGGTTGCTAATTCTATTCAGCCAAAGTTACAGGAGTGGGTGTTGGGGACCACTTGGGCAAATTGATGATTTGTGAGTAATGGGAAATGTGTGTTACTGGAAACTTCCCTTTAAGTTACTCCTTGCCAAAGAGAAGTTGTTGTGGGATAGAGTTATGTTGGGAAACAATGAACATGGCAGAGTACTGCAGCGTGGTGAGTGGTCTAGACCCAAGGAGTGATAGGTGATGGGATGCAGAGTAGCAACTCAAACACTGACAGGTTTTACAATAAAAAAACCAGTTCATCTTATTTTGAAAGTCTCTGGAGCAAAGTTGGGGCCACGCTTTGTGCTCTGTCAGGAATCCATCCGGCACTGGGGTGTTTGGGGGGACTGGAGCACCCCGGCGCCGCTGGGGGACGGGCAGGAGTCTGAGTGATGGGGACAGCCCAGGACTCAAGGGAAAGGTGCTGAGGAGTGGCCAGGTCCTGGTAGAGGTGTGGTTAGAGACACTGGAAGCAGGCACAGAGAAAAGCTGGTTGGAAATCAGGGGCCAGGCAGCGTTTGTTTTCGATGCAGGGTGGTGACTGTTCTTTTCAGGATAAAAACAAAGAGGAAAACAGCCCCCCAGACCAGTAAGGGTGGGAAACCAGTAAGGTGCAGTGGGAAACCAGCTTCACCAGAGCTGTGAGAAGTGCTTCTGTGTACACTGGGGCTTTGCAGGCCAACAGAGTTACATCCCTCGAGCCAAACCCCTGAGTGAGGCATCAGTGTGACAGTGCAGTGAGATTGCTTTGCTTTAATTTCAGTCAGAGAACATGCTCGGACCTGGCCCAAACACAGGGCAATTATGCTAATGAGATACATTGGGCACTAATTTAAAACATAAATAATATATTATTGAGCATAAGATTACACTCAAGCTTAGATTTGATTCCTTCTTCACCATTTTGCTGCCGGGGCAAATGAGCCTTGTGGGGGAGGTCTAGTTTGGGTCCCCGTGTGATGCTGGATTCCAGCAGCAGGGAGGAGTGAGGCTGCTCCTCACCAGGTTCTCCTGCAGCCTCTGGCACTGGCTGAGGGGCATCAGGGGTTGGACTGGGGCCTGACCCTGCCTGATGACCCCAGCAGCGAAGGAGCTGCAGAGAGGTGCTGAGCTCCAGCTGTGCCACGGCGTGTCCACACCTCGGGGTCAAGTGGGTGCTGCCCAGCTGGGTGTGGTGAAAACCACCCTCAAGCCCCATCCTTGGGGCCTGTGTCCCCAGGGTGAGATTGGAGGTGAGGGGCTCTGGAAGCACAGTCCATGCACCTGCTCCATGTGATGAGTGGATGTCAAGAGGGGGGAGCAGCCCTGGCACCCCAAACTGGGAATTGTGGACTTGGAATTGGCCTGATGTCCAGACTCTTGAAAACCAAACTCCTCCTGGCAGGGACCTGGGATTGGTGGATTCAAGTCTCTGAACAGCCTCCTCAGAAGTTATCAGAGGCTCAGGCATCTCCGCTGCATCCGAGGGCGCTGGCAGAGCCCGGCCCGGGGTGGGGGGGCCCTCGTGTGCCCCACACATCCCAGGCAGCTGGTGAGGAGCCTGGAAGCCTTTTGGTTCTCTTTTCTCATGGTGATGAGGGCAGGATCCCCGCCTCACCTTTGCTTGAGGGAGACAAACCGCACCAAGACCTAACAGGGGGTGAGCTCAGCGCCTGGCAAGGGCTCGTGGCTTGCTCTGGACCGAGGGAAGTGTAGGATTTCTCCATGGGAACCTCGGATCTGGGACCAGGTGCCATGTCCACACACAGGGCTGTCCTGTCCTTTCCTGGGGCGTGTTTGGGTGCTCTCTGTCCTGAGGACACCGTACCTGCAGTGAGGTGCTCGTAGCGTCCCTCCCTCACCCTGTGCTCGTTCGTTAGGATCCATCACACGCTGCAGATGAGATGGTTAACGTGACACACTTGTCCTGCTGCACAGGGTGAGGAGGGCACACGAGGTGTCTTTCTCTGCTGTGGCAAGGAAGTGGGGTGTCCCCTGTGCAGAGCCCTGAGTTTAAAAGTCACAGGACCTGTTCCAGATGGTGGGAATCCGGGAGTCAAATAACCGGTGCGTGTGGCTGTGGAGAGGCTGGGCCTCGCTCCTGGGGCTGTCCCTGCCTGCCCGCGGCTTTTACAGCCACCAGTGCTGCGGTGCCTAACGGTGGGGAATATTTCAGTTCAGGAATAATAAATTAGTCTTTCTGTTTGATCTCAGGAGCCAATTAACGGACAGGACTGTCAGTGTCATCCTCCCGGCGCCGCTGCTTTGTTCGGTGCTGGCTGACGGACGCACAGTGCATCTGCCTCGCCGCATTGTTTATCTGACTTCCTCTTCTTTCTGCTAATAATTGTAATTATTCATCACAGCCATTTACTTGTGCTATGTAGCAATGCACAGACAATCGACTAATTACTTCAGACCATCAGCCAGAGAGAAGGAGAGAGTGCTCAGGGCGCCGGGGTTCCCCTTTCCAGCAATCCCGGTGATTCTGGATCGCTCCGTGAGGAGCTTGGCCTGTCCCCACCATGTATTTAATGTACACTCATGTCACAGGGCCCACTGCTGAGGTGACACTCGTGACCTGGTCCCGGTCCAGGCTCCTTGGGCCTTGGAGTCCCGAAGGTGAAGGCTGCTGAGGGCTGGGAGAAGCCTCGTGGACGCTGGCTCTGCTGACATCGTCGCTCCGGCCATGGCAGCGGCGGTGCTGGGTGTTCAAACCCTTCTGCTGGGAGAGCTGGAGCCGTGCTCTGCTCAGCTCTACCAGAGCCACAGCAGAGCGGGGTGGTGGGTGCTGCTGCACCCTGGGCAGGGTGTTTCCCCCAGAGCTCCCCTGCAGCTGGAGTCGAGGTTTGGAGTCACCCACTCGTGTCTGAGGAAGGTTTCAGCTGTGCTTTCCCCCGGAGCTCTGCTGATAGTCTTTGAGGATGGGTGATTGCTCCCTGGCCAGGGGCCGGCTGCGTGGGCAGGGCAGGGTGGCGCTGGAAGCTGCTTCACCCGTGTGTCCCCCGGCGCCGCTGGACGTGGTGTCACCGGCTGCCCCTGGGCGCTCCGCTCCCGGCGGGGGTTGTGTGCTCTGGAAACGCCACTCCCGGAGATCTCCTTCCACTGAAACGGGAATGTCCCAGGGAACAAAACCCAGTGTCACCCTCTGCACCTCCCAGAGCCTCGCACTGTCCCTTCAGCCGGGACAGCCCCTGCACGTCGGGTTCTGCCCTGGAGCGCTGTGCGTTGTCCTCTGCAAGTGTCACTCTGCTCCTGGGCTGCAGGGGGACACGCGATGTCCCGTGACAGCGCCGGCGTGTTTCGTTTGATCTTCTGCTAATTACGGTCAGGACTAATCCCTTCAGGCTGAGAGCAGGCACCGCATGTGGGAGCTGTGAGTTAGAGTGTGGGCATGAGCCCAGACAGGGAGTGGCGGTGAGGAAGGACATCTCCAGTGTGGGTGTCCCAAGGGACATCTCCACTCCCAGTGTTGGGAGGGGACAGCTCCAGCCCTGGTATCAGGAGGGAAATCTCTATTCCCAGTGTCAGGAGGGACATCTCCACTCCCAGTGTGGAGAGGGACATCTCCAGTCCCGGTGCTGGGACCACAAACAGTTCAGTGCCCCCTCCCCAGCATGGGGAGCATCCTCTGGCCACCCACCGTTGCAGTTGGAGTTCCCTCGCTCTTTGCCCTGCTGGACCAGTCCCCAGACTGGTGTCTGTGGCCCAAGGGAGAGGCCAAGGAGGTGAAAGAGAAGAGACCAAAGTTGGTCTCTTCTCCCCAGTAACAGGTGACAGAACTCGAGGCAATGGCCTCAAGTTGCACCAGGGGAAATTGAGGTTGGATCTTAGGAAGAACTTGTGTCCTGAGAGAGTCCTCAAGCACTGGAACAGGCTGCCCAGGGAGGGGGTTGAGTCCCCATCCCTGGAGGGGTTTAACAGACGGGGAGATGCGGTGCTTGAGGACATGGTCTAAGGGTAGACTTGGTGGCGGTGGGTTAATGGTTGGACTGGATGATCTTAGGGGTCATTTCCAGCCTTCACAATTCCATGATTCCATGAAATGAGCACAGCCTCCTCCTCGGGCAGGGTGGGAGCCCGGGAGCATCTTTGGCCTCTCCAGAATGCCCCTCTCCCTTGGCCAGCCGGCAGGGGTGGGTCACCACACCAGTGTGGGTGTCTGCAGCCGGGTGCACGAGCGTTTCCTTAGTGTTTCTGGAAGGAAATCAGGAAAATGTGGAATTGCACAAACTCTTCCCACTTGAGCCATGGCTGATGATGGGTTGCAACTTTGTGGCTCTCTGTGAGTGTCTTGGGAAAAAATACCCAATATGAAATACAGCCATTACAGGGGAAATTTCAATTTTGCAGGGGCTGCAAAGCAGCATTAAGCTATAATTAAAAAGTTATTGGAAACCTCCACGAGGCTCCAATTCAATTTAATTAATGCAGCTCTCCCTCCATCAGAAAGGCAGTAATCATTACAGTGGCATTTCAGAGGCTGCACAGATCTGGATTTTACCTATTCTGAATGCTGGATGCAGTCATCATTTTCTCCTCTCCATCCCACTTCTCTCAGCTGAGGTTAAAATCCCGCCAAGCCGGACCCTGTGGTGGGCTGGAGGGGTCCTCCAGCGAGCCCAGCAGTTTCTTGGTGCTCAGAGGATCTCAGAGGGGTCCTCCAGCAAGCCCAGCAGTTTCTTGGTGCTCAGGGGGCCTCAGAGGGGTCCTCCAGCGAGCCCAGCAGTTTCTTGGTGCTCAGGGGGCCTCAGAGGGGTCCTCCAGCGAGCCCAGCAGTTTCTTGGTGCTCAGGGGATCTCAGAGGGGTCCTCCAGCGAGCCCAGCAGTTTCTTGGTGCTCAGGGAAGTGTAGGAGAGCTGAATCTCACCTTTTTAACCCCAAAGTGGTCGGGTTGGGGCTGCATGTAAGGAAGAGTGTTGACCATGAGGGTGGTGGCCCAGAGAAGCTGTGGCTGCCCCTGGATCCCTGGCAGGGTTCCAGGCTGGGTTGGATGGGGCTTGGGGCACCCTGGGGTGCTGGTGGGGGTGTCCCTGCCCATGGCAGGGGGCACTGGGGGTGCTGTGGAATTCAGAAGGGTCGAGGGGTCAGTCCAGGAGGTGGGGAGCTCAGGGTTTATACTGGTTGTGTAAGACACAGAGGGGGAGTGGTGGGGAGGCAGGAGATAACCCTCAGCAGTTTTCCTTTTAAACCCCTTCTCTTTCCAAGTCCCCCACCTGGGTGTTTCCAGGAGCCTGGAAGTGTGGGCTCAGACCCCACGGCCAGGAGACGCTTCAGCCTGATGAACTTCAGGGTCTGTCTTCATCTTTCTCAAGAAACTTCAACCTTTTTATACATTCTGAAACGAAGTTCCTTAATTTGATGAACTTGCTGCATAATGATAATTGTGAGCTTGGTGGAAAGCTCTCATCAGTTTAATGACTCTCCCAGAAGGACGTGATTGTCTCAGGGAAGGGCGTCATCTGTTAGTTCAGCCCTGGGGTGCCTTTAGCTGGGCTGCTCCTGGACCTGCCTGCTCCCCCATCCACTGGAGAGGCCACAGGACCTGACTAACTGCTGTGAACACCTCAATGTGCTGCACAGCTCAGCCTCGGTCAGGATGGATGCTCTGCATCCCAGGGTGCTCAGCCTCGGTCAGGATGGATGCTCTGCATCCCAGAGTGCTCAGCCTTGGTCAGGATGGATGCTCTGCACCCCAGGGTGCTCAGCCTCGGTCAGGATGGATGCTCTGCATCCCAGAGTGCTCAGCCTCGGTCAGGATGGATGCTCTGCACCCCAGAGTGCTCAGCCTCGGTCAGGATGGATGCTCTGCATCCCAGAGTGCTCAGCCTCGGTCAGGATGGATGCTCTGCATCCCAGGGTGCTCAGCCTCGGTCAGGATGGATGCTCTGCATCCCAGGGTGCTCAGCCTCGGTCAGGATGGATGCTCTGCATCCCAGCGTGCTCAGCCTCGGTCAGGATGGATGCTCAGGATGACCTGGCTGGCGCTGGTGGCTGGAGCCCGTGGGACACCCGGGAGCCACTGGAAAGGCCACTTCCTTCTGTCCTCCCCCTGTTTCCAGTTTTGGTTTCCATCCCTCCCTTCACCCGGGTTAAACCTCAGGTAGCAAACTGTGAGGAGGAGGGGCAAGGCTGTAGTACTAACTTACGGTCCCATCTGTCCCTCTGAGGTGGCAGGGAGGGAGGGAGGTCCTGTCTGTCCCCCTGAGGTGGCACGGAGGGAGGGAGGTGGGTGTAAGCTCAGCACCTCTGATCAGAGGTGTCACAAGGGTGCTGAGCGTGTTACTTAGCCGGGTGTAAACCCGTAGTGTGAGCTCGGCCTTGCAGGGTTGGTCTCTTCACCTGCCACCCGTGGGGGACAGGGTGTCCTCCTGACCCTGCTGTAATCCTCTCCCCTGATCCTAACGGGATTAGAGGCTTGGAGTGCTGCAGTGACACCGCTCAACTCACCAGACACCCCCTGTAACCATGGTTTCCTTCTCCACCAGGAGAGGAGCTTCCTTTCCAAGGGAGATGTATCTGCCAGGAGCCTCGGGGAAAGGCTGCACCAGTCTGTGGTTGTACTGGTGCAAACCCCTGGTAGGTCCATTAGCCAAACCAACAGCCTCTCCGTGCCGGCGTCGTTTCCAAGCAGGGTGTGGTTTATGATGAAGGCTGAGGAGCATCATTCCGAGGGCTGCTGCAGAAGCACCACACTCATCCTCACCCAGGGGGTGCATGTTCATTGCTGTTTCTCCAGATAACTGGTGTGCAGAGGTGTGGGACTGTGTCACCGAGCCTCGAGTACCGGACACAGACGTGGTGAGGGTGGCTCATGGTCAGAGGACTGGGCTTCATCTGGCTGCTGGTGTCCACAGCGGGATGAGGAACGAGCCTCGGGCCTCGCTCGCTCCCGCGCTCCGGGCAGGTGGCGGCTGGTGCCTCGGTCCGTGTGTGAGACCACGCTCTGCTCTTTGCTGTCCAGTCTGCTGTGCTGGGGGAGCTGCTGTTTCCACACTTAGTGTGTGTGTTTACAACCAGACAAGCTCTGTGTCACAACAGCGTCACTTTGTGAGGCTGTCACAGAGGAGGAGCACGTTGCCACTTCTCCCTGGGTGCCTGAGGTCCAGTGTCATGGAATGGGCTCACAGTTGGCAGCTGTTCCCTGCATGGCCCAGTGAATGTCCTGATTATCCCCCCAGAAGCGGGAGGGCGAACAGGGAGCATCTTTATCACACAGGACTCAGACCAGAGAAGCTGTTTCAGCCGCAGGAGAAGGTCCAGAAGCACTGCAGAAGGCAGGTGAGCAGCTGTTTTCCAGGACAAAACTCCTTCATCCCACCAGATGCCATGAGACAAGCAGAACCTGCCACGGACGTGTAGGAGCTTAGCTGAGCATGTGAGGGACAAGGAGCTCAACAGCTGAGTAAACATGTCTGGAAGCTGCACAGCTCAGCCACAGCAGCTTCCAGCAGACACTCCCGGTGTGAGCAAGGGGTCTTGGTGCTGTGGAGCCCCTAAGCCTGTGCACATCTCCAGAGGGGATGTGCTCAACACCTCTGGTGCCTGTTGAATTTGTATTGTTTTGGTAACATCCATTTCTTGGAAGTTAAACATATTTTTTGTGTGTTGGAGAGTGGCTACCCATGGATGTTACTGGATTAATGGTACTCCAGAGCTTCCAGGGGCACTGACTGCAGCTGGGGCCTGCCCTGACAGTAGGGTAGATGCCTGCTCTCACACACATCTGCAGTGTATCCATTTTCAAAGAGTGACAGAAAAACTGATTAAAATACAAAAAAACCCCAAACAAACTCAACCAACAAACTGCACAGTACATTCTCTGCCTCAGCCACACGTCCCATGAGGAGCTCCACTGCCACCCTCCTCCACAGTTGAACCACCCAGCTCGATGCACAAGTTGTCTCTCCCTCTTGCTGAAGGAGATGGCAGGTTACCTGCAGGTTCAGACCTGTGGTGGTGGGCCTCAGGCCTCTAGTTGCTGCCATAGCCTCTGTTGGGAAGACATTGTCTTTCAAATGACATGTCAGGAGCCATCAATTTTTTTCCCCTTGTTATCCACAGGTTGATGTGGTTTGTTATGGTCGATACCCTGAGAAGTTTGAAGAGCTCTAATTTTTATACTTCTCTCATTTCATTACTTTTCTCTAGAAAACAGAATTTTCACCTGGCTCAGCTAAGCCTTTTTTAAAAAATCTAGGTTGTTGTTGTCCTACTGTGGCTGGACATCATTTCCTGAATCAGCTTTCCTGAGTTGAGATTACTGCTTCTCTTTAGAAGTCTTGAAGTTGCCATCAGTCTCCATCAGTTGCGCTTCAGGACTGTTAAGGACTGATCTCCCTGGAGATTTCAGGACTCCCAACTCCTGTTGCCTCCTGTCTCTCCACAGTGTTTTCTTCCACCCAGTGAGGTGCTGTCCAAGAGCAGGTTTGGAGTGTTCACATGAGGACGTGTAGCCCTGCAGACTCCTCCCATCTCGGTGCTGGTGACACACGGCCGGAGCACCGAGCGGGTCCTGTGAGGGTGTTGTGTGAGCTGCTCCCGTAGGTGTTCTGGGCTCTGCAGTCTCTAACACAGGGTCCATGGAATGCAGAGGTGAAGGAAGGGCAGAGAGCAGGCAGTGAGATCATGTGCCTTGGTCTTCCCTAAGAGTTAGGGGTTATGAGTTGGCTGAGGAATTGTCCACAGCGCTGGAAACGGAGGTGGCTCATGCCCCAAGCTCTGGGGGACTCCCTGGTGCTGCTGGAGACAGATTGATTGCCTAATCTAATCATGGTGTTTGCATAGCTACCTAATTTCTATTGTTCTGTTAGCATTAGAAGAAGAGAATAAATATGCATAAATGAAAAATTATGTTCAAGTAAGGCACAGCCAGCAACTACTCTTTCCCAGCGATCCAAGGCCATTGAAAGTTGCAGTCACACTCGTTGCTGTTTTTCTGTACAGGAACTCTCAAAAAAACCTTTAAAATCTATTTCAATTCCAGTTCATGAATTATATTAATTCATTACAAAGCCTTTTAGTTAATTCACTTTATCCTTAAAGGCTTATGAGTTTACAGTTTTAATTAAATTTCATTTCATATACCACATTCATTAATACTTTCCTTTAAAAGCATTTATAATTCATTGTCTTTATCCGTTTTACAATTAAAAATGCTACTGTAGTTTGTATCTCAGGAAGAAGCAGCCTCTGCCTCTCCAAGCAACGCTAAAAAAGCTCTGAAAAACCTCCAGCCTTATCTCAACAGTTCTTTTTCCTCCTCCTGCCCCAATCTGTGCTTCCAGAGTTGTGGGTGACTCGACAAGAGGGTCTCTCCGTGGCAGGCAGCAGCCCTGACCTCGCTAATTCTCCCCATTACCATAAGCTGAAGTACATTTGGTAAAGCCATCAGGAGTCATGCAGCGATGGGAGGCTCATGTGTTTGCCAGGCAAAAATCTATTTAGAGGATTACTTCAAAACTCTGCTATTTTTTCCCTTTCCCTGGAACAGGAGTGAGCGTTGTCGCACTCGGACGCCGGGTGGCTGCGTGTCTGCTCCGCTCCGTGCTGGGACTCTGTTTGCATTGTTAATGTGTTTGTAGCAGCTGATGTATAGAGAGCAAACCAAGAACACTCAGCACAGTTCAGCCACTCAGATGAGAGCTACAGCATTTCAGCATCTGGAGGGATCACCAGTGGCCAGCTAAAGACCCTCCACTAAGGCAGATCTGAAGCCACAAGTCTTTAGGTGGAAAAACAAGCAGAAAGGATGTGCAAGGCTCGTGTTTGGTATAGAAACAGGTACCAGAATGCAGAGGTGAATTCAGATACAGAGACACTGTGGGCAGAGAAGACAATTCTGGACTGAAATCAGAATTTCAAGTTGAAAGCAAAAAGGAAATCAACACAGCCACAGGTCAGGTATGCCAAGATGGAGAGGCTGGCTGGCATCTTTGGGAAACAAGGCCAGTGTGGTGAGGCTGCCCAGAGAGCTGGTGGAGGCCCCATCCCTGGAGACATTCAGGGATGAAGGTGGATGAAGCTCTGAGCACTCTGCTGTAGTTCAGGCTGTCCCTGCTCACTGCAGGAGGTACTGGATGGGCTCTGAAGGTCCCTGCCCACCTGGTGCTCTCGGTGGTTCAGTGATTCTGTGAATGCTGCTGTGCAAAGCACAAGGTTTGAGGCACCATTGGGGGGTTGGCTTGGCCCTTCCTCCCAGCAGCCAGGGCCTGTGTGATGGTCTGGGCTGGGCTGTGGCATTGGCAGGTGGGGATTAATCATTGTTAATCTCAGTATCCCTCCTGGTGATGGAGACAGATGCTGCTCGTCTGTGTGATGGGAAACTGGGGCAGAGGGGTGTGTGGGGCTCTGATGTCTAGGAAAATTCTCAAACAGACCCATTTTAAGGTAGGCCTTAAAAAAAACATTCCCTTTCTTGCCACTTGGATGATCTTGGTGTACAAACAAATGCTGGTGCTGTGTTAGACACACACATTGCCTTAGGTTGCAGTGCTGAAAGATAATTGAATTCCAACAGGGGCATCAATTTGATCAGTGCTCTAAATGGACATTCAAATTAGCATCTTTCCTAACACAGAATAATTATGCCAGAAATTAGAGCTGAGATGCTGGCAAGTATTTGCATCATACTTCCAGCCTAAAGGCCGCAGCTTTTGTCATGCTAATGTTCTTGTTCGTGTCCCCTGGTGGAGGTTTTGTCCCTCAGGGGTTCAGGGGGTCTGAACACGTTCCCTGGGGCGGGTGCTCCGCAGATCCCGACGGCACCGGGCAGCCCCGCTCCACCCCAAGGGTGGTGTGAGCCCTGTGCTGAGTTACACTGTCACAGGTCTGGCTTTGGTTTCCTGCAGTTCCAGTGTGTCCTTCACTTCTGAAAGGCAGGAGAGCCTCATAAGTGGTTTTTCTCACATATGACCAAGTACCTCTTACTTGGGACTGTAACAGTGTGGAGTAACAAGTAGTTTTGATTTGTGTGAATGTTGGTAAATTCTGCAATGTTGGAGTAGTGAAAATAGGACTAAATAGGTAAATGAGGTGTTTAATAGCAACAAGTACATTTATTTGTTGTGTGTCTCCAACTGCCTTGTGCCTGTTCGAGTGGGGGCTCTGAGGGCCCTTCCCACCCACACCAGTCTGGGGTTCTGGTGACAAGTCTGATTGACTTCATCTGCCTTTTAGAGGTGTAATATCCCCATGAAAATTCATTGCCTGGCATGTCTTACTGGTATTATGTAACAGAATACATGAATAATATTATGGCATGAAAAATAGGAACAAATGCAGGAAAAAAGTGGCTCCATCATCGTAGATGCCATCGTGAGGCCCGTACTGGAGAGCTCTAGCTGGGTCTGCAGAGCAGGGGACTCCTCAGTACCACACAGCAATGCCAGGGGTGCTGTCACTCACTGCTTTTGGGGTGTAAAAATAGCCACTTCTGGGAAATAATGAGCCTTCCTTCTCTGAGCAAATGATTTAGTTGTCTTCCATGCTTGATGCTTTAAAAAACTGTTCACCTTTCACAGCCTTATGTCCCTTTGTTGAAGGACCAAGGCTCTTTGGAGCTCTGCAGGCATCATTTTATTGGTGTGCCTGGTGTTTGTCTGGTTTTAGTATGGCAGTAGGCTGGAGGGTGTCCAGTGTCCTCTGCTATTGAATGTCCACTCTGTAATTAACAACTGAACTGGTGATGTTTCTCAGACTCAACCCTTCGTGGAATAACATTTCTCCACCATGGTGCTCTATTCCTCTGTCATTCACCCTCATCATGGTAAAAGCACCCCCAAGTCTTCATTTTAGGGTTGGTTTTACTTCAAACCATCTCAAATATCCTCTGCCTTTTTTAAACCTCACTGTTGCTCTGATTTATTCATCATTGTTAACAGTAATCCCATGGGTGGAAGCAGGGCCAAAGGGTACATCCACGGAGGTGCCCACAGCACCGTGAGCCAGGAGCTCCTGCACAGCTGGAGCTCCAGAGTGGGGGGACACCCCCCAGTGCTACCTGTCCCCTGCCAGGCAGCCCCCCCTTGAGCACATGGGGTGTTTAATGCTGAGCCTTGCACTGCAGGTTGGAGGGTTGTCTCTGTGTCACTGCAGGTATTTTATCTGGTCTGGTGCAGAGCAAAGCTCTGTGGCTGCTGTGGGGTGGCCCACCAGGACCTTGGAGCTGGAGGTACGAAAGGAAAACCTGGAAAATGTGAAACTTGTTAGAGTCAGTGGAGGGAAACCTCTCCCTGTGCTCCAAACAGGGTTGTCATTCAGCTGTCCCTATGTATGGAAGCAGAGAACATGTCATCTGAGGTGTGATGGCACCTCACTGGTGATGTCTGTGCTCGTCTCCACGTGGGAGTTGTCACTGGTACCGGTGGCTGCCTGCACCATCGGTCTCGGCTTCACCTGCACCGTTCCTGTTCCCATAACCAGTTCCATGAATCCAGCAGCACTCCTCTAAAAACCTACCTGCTCCCATGACCTGGATTGTCCTGGGGGGTGTGGAGCAGGTGGTCTTCTCCAACCATCACGTGTTTGCTGGCAGATGGAGAACTTGGTGTTCCTGGCAGTTCCTCTCGCAGCAAAGCAGAGCTGAGCTCCGAAAGGAGCCAGCAGCTCCATGAGCAGCCACATCTGCACAGCCTCACTCGCTACCCCGAGGGCAGAATCGATCTAATCACACACTAACAGGCACAGGGATCGGGCCCACCAGCCCCAGAGTGCGGCGAGGTCGATCGATGCCGTCAGGCTTTGCAGTGGAAGGGGTGGGGACAGGCCTGTAAGTGACAGACCAAGCAGGGTGACGACCCTCGGATGTTTCCTAGTACTGATGGAGCATTTCTTGGGACAGTAAGTCCCATGCTGAGCATATTGGTCCTGGTGGTGGAGTGTGGGATGGCTCTGGCTCCTTCCAGAAGATCAGGTTTTGCAGTTCCTAAGAGCCTTGTGAAAATAATCTGGAGATGAGTTTACGGGAGGTTCGGTCCGACAGCATCCTGCAGGCACCTGCCAGTCCAGGCCTCATCCTGGGCTGTGTCATGTCAGAGCTCAGAGGGGGTTTGTATGGGAATCATGCTGAGAGGTGTCACTTCATGTCACAATGTCTGGTCCAAAGGCAGGTTTGAGCCCCAGATGGAGTAAGAAGCTGGAGCGCTGTGCTGGCGAGACCTCGCCTCAGCTCTTCAACCCTTCATTGAATTGATCTCTCCCATTTGCTGTCTTATACAGGTGCTTGGGGAGTGTAGATTGAAGAGTTTTCCACTATTAATTCAAAAATGTGTGTCCCTGAACAGGATCACCCCCCTGCCTCTGGCATGTGCATTGTCCATCCCCCTCTGCAGTTAGGGCTTTAGGCCAGAAGGTCTCTGTTATCCCCCCTCTGCAGAAGTGCTGCTCGTGGAGCATCACCCGCTCGTCCACCCGTTGAGCAGCATCTGGTTGTGTCGAGATCCCCAGAAAGGCCATGAGTGTCCCCTGTAATCACAGAGTCATCGAACACACTGGGTTGGAAAGGACCATCAAAGGCCATCCAGTCCCTCCTTCAGTGAGCAGGGACACCTTGAACTAGAGCAGGGAGCTCAGAGCTTCATCCACCTTCATCCTTGAATGACTCCAGGGAATGACTCCACCACCTCTCTGGGCAACCTGGGCCAGGGTGTCACCCCCTCAGAGGGAAGAACTTCTTCCTCAGGTCTCATCTAACCCAGCCCTGCTCTAGTTGAAGCCATCACCCCTCGTCCCATTGCTCTGTGCCCTTACAAACAGTCCTGCCCAGTGTTCCTGTGGCTCCTTCAGGGTCTGGAAGGGGCTGGGAGCTCTCCCCAGAAGCAGCTTCTCTTCTCCTCTCCAGGCTGAGCCAACCCAGCTCTCCCAGCCTGGCTCCAGAGCAGAGCTGCTCCAGCCCTGGCATCATCCCTGTGGCCTCCTCTAGTCCCACTCCAAGAGGTCCAGTGTTCCCTTCAGATCTAGGCCCTTTCTCATTCCACTCTGTGGTGTCTGAGTCCCCACCAGCACCTGCTGAGCCCAGATTTGTGTTTGCCATCTTGATCCCCAGCAACAGAAGGGGCTTTGTGATGGAGCTGTGTGGAGCTGTGCCTCCTTCCCCCCTTTGTTTTCTTCTAAATCCACTGTTTTGCAAGACGTGTGACACATCTCCCGTGTCCTTATCTGTCTGCTGGTAGTGTGCTTACAACAGACCATAATTGCTACCCTAAATTTGGAGCTGGAATAATTATGCTAAGCCCATCTGTAGCAGATCTCCCTCAGCACCCTCAAAGATGACTTCCTGAAAGGCTCCATGGGAGAAGAGTCAGAGGGAGCAGTTGAACCAGGGAGCTCTTCTGTACACCAGCACGTGCTGGTGCCAGTGGACCTTCCCGAGGACACGCAGCTCACGAGTGCATCTCTGGGAACGCTGGGAAGGGTGAAGCTGGACTGTGAGCTCTCTTAGATCCCAGATCCCTTCCAAGAGAGCTTTTGGACTTCCCAAGACTCCCTGAGTCACTGCTGAAGGGTCAATGCCATGGTCCTGTCCCTCTGCAGAGGTGTCGGCGCAGCCCAGGAGCGAAGGAGCAGAGCAGATTGTGGACAACTGTCTCAGAGCGATGTCGAGGAGGCCTTTGAGAGAGTCCAGATGTCACAGGAGAGCATCCAGCCCCTTGATTACTTGAACATGAGAAACATACTTCTGCCAACAGCAGCCACATAGCTCTGTAATTAGAGGCTAATCTTAATTAATATCCCCGTGTTTACTCTTCCCATCACCCCTGGGGACGAGCGTGTCGGGCAGATGAGGTGTTACTTGGTGTTCCTCAGGGGTGGGTGCTCTGGCCATGGCTGTGGGAACAAACCTGCTTTGTGTGACCATCCCCAGCACCTTGGTGCCAGGGGGAACGACCCCAGAGGATCCTTTTCTAAACAGCACAAAGTTGCATTTTTGTCTCCTTATCAGAAGGCAGATGCAGAACTCACCTTCCCTCACTGGCTCCATACGTTGTTCCCCCCAGTTTGTGGAGTCTTTGCCGGACACTGAGCGCGCTGCACTGCTGTGATTTAATCCATCCCCATCACCCCAACCTGGCCCTGGGCTTTCCCTGCTCCCCATTTTCCGAACCTCACGGGCATCTTGTGGCTCTTTTCCCTCAAAACATCTATTTTTCCCTTATGGCAGCAGCACAGCACGTGGGAGAACTCCCCAGAACCGGTTGGGTACAGCGGGGAGCAGCTGGAAATAAGGTGTTTCTCGTAGCCGCGTCACGCTCTGGGTGGCACCGCGGGCGCCGGCGTGTGGCTCGCGGCCCCTCGCCCCGTGTGGCTGAGGGAGGGACACAGGGTTTGGGGGTCTCTCCTACCTTCCTTTTCTGCCTGGTTTTGGGATTTCAGTGCCTCTGGGGGGTGGTTCTTGGGGATGTTTTTCCTCCCCCCTGGTTTGTTTGGTTCTTTACCGTCAACCCCCCAGTTTTATAACACTTCCCCTCCCGTTGTCTCTGTTAGTTTCTCCTTTGCTGCATTAAGATGCAATTATGTACTTCAGCTAATTGCTAGTTACTTAATGTCAAAATGCATAATGTGTCTGAAATGTCCTCTGTTTTCCTCTGTCAAAATCACGTAGCACAGGCAAAAAAACCCACAAGCTACTGAGGTGACGTCATGCCAAGAATTTTCCTAAAAAGCTCCTTTCTCCCTGTCAGATCGTAGGTGGTGTTGGGGACAGCGCTGTGCTTATCGGGGTCCCAACCCCACAAACGGTTTCTGCTACGTGTCCCTCGCTCTCGGGGTCTTTGTGTGCAGGATTTATTTACTTGGAATTATAAACTCTCATTTGGTTTGGCACATACTCAGGGCTGATAAAGCTGGAAACATTTTTACAGGCTAATGTGACTGGACAGCAGCAAGTGCCAGGGAGCATTAGGAAAATGAAATCCATTTTGTTTCTCTGCTGAATTTACCCTTTTACAGACACTGAATGTATTTTAATACTTTATTTTAAATATGTGTGAGGCAGGTGGAAAAAGGTTTAAATTAATAAATGGCAGACATAATGGCAGGTATAATAATGGCAGACCTGCTCAAAATGTGTTTCTTTTGAGAAGATTTTCTCATTTTACATTGGAAGACTGTTGAATTTTTATTTAAGAGCTCTTAAGTTGCATCATTTGTGGCACGTGAAAAATTACTCTAAAAGACAATTAGGGATGATACAGCATCAGCATCTGGGTGAGGGAATGCTGGCAAGTCCTGGAGCAGTGTCACCTGGGCTGTTTTGCCCAGAATACATGAACAACAGTTTTGTGCTTAACTGGAAAAATCTCGATTCTTCATTTAAATCAACCCTGTGTTGT
>VXBZ01000525.1:103486-150625 GCA_013399135.1 Heliornis fulica
GGCCTCCTGGCAGCAGACATGTCACAGGATGGTTTCTGTGGTCTCTTCAGTTCTCTGCCCTCTAATGGCAGGGCAGGACAATCCCCTGGTCTGTAGGGACATTCTGTGAGGCTGCCATGGCACGGCCATGGTGCAGCACCTTCCTGGCTGAGAAAGGTTCAGGAGGTCCTGGGACCTCTCAAACCTCCCTGCAAAGTTCTTGGCCAACCCAAGGCTGTGAAGGACCTTTGAGTGCGCCACAGAGATGATGTGAGGGATGGGACACCTCTGCTCTGGAGCCAGGCTGGGAGAGCTGGGTTGGCTCAGCCTGGAGAGGAGAAGAGAAGCTGCTGCTGGGGGGAGCTCCCAGGCCCTTCCAGTCCCTCAGGGGCTCCAGGAGAGCTGGAGAGGGGCTGGTGCCCGGGGCAATGGCCTTCAGCTGCAGGAGGGCAGAGGAAGAGGAGCTGGGGGGCACAAATCCTTCCCAGGGAGGGGGGAGACCCTGGCACAGGGTGCCCAGAGAAGCTGGGGCTGCCCCTGGATCCCTGGCAGGGCTCAAGGCTGGGTTGGATGGGGATGGTCCCTTCCCACCCACACAGTCTGGGATTGTGTGACCCCACTCCACCACAGACAGGATCAGCCCACCACAGGCTTCAGCTCCTGAGGTGTCCTGTTAATGTTCACTTTTTGCAGCCAGCCATGGGCCAGTTGCCTGCTATGGGAGCCCACTTTGTGGTCAGGTTTAGGAGGACAATGGCTCCGTGTCCATTGGAGTCAAGGGTGACTGTGAAATAAAGAACACACCATTTAACTCTCTTTGTAGCATTTTTCAGTTCTACAAAACCACTAAACTTACTTAATGAGAGCAACATGTGCATTTTGTCATTCACAGGCAAGTAGAATTTAATTAAAATAATCAGAAGATGGGAGACCCTATGAGCCGCCCCCCCAGTGCCACTGGCTCGCCCTGCTGTCCCCATGGCTTTGTGCTCTCTTTGAGGCTCGGTGTGCCCCCAGCTGTGTTTGCAGGTCCCCTGCCTACCTTTCCTCTGCTTCACTTGAGCTCTCATCTCTTCCTCCACGGTTTATTTTCTATTTCCAAGCTCTTTTTCTTCCTGTCTGTTTTACTTTCTCATTAAACTTGTCTTGGCTCTCCCCAGACTGACCCGGCATGTTTGGTTGGCAGGGTACATTTCACTGTGCTGCTTCTCGTCTGCTCCAAGTACAAAAATATTGATATTTACAGAGCTTGTTGTAAAAATCAATATTGCACTAGGCAGAGCAGAGCAGCTGCTGTGTTGTAAAGCCAGTCCTGACAGCCTCCAGAACTGATAGGGCTGTAAGGCAGCGGGAGGGGAGGGAGCAGGTCTGTGTTTAGGAGTTTGGCCTGGAACACCACAGCGCATGATGCGACTTCTGGCCTTGCTGGAGACGTGTTTATTGTGGAACAGCCCCCAGAGAGACGGGTTTGGGTAATGCTGGGCTCTGGTGTCACCGTCGTCTCACGTGTCCTGGGTGTATGTAAGTTGTGGGTATTGACTGTCTGAGAGCTCACCCTGGAGACAGTATTAGTAAATTAATTGGCTCATAGGTAAAACTGGTAGTAGCTGCTTGTTTGCTTCAGAGAACAAATGTTTTTGCTTTGCCCTGTTGAAGGCAGGGGTCTGGCTCTTGCAGAGCACATCTGGACCCCGGCCTGCAGTACTCCAGAGGATGATCACTGTTACCGCTGGGATCACACCAACAGCCTTGAAAACCGCTGGCTAAAGTGATTCAAGTGATTCATTTTGCCTGACAGAACAAGCTGATGCCAGGGAGTGGGTGCCTGGGGCAGTGCCAGGCTGCTTTCAGGGTGCTGCCGTCACGCCGGGAAGGTCACCGTCACCCTTGTCAGCGCCCTGGGGATGGTGGAGGAACCGAAGGGGTTGGCATTCAGACCATGGCAGATAATCTAGGGTTTCATGGTTGCACACCAGCTGCCTCTCCAGGGTGGTTGAATCTCTCTTGGGAGTTGCTCCCTGGGTCAGACTGGAGCTGGGCCTGTGCTCCACACAGCTCCACCGACTCCAAACCAAACCACGTCTGATCAAGTCCCGTAATGAAACCCAACATCGAGGCGGAGATGATTTCACCTACACCTGAAATATTAAATAGCTTGGAAATTCATGGGGTGGGGAGAAGGGCTTTTTTGTAGCATTTCTTAAGCCACTTTCTAAACCCAGGGGTTTGTTTTCAGAAGGGTTTGTCTTATGCACAAAGACCCGATAGCAAACGAACCTGTGAATTGATGCAAAGAGTCTCAGGGACGTCACAGCCTCGTGAACCTCTTTGGTTTTAAAAGCCTTTGGAAACTCCTTCATCCTGGCTTTATTTGACAAATGTAGTCAATGGAATCTCATGAATTTCTCTTTTCTTAAGCACTAGCTGGCTGCCCACAAATGTAATTATGGAAACTTCCTTTCCTTTGGAGTTTGAAATCTGCCCCTGTCATTTCTGTCCCGTGAGGAGTGTTTCGTGTTGTCAGTACAATGTGCACTTTCAGCCTTAGCTCAGGTTTGGTCACAACAACAACAAACCCTGTATTTCTTCCCCTTCTGTACTGATAATTACCCAGTTTTCTATTTTCTCTTGAAGCTTCCTTGGTAGTGAGGAAGGGAATTTAGGCCTCATTTCTAAATATCATTTAACAAAAGTTAGGAAGTCAATTCTAGCTTCAGCGACGCTGATTTTTCCAGTTTTGTTTAACAAAAGGCTTTATGTCAGGGAGCAAGAATTTCCCTGGAGGATGGTTCATTTGGGTTTTGTCCATATGAGAGGAGTGTAACTGTTGATGAAACATGTAATTTTTTCCCCTCCTTTCATACCCTAGAGTTGAAAAGGAGGAGCGAGCTTGGTTTCTGAGGAAATCCTTAATAGTTACTAGCATAGCAGTATATGTGAAATTCAGCCTTCATAATTTGGTGAGTAAGTCCATATTTCTCCACTTGAAGCCGCCTTAGGGAAGCTTTAACTAAGACATCCTTTTCTTCCTTCATTTTTCTGAAATATCGACATTCAGGGGAACTTCTTGCTCATTCGAGGCACTTTATGAACATCAGATGAAAGTGCTCCAGCCACACTTTCCTGTCTGCATTATGAGCACATGATTTATACAGAATCCTTCCCGTAGGAGTAGAGTCTTTAAAGCAATAGAAACTTGTGGAGCACTTTCCCTTTCTAGAGACGCCATCTCCTTGCGGTTGGATGCTGGTGTAACGCAGGAGCCTCACTGATAGTTCACTAATTGCTTTAATTAGCCTCTATAACATTTGTTTGCAACTGCACAATGCTTGCTGCAAATTCTAAGCCCTTCAGAAGATCTTTGCTGCTCACCAGTGCTGCTGCCCTGCTCTCCATGAAGCCTCCACCGCCGGGGTTTGTAAATCCGGGAGCAAGCTGAAGGTCTGATTAATTCCTCCCTATCTGAGGGATCCACTCGGTAGCTGGCATATTGCTGTCAAGGAGCTCTGTGTTTGGCACTTAGCAGTGAGATTTGTCACGTCCTTAGCTGTGCTCCCAGGGTAAGTGGTGACAGTCGAGCCTGGCGAGCTTGGCGGTGCCGCAGGAGCTGCCGGCTCCATCGGACAATGCGGGGCTGGTACAGGAACGAGGACCCCGGCCCCTGTTTAATGCCATGTTCATAGGACCAAAGCCAGGCCTGTTTTGTCCAGGTGTGCTGCCACCCTTTGCCTGTGCCCTGTGGTCCATCCCACGAGGTCGGAGGGGCAGGAGCAGCAGTGACCCTCCCTGGTTAGGGCACCGTATGGCAGCCGACGTGAGGGGCTGCGTGGCTCTGCCACGGCTCCACGACCTCAGCGGGGCTGGGGCTGGGGCTGGCCTGCAAAACCAGCTCACATTGTGTGTCCTCTGCAGAAACCTCCTGGAAACAGAGGTTGGGGTCCTGCCTTTGGCTTGGGAGGGGCTTTCATTTGTGAGGAGAGTGGGGGGACCCCTCTGGACCATCGGGAATGGGTGCTGGGGGGATGGGGTTTGTGGCAGTTGAGGTACAGGGGTTTGTCAAGGGCACCTAGAGTCTTGGGGATGTATTATTTTATGTTTTATAGGTTGAAATCCAAATAAATAAATGTGTTGGAGAGCTCAGATGACTGTCTGCACAGTGTGCAACAGCCGTTAAAGCGCTCTGGTGCATTAAAAGTGCGGAATATATTACAGCAACGGTGCAGCTCATCTGGAGCGGCGCCTTCCCTTGTGTTTGCCTACCCTAAGCTATAATTAAGATTGACAAGGTTATCCAGAGAAGGGGAATAAATATTACAGGAATTTTAGATATGTTGACACATGACTGAAAAACCTCAAAGAAATTAAATTTCCACACAACAGATATGAGCACGACTAAGACAAGGTTGCTTCAGAACATGTCGTGGATGTTAGGGGAGGAACACTTGGACTGGAAAACTTCAGTGGATTTTTGGTGCCAGTTTGGTGGAGTCTTCATTGTGCTGGTTCAGCAGCACCCACAGCAGGGTGGAGTCCTGCAGAGTGTCCCCAGTAGCAGCTCTGATGGAACTGGTGTCAACTGGGAGGGGAGAGCAGGTAGACAAGTGCTGGGAACAGGTTGCAGGAGGGCTGGAGTTTTTTATTTGTTGCTCTCCACCAAGAAGAGCCCTTTCCAGGCAGAAATACAGCTGTCTCAAGGGTGGCTGTTCCAGAGGCTTCGGGTGCCCGGAGGACCTGCCTGCCCGCCTTGCTGGCGAGGTTCAGCTGCTGCCACACTGCTGGTGCAGGTGACCTCTTTATCTGCTCCTGCTTTTTCTTCTTTTTTTCCCCTTTTTTTCCATAGCCAGCATCACACACCAAATCATTCATTCCTCTTCTCCCCTGGGGCTAACCACCTACATCCTATTTTAAAGATCTATTTTCAGCTCACTCCAGCAATTAACATGCGATACGGCAGTGAGTCTGGGCAGCAGATTTATTGGGTCATCTCACTGAAACGTCCATTATGGATAAATATGCAACCAGGCAGCTGTGGTGGTGGATGAATCAGCCCTCCATTACCCCTGGCACAGGGGTAGCTGTAACTCTATTCCTATCAAAAACACTGGAAATAATTAAGTCGTGTTCTTCCCTGTGAGTAAACCCAGGGCTTTCTCGGGAATTCATTCGAGATGAGTGTGTGTAACAGGTTAAAGCTGGGTCATTAGTTTTCACACTGGTCAGCAAACATGTAATCTGTGTGTAATTGTGTACGTAGTATCAGAGATACTACGTACACACAGATTACCTGCACGTTACACACACGTTACCTGCAGGAACGTTTGGCCTTCCAACAAAGGCCAAACGTTCCTGCAGGTAAAAGCTGTGAGGATCCCAACCCCTTTCCCTGTTCCTTCTGGAAGTGATGCTGTCCCTGGAAACCGATCATGTAAATCCCTGTAATCAGCCCTGTTGGTTTTACCCCCACAATATGAGCAGATTTAAGGCCAGTGTGTGCCAGCATTCCATCAACACGTACAATTCCCTCCCTCTGGCACGTGCGGGGGTTTGGGGTGGTTGTGGCTGGAGAGTGAGAGCGGGGTGGTGGAGGTGGGGGTTCATCCTGGTCCTGGGCTGGACTGAGCATCCCTCCACACGTCCAGCCCCAGCAAAACATCAGCGTGGCTTCCCCGGGGTCAGCTCTGCCTCTCCGTGCCTCACGGTTTGGGTCTCTCCCTCTCGTTTTCCTCTGCTTTTCCCCAGGGCCCGTCCCAGGGGCGTCTCAGGGGCTTTGGGGACATGGGCATGACCTATGTTCTTGCCTGGAGAAGTCAGGCACGCTCTGCAATTAGCAGGGTCGTGGTCTCTGATTGATCACATCTTATATACAGTATCGATCAGTCCATATACAGAAAACCCCACTTGCTGCAGGCCCCTCCCAGTCATCCTAGTGCAGTTAATGAGACACGCTGATGGTCTCGCAGAGCACCCAAAGTGTCTGTAGCTGAGTGAAAGTACGTTGTGTGTGGGATAGGAACAGGTGGGTTTGCTCCTGTCTCTCGAGGTTTTTATCCCTTCAGGTGAGAACCAGAGTGATGTACTCGGGGTGTGACTGTGGCGGCTTCGGGCCCGTCCGGCTGTGAGGGTACCTAAGATGGCCGCTCTGCCGGGGAGCCTGGAGCTGGGCACAGGCAGATGGAGCCTGGAGCCCCCATCCCAGTAAAGGGAGGGTTTCTCCCCAGGGGGCCGTGCCCTGCCTGCCACAGCCGCTGTCCCGGTTCAAAGCTCCCTCGGGTGCCCCGACGCCGGGGCAGCAGCACAGGCCTCTCCCCACTCACTTTTCCGTTCACACGCTCTTTCTTAATAAGCCAATAAATTTCAGTTAATTACCTCCCCTGTGCTGTGAATCAGACTGAATTATTGATGTTTGCCCGGTTGTTTTAAGAGAGAAGCTGCAGTTCAAAATCCTTGTGGTGGAGACGGGATTTTGAGGCGTGGAACAGCGGCGGATGCCCGTGTGTGTTATTTGTGGCGATGGTTTTGTTGGGGAGTCGCAGGTATCGCTTATGAGAGACAGGCTGATTAATCTCGGTTGCATGTGGCGCTCAAAGATTAATGACCTCATTCGATCTGTGCTATTTATGGCACGGCTCAGCTGTTTGGGTATTTTTAAATACCAGAAAGACGTAAAGCAAGTGTCTTGCAGCCATCCCAGCTCGCCTCCTAGCCCCACGGTGTTCCATCAGTCCTTGCTTCAAACCCAGCATTGATTTCTAGTGCTCTCAGCCCGGCTCTGACAGTGCTGCGAGCCCTGAGGGGGCTGCGTGTCTGCCGGGGGGTCTGGCGTTCTGCCTCCCTTTCTCTTAGAGAAAGGTCTGTGGCTGTAGATGTCCCACAGAAATGTGTTTGTGGAGGCTGTGTGGGTAGTGAGAGGGTGGAGGCTGCCTTCCTGCCCGGTACTCGTCGAAGCCAAACCCGTGGGGGATGTGGGTCTGCTGGAGGACGAGTTGTGAGGTGGCCCTGAGGTGTCTGCACGTCCCCTGGCTCTACATTGCGTCGGGAGTCGAGTACAGTCCGTCTGCACGTGCCGGCGGAGCAGGCCCACGGGGTGTGGAGACACGGACATGTGCTGCTCTCCTCACACCCCGTCGGACGTGAGCTGGTTTCCACCAGGCTCTTCCACAGCAACAATTAGGAGCAAGCGCTTGGCGACGTGCTCGTTCGGTGGATGTGCTCTAGGACCAGCTCTGTGCTGTGGTGGGAGATAGTGGGAGATGTGAGGAGGAGAATCCACATGCCGGAATCAATGGCTGCGATTACCCCGCAGTAACTGCGCTGAATGGTCGCGGGCCGTGTTCTTCAGGCGGGATTACGGCGGCGAGCGCGCGAGTGTCTGCTGCGAGAAGATAAAGAGCACCAGTTGAGTGGAGATGGCGGTTCTGCTAAGTAATCAACTTCCTGGGCTGCCTTCTGTAAGAGGCTGAATTCCTCTGGTAACATTTCTTTTCACAAGGAGTGAGTCAAGTGGAAATACAGCGTGAGAAACGAGAACAGGCTTCTGAGGTGCTCGGAAAAATGTTCATCCTATTAGCAGAACCGGGACAGAAATGACAAGTGTAGGCACACTGCAGGAGGATGAGTCAGAGATTTAAGGTGCCCTCTCAGATTTATAACAAGCCATTGGTGCCTTCAGCTCGGTCTGGTTTCAGACACCCGCGGTTCTCACCGGTGCGGAGCGTCCTGCTGCGTTAGGCTTCCCCACAGCGCTCAGGTACAGCATCCTGCATGACACACAGCGACATCGCTCTGCCTCAGCCCAAGGGTGCAGCGGGCGCCGCTCTACGCGGGGTGGGAGAAGCACAGGGCCCTGCAGCTCACAGCCCTGCATTCAGCACAGGGAGGGGCTGGGACTGGGGCACCTCCAGTGGTCCATACCAGCCCCACCAGTCTGGGAGTCTGGGATGGAGCCCCTTGGTTGCATTTAAAGGGTTGCACAGCTGGAATTCACCTCCAGGTTTATGAGACATCTTCTGACTTACTGATCCACTTGCCTGGGTGCAAGTGGATCAGTTGCAGGAGCTCGGGTCTGCTGTCGTCCAGGCTGCTGAAAGCCTTTGCTCTGTAAGAGTCCATGCCAAGAGCACGTGCTTTGTTGGAATCCTTTCCATTACCTGGCTCAAAGAGGCTCGTTGAAGTCTTCAGCATGAGCAGTATGGAAGGGGTTGGGTCTTGCAAATGGTGGAAATCCAGGATGCAGGAAATGAAATAGGAAGAAGTGGAACCTGTGTCTGCCTTTCCCTCACTTCACTGCTGTATGAGCCCATGAGAGGCCAGGGCCACCAAGAGGGACCAGGCAAATGCAGGACGCCTTGGAGGGGCTGTCTGCCCCTGTGCCATTAGTTGCCCTTACAAGAGTATGTGAGACATCAACGTGTTGTGGAAGAGGTGAAGGTTTCCACCACTCAACAGCATCTACTGGAGCCCAGGGCTGTCGTGGAGCAGCCCCTCTGCATTTCAGTCGAGACATGTGGGTCTCACTCCTGGAAGGCTCTGGTGGGGACCACGTGGGTTTTACAGCCCATTCAGGCCATAAACTCAGCCCAGCATCAGCAGAAGCACTGGAAGGACGGCGTCACCCCCCCTGAGCCCTCCCCAGTGCTTCTCTGGCCTGCCCCAGGGGGAGGTCTACTAATAGTATTCATAATGTATTAGTTGTGGTACTGTGGAGAAAGCAGCTGTGAGGCTCATCCAAAAACCTGGATATTGCTGGCAACTGCAAGCTGAGACATCTGTGCCCCAGGCCCGTGTGCCTTGGCCAGCACAGCTCCGTCGGTAGCTTCTTCTCCCTCTGTTAAACATGGGGTCATCCCTCCTGAAAGAGGCCTCACTGCCACACAAGTAAACTTGCCTCTTTTTGTAATTTGCCTTGATTACTAATGTTACATGAATTGTGAACTACAAGCAGTAGTATGTCACCAGGGGAAACAGTCCAGGAGGTGTGTGCTGATGACGCCCTGTATCGGCCCCAGTAACGCCACGGGGATGCTGTTATTTGGTCGTTACGCTGGGAGGAGAATTCCCTCTCGTGGAAGCCTTTGAGATGTGGGTTTTCATGCTGCAGGTAACTTCTCAACCACTGGCAGACCCTGCTGTCCCTAACCCAGGACGGGAAGGTGGGTGTGGGGTCACCAGCTGGAGGGGGGAGGGTGTCAAAGACGGTGGATGCGGTGCCGAGGTCTGGTTTGCCACATGGAGCAACCAGATGCCTGGGGTTGCACCCTGCAGCTGCATCCCAGGGATGCAGCTTCAGGCTTGGCCTTGCTTTGTTTTGCTTGGCTTTGTTTGCCAGGATTCTCTGGAAGAGGCTGGTTAAGCTGCTGGCTGATAACTCTGTTGTCTCGTGCGGGGCCGCCGTGGCTGGTTATTTATTTATAAACTTGCCACCTCTGCTATAAAAAGATTTGTAATACCCCAATAATAAATGCATTCATCACCACATCTTGTGTAATCACCACAGCTCCTGAGCTATTTGGCTCTCATTAGCTGAAACTCCCATTCACCTATAATTTATGAGCAGCATACAATTATGTGTTATCACTACTTCAAGTGATTACTACGCTGTATGTTTTTAAGATAATGGCGTGAAACACTCCACGATGAATTACCCCTCTCTGGGTGGCTTTGCTTCTGTCATTAACTCTATTATTTTACTTAAACCAACCTCAAGAGACTTGTGTTGCTGGGCTGGTATTACCTCCTCAGAGCAGAGTCCGGGTCAGTGAGGATCTGATGAAGGACATGACATGGCCACTGTCACCTCCCGCTGTGTCTCCCCTGTCTGCTCAAGGTGTAGATATTTTTATTAGCAGGAAGCCCTGAAATCCACCTTGGTTTTACTGGGGAAGAGTGTTTTCTCATCAAGCCTCATTAGTGAAAAGGACCAATTCAGGAGGAACATCTGAGAGGTGAAACGGGGCTGTTAATTAAGGAACCCCCAGAGCTGGTGTCTGAGCTCTGCCTGGAGAAGGGAGAGGTGGAGCTGGCTCAGCTCCACGAGCTCTGCCTGGAGAAGGGAGAGCAGGTGGAACTGGCCCAGCTCCACGAGCTCTGCCTGGAGAAGGGAGAGGTGGAGCTGGCCCAGCTCCACCTTGGACACCCAGCACCCACCAGGGATGCTCTTTTCTCCCTCTTTGAGGTGGTTTATTCCCAAGAGTTGAGCGGGTAGAGATGACCTCACCATTGATGTTGGTTCTCACAGACATCATGACAGCTCCCACCGTTGAGAGGTTTCCATACCTGTCTGTGTGTCCATCCAGGGGAACCTCCCTCCACCCCCAGTCCTTCCCCAGGGCTCTGGCAGGTTGGTGTTCAGTGTGATGCTTCTCCCAGCTCCCTGGATGAAGGGGTTTCTCCCCCAGTGATGTCCCTGCCCTTCCATCAATGTGGTGCAGCCAGTGTGAGCCGTGTGTCACCGTGATGCCTGAGTTCATCACCAGGTTTTGGTGTTTCTGGGGCCATTGGGTGAGCAGGTCCCTGACTCTGAGTGTGCGTGGCCACGCGTCCCCCACCGAGAGCCCGGTCAGTGCACCGGTGAGGGAACCTTGGGTTCATCTCAGTGTTAGGGACGAATTGAATGGTTCTGAAACAGAAATAAATGCAGTTAATTAGTGTCTCTGTTCTGTTAGTTCACATATGTATCTCTGGGTGCTGAACTCCTCCAGTGACATCCCCTGGCCTTGAAAATCTGGCAAGTACCACGGGCTGTCCACAGCCCCGATGTCTGCTCACCCTCTGGGCATGTCCCTTCGCCTTGGCCTTGTCTTGGAGCTTTTGTTGCTTTTAATTCCTTGAATTTGGGTTTCAGTGTCACGTGGCTGGAAGGCAGGGGAGGGGGGGGAGATGCCATCTGGGTTGGCTTTGGAGGAGAGAGCTGACCTGTCTGTTCTATGAAATGAACACCACTGGCTCTCGGTTTCAAACCCCCAACCCTCCCCCTGAGAAAAGGGCAAGATAATAAAGGCAAAACCACACAGTGAACTGTTCCCTTTCTGCACTGGCAACATCTTCTTCATCATTTCTGGCAGCCAGTGCTTCTGTATCATAAATCTTTAGGAGTTAATAACTCCCCAGGGCAGCCGACAGCCCCTTTTTAATATTTCAGCTAACACGATAAAGCGGGGAGCGGCTCTGGAGATGAAACCAAGCCCGACACAACCTGGGATGCAGGGCGGTGTTGTTTCAGGGAGATGGGCTTTGTGCTTCCCTGGAGTAATTAATTAATGACTCAGAAGTCTTTGCTTCACCCTTTGATGGTCATTTTAGTGTGACCGATACTGAACCTACTGTGGCCACGACACGCAGGTTCCCGGTGCCTCCCCGGAGAAGGGACATGTGGTGGTGTCCGGTCATTGTGACGAGTTAGGGGCCAGCAGAGCACTGTGGAAGTGTCCTCTGGCCTGGCTGGGGTGGATTGGTGGGCCCTGAGGGTGAAACCCGTCTTGCTGAAGTTCAGGGAGCATTCAGATAGCATCAGCTGCCCTGTTGGGTTCTCCAGTGCACTGGGAATGGCATCAGAGCAGAGCTGGTGGGTTAATAACACTGAGTACTCGTGAAAATCCATCAGGAGGATGGAGCCAGGCTCTTCTCAGGGGTGGCCAGTGACAGGACAAGGGGAAATGGTTCCAAACTGGAACTTAGAAAGTTCCATCTGAATATAAGGAGGAACTTTTTCCCTGTGAGAGTGACGGAGCCCTGGGCCAGGCTGCCCAGTGGGGTTGTGGAGTCTTTTCTCTGGAGACATTCCAGATCCATCTGGACACGTTCCTGTGTGATTTAATGAAGGTGACCCTGCTCAGGCAGGGGTTGGACTGGATGATCTCCAGAGGTCCCTTCCAACTCCTGTGAAAGTTCCTGTAGGACGTATCCCAGTTTATTTCAGGCAGACGAACTGGGAAGCTCGTACCGTTACCTGCTCCTTTTGGAGGAGTCCACAGGTCAGCAAATGTTGCATGGCACAAACTGGACCTGAAGAAGTTCCACCTCACCCTGAGGAGGAACTTCTGTCCTGGGAGGGTGCCAGAGCCCTGGGCCAGGCTGCCCAGAGAGGTTGGGGAGTCTCCATCTCCAGAGACATTCCCACCCCGTGATCCTGGACCCTGTCCTGTGCATCCTGCTCGAGGGGACCCTGCTCTGGGGGATGGGACTGGGGCACCTCCAGTGGTCCATACCAGCCCCACCAGTCTGGGAGTCTGGGATGGAGCCCCTTGGCTGCATTTAAAGGGTTGCACAGCTGGAATTCACCTCCAGGTTTATGAGACATCTTCTGACTTACTGATCCACTCGCCTGGGTGGTCCAGGCTGCAGAAGCAGCTTCGATGGGTGACCCCAGTGAGCATCACAGCAGCGCTGGGCCCTCTTGTCATCCAGCTGCCACCCCAGGGGGGAGGGGAAGGCTGGGTGGGGATGGGCACCTGTCCCACGTCCCCAGGATGTACTGGGGTGGGAAAGCTTCCTGGCTGTGTGAGGGCAGCAGGGCGGGAGCTCCAGCCCTGGCTGATCGTGGAAGGGCGACCACTCGTCTGCAGGTTTAATTAAGCAACTGAGAAGAATTGTTTGTTAGGAAGATTAATGGGCCTGTGTTTTAATTATGGGGAAATAATAGACTGGAGAGCTCAGAAAGTGGGAGGTAACAAAAAGAGAGGATTAAAAACTTTCAGGAAGCTGAGTAAGACTATATTTTTCCATACTCACAAATTACAGAAGATCATCCCCATTAATAATGATCCGAAAAGTAATAAAACCCCTTCAGCCACACGTGACAGTTAACATGAAAATCTATTTTTTATACTTGTTGAGTGGAGAATTTCTGATTACAATCATCAGTTTAAAAATAAACTGTACTTTTTCCCAATCTTCCAAGTTCAAAATTAGAAGAGTTATCTCCTGAGTTCAGCTATGGTGTGATCAATACTTCTCCAAGCAGCGCAGAGGTAAAAAGAGCAGAAGTTGTTTTATTTAATGACTGTTATTCTCTCTTTAATTGTGCTGGTGTCATTTTTAACATCCAAAAATAATTGGTCCTGTACAAAGCATTGGAATGGTTTTCACCAAGCACTGGAACAGGCTGCCCAGGGAGGGGGTTGAGTCCCCATCCCTGGAGGGGTTTAACAGACGGGGAGATGCGGTGCTTGAGGACATGGTCTAAGGGTAGACTTGGTGGCGGTGGGTTAATGGTTGGACTGGATGATCTTAGGGGTCATTTCCAGCCTTAACAATTCCATGATTCCATGAAAGATCCCACCTGCACATCCCACTGCTGGGATGTGCAGGAAATCTGAACATGAAGTGAGGATGGGGAGAGGAGGAGGAGTGGGGGAAGGCTGCTGGCACCCACAGCTTCTGCTGGCTGACCCCTTCCCAGCAGTTCCGTGCCCGTACTCCTCCCAGTGGACTGGTCTGTGGTTGGACATGTTTGTGGGGCTGATGTGGAGCTGAGCATCGATGTGGTGCCATCATTCAGTGTGTTTATGGCATTGAGAGATGGGAGGAGCTGAGGAGGAGCTGGGTGCTCAGCTGGAGGTGCAGGCTCACCCCAGGAGCTGGGGTGGAAGGCTGCCGGCTCCTCGCAGCTCCGTGTGAAATCCAGACTGCTCCAACCCACTTCTCGGGTCTGCTCTACACTGGGTTTGTGTTCCTCAGAATGTTGGGAAGGGCAGATCCCTGTGGAGCACAAACCCAGGCTCTGAGCTTTCAGTCAGAGGTGGTTTGGTGATCCTGGTGCTGGATGTGTGACCGGTGTCGCTCGGCTGGACGGTGCCACCTGAGGGACGCAGAGGTGCCCGCGGAGGACGTGGTCTGGCACCGTCCCATGCCCAGAGCGTGGTGTAAACGCGCCTGGCGTGTGTCACGGGGCAGTGTGACAGCTGTGTCCTGGCACAGCACCGCAGCCAGAGCCTGAACCGTGTGGAACCGGGTCCCTGCCGCGTGCGGGGAGCTCGCCTGGGGTCTGGGGAGAGGGAGAGGGAAACTGCTCTGGGCTCCTGGAGGCGCCTGTCTCCCATCCCTGGAGACGTTCAAGGCCAGGTTGGATGAGGCCCTGAGCAACCTGATCTAGTTGGGGGTGTCCCTGTTCCTTGCAGGGGGGTTGGACTGGATGACCTCTGGGAGTCCCTTCCAACTCCAGCCATCCCATGATTCTGTGATTCTATCTGGGGTAAAATGTGTTACATGTTTTCAAAGAACCTTTCTTGGAATGTGATTTTCCTTTGAAGCTGATGTGTGTCCTGATGCAGCATCTTTCACGGGGGGCTCAGCAGACTGAAATGTTTCTCCCAGTTGCATTCCTAGAAATGCCTTTGTGATTCTTGGTTTTCCATCAGACTGGAAAGTCTTTCCTGGCAACTACAGAAGGAAGTTGGGCTTAGCTGGTTTCCATCTCTGCCCATGACAGCCATGCAGCTAGGAACTAATAAAGCAGAATGTCTCTTTTTATTTAAAGTTATTTTGAGAAAATCCATTTGTAGATCAAGAAAGACAGAAAAAGGTCTCATGTTCCTTTCTGCATCGCCTTTTCTCAGGGCTGTGTTTATTTAAGGTGTTTTGGGGTAACCCTGAGACTTTCACAGTATCACAGGATGCTTGGGGTTGGGAGGGACTCAGAACTCCTCCAGTGTCCCCCTGCCATGGGCAGGGACACCCCCACCAGCCCAGGGTGCCCCAAGCCCCATCCAACCCAGCCTTGAACCCTGCCAGGGATCCAGGGGCAGCCCCAGCTTCTCTGGGCACCCTGTGCCAGGGCCTCCCCCCTCCCCAGGAATGATTTGTGCCCCCAGCTCCCCTCCCTCTGCCCTCCTGCAGAGCTGTAGACACCCTCTGCTGATGGGTGTTTCCTTGGCACTCTGTGAGGCGCAGGAGCGGCTGCACCGACCGAGCCTCAGCACCAAGGCCCAACACCGGTGGGATGGAGGAGGGTGTTCAGTGCCCTTGCTCTCTCCTGCTCGCCCCCATCACCAGTGTCACTCCCCTTTCCACATGGCAGAGAAGTTTGAAGGCTACTCCAGAGCCACTTGAGCCTCCCCTGGTTCAGTTTCCATCCCTCTGTCCTGTGTTCACTGCCTGCTGCTCCTTTAGCTCCACCAGCACCTTCCTCAGCTGTGGTGCCACTTCCCATCCTCTGCTGTCCCTCCAGCCACCGCTCTGCCCACCCAAGGTTCAGGAGCCCCACCACCCCCTCACCCCTGCAGGGATCCAGCCCAACAAACCTCCTTCTGCTAAGGACCACCAGGGCTGCTCACCAGCTGCTCACCGCTCCTCCCACCAAGGCTCAGGAGCTGGCGCTTGCCCCTGTGGGGTGCTTGGGACTTGTCAGCGACACTGAATGGTCCCAGTGCAGTTCTCACCCCAGTGCACAAGGGAGCAAACTCGAGATGGAGCTCTGGTGGGGAGAGGAACTGCGCCTGATTCCTCGCCCGCCCCGCGCTGGCGGCCGCAGCTGCCTCAGTGCCGTGCTGGCAGGTCGGCTGCTGTCTGCTTGCATCCCCACCGAAGAGATTTTCAATTAACAGTGACCTTTAATGCTCTGGCTGGTGCCTGGATCTCCAGACTACAAATTAGGTTTCACAACACACCTTGTTCTTCGGATTTCTCAGCTGATCAGTTCCAGACCGATCGCGGGGCTGACACCGGTGCGCTCAGCTGGCGGTTCCCTCGCAACCTGGGGTGCCGTGTTCAACCCCCTGAAGTAGTGTGCAGGATGCTTCCAGACTCTTCAGATGCACATGCATTGGCCTTCAGACTCTTCAGATGTACATGCATTGGCCTTGGGGTGGAGATGTACATGCATTGGCCTTCAGACTCTTCTGATGTACATGCATTGGCCTTCAGACTCTTCTGATGTACATGCATTGGCCTTCAGACTCTTCTGATGTACATGCATTGGCCTTCAGACTCTTCAGATGCACATGCATTGGCCTTCAGACTCTTCTGATGTACATGCATTGGCCTTCAGACTCTTCAGATGCACATGCATTGGCCTTCAGACTCTTCAGATGTACATGCATTGGCCTTGGGGTGATTGGCCTTCTCCACCTGCACTCCGTGAAGGTGGAGAAGGCCAATGCATGCACATCTCCACCCCAAGGCCTATACCTTGTGGAGGAGAATTTCTGGATGAAAATCCAGAAGGAATCTGCCTGGGGTGCACCTGGTTCTGGTGGTAGGGCTGGTGGGATTGCCCGAGCCCTGGTTGAGGTGACTGTTAACAACCTGTGCACTGGTTTTAGCTGTTACTCCAGTAGTAATTGTAATAAAAGCTAAATTATGTGACAATAAAAAGGTGCATTTGTTTGAGCTGCCACCACAGCTCAGGTGTTTTACTTAGCAGGGCTGTGCTTTACATTTCATTGTTGCTGTCAGCAGGGAAACTCTGTGATTGCTTGAAACGAGATGTCCTGAGTCTGATTAGCGATGACAGAGCTAATAACTGCTCAAAAGGAAAAATTACTGGTTTGGATTCTGAGGTGTCATTGTAGTGATGGTGGAAAAAAGTCTCCTGGTTCCTTAACCAAGCTGAAGTTTCCTGAGCCCTAGGAGAAGGACACACAGTCACAGGTGCCTGTTCCCTGTCCCAGCAGGCTGCTCCAGTGGAGTCCTGGCTCTGGTTCAGGAATAACAGAGGCTTTGTACGTGCTGCTGCGCCGCCCACTCGCGGCAGGAAGGTCGGGGAGGAGGGATGAGGGATGAGAACATCAGCACGTTCCTGTGTGCTTGTAAGACTGGATTTTGGGTTCACAGCGAGTGTGGATTAGCAAATAACTCCTAAGGTTCAACTCTAAGGTATTATATATACATAAATATACCGTGGCTGTGTTCAGCCTACAACCAGTAGCAAGTTAGTGGTATTTAAAAGCTCCTGTGTTTTCATACTTACAGTCTCACCTTTTTTCCCAGGTGTTACTTGGAAGATGGAGCTTCCAAAGGTGCCTGGCTGAACCGGTCGAGCATCATTTTTGCTGGAAGCGATAAGTGGTCAGTGGATCCCCGGGTTTCCATCGCAACAGCAAACAGAAGAGAGTACAGCCTGCAGATACAGGACGTGGACGTGACAGATGACGGGCCCTACACCTGCTCTGTGCAAACTCAGCACACCCCTAGAACGATGCAGGTGCACTTAACTGTACAAGGTACGTGTCTGAGCCGGTCACCAGGCGCTCTTGGAGGTGTATGACAAGAGAGGGCTCGTGGGTGGCAAATGCCAGCTGAGCACAGTGTAGAGATTGGGGTTTTCCTTCTAGCTTGTTCTCTTGGGTGCATGTAGCCATACTCAGACTGTATGTGCCATTGGACCCCTGCAGATAGTTGATTAACCCAGAAGGGTCTCTGACTTGCCAAAATCGGGTTTAATTCATAGAATCATAGAATCACAGAATGATTAGAGTTGGAAGGGACTCCCAGAGGTCATCTAGTCCAACCCCCCTGCAAGAAGCAGGGACACCCCCAACTAGATCAGGTTGCTCAGGGCCTCATCCAACCTGGCCTTGAACGTCTCCAGGGATCCAGGGGCATCCACCACCTCCCTGGGCAACCTGTTCCAGTGCTCCACCACTCTCACAGCAAAGAACTTTTTCCTAATCTCCAATCTAAATCTCCCTCCCTCTATTTTAAACCCATCACCCCTTGTCCTGTCACAACAGGCCCTAAATTCCTAATTCCTCACTCCTGCTCTGCTGAGAGTTGAACAAGATGTAAAGATGTAAGAGGAAGATACCCGTGGAAGTACAGGAGCCTGCAGGCACCTCTCGGTTGCTGTAGGTCTCCGGCATGGCTGGAGGCACGGCTGCACTGCATGGTGTGCAGCCTGGTCAGCAGGCAAAGCCTTGCAGCCTCTACATTGATCCCAAATATTGCTGGAAGCATCCTGGTTTCCTGCATGATGTCAGGATGTCAGTGCTGCTATGGAAGGGTCACTGCAGACCAGGACTGGCTGTCCTCGGGGCCAGAGCAAGGCCCCGGGACCTGCTTTGATGCTCACATAATAAAGGTACCAAATAAAAGACACTGACAGATGCAGTGGGACAGAGGCTGGAGCCATCTGTCACACAGGGTTTGCAGGTGGGCACAGCCCCACAGCACAGCTCCAGCGCTCCTGCAGGGCTGCTTTGATGGGAACGTGAGCGGAGGGGGACGAAGTGGTTCCTGGGCTCCTTGGGAGGCAGTTCCTTAGGAGCACAGTAATGCTGCATCCCAGGGTGGTTCCACATCCATGGGCAGGGTGGCAGGTCACTCCTTGGGAAGCTCATCCTCTTCCTGATGCAGATCCACTTATGGAAGGATTCACTGGGGTGCTGTGTACCCACCAGCACCCCCATGGACCCCAGGGTCTTGTCTGTCCCCATAGCACTCGGCTGGCCTGCCCACACAGAGGTGTCCTGTCCCCTTGAAGCCTGAAGCAGGCCCTTTTCTGTACACTGTATTGGCATTTAGAAGATGCAGTTTGTCACCTTTGCTCCTCAAGTCACTTGGCTGGTGAGGGCCATCACAGGCATTGGTTTAAAAACAAGGATTGACTCCCTGGCTTAAAAACCACAAAGTCAGTATGAAGAAAACAAGTCTTCAAAAATAGATATTATTTCAAATTTTGGATCTTAATACAAATTCATTAAACCCAAAATAAGCATTAAGACCCCTAGTTTTTGTTCCTTCCAGTCCCATTTTCTCACAGAAATACCAAGATCTCGACTACAACAGTCCATTGGTTTCAGTTACACCAAGGCAATATCTGTTGTATTGTTCCAGGGTGAACAGTTGCTGGTTTTGATTGTCTTTGCAGCAGTTAATGCCCTTGTGCAAGGGACTAAAAAAAAAAGTCCGAAATTAATTGCATGTATAAAGCATACAAACAGGAGCTTAAAATTAATTAGGCTAACTACAAGTATATAGAGAAATAACAACTCAATAGTTAAAAATATGCATAATTATTAAGCAATTGCGTTTATATCTTCAGAAATGCAAAGTATAACCTAAGGCTTTAACTTATTAGTCTTTGGTGTAATCATCATTAACATTTTCTTTTGCATTTTTATGAGTAATAAAGCAATGAATATAAACCAGAGGAATTTAAATGGCAATCTCTATTAATCCATATGGCACACCAAACCCCCTTGCAAATAACGTGCATTAAATGCTTCTCACACTAATTATCCTGAAGCCCTGGACCTTCAGACCCCACTGGCTTTAGGAGTGTTGGGCTGCGGCTCCGAGAGAGACGAGCGTGTTTGTGGCTCAGTGTTGTATTAGACCAGCCCCAAAGCCATGACTTCCTCTTCCTCCTCCTCCTCCTCCTCCTCCTCCTCCTGATAACCTCTGGCCAAGTGGCTGCTGCGTGAAGACCCACAGACGTGCGGGGGGTGTTCGGGGGTTGCTGAAGTGTTTGCCCACCATCGGATTGGGAAGGTGGGAGGAGGGAGCTGTGTGGCATCAGTTGTTACTACTCCAGTTGTGAACATGCAGCCAGTTACTCCAAACTCATATTTTGTGTAGGACATAGGGATGAGCCCTGTGAAGCACAGCCAGGAGAAGTGAGCTGTTTTCAGGGGAAGGATGACAAAAATCATTGTCCCATGTCTTTTACTGGGGAGTTCTCCAAGATGCTGGGCTTGGAGCAAGGGGTCCTGTGTCTGCCAAGCAGCTGAGCAGGTCCTCTGCAGGATGCTCCATCCCATCTCAGGGATGATCCACTGCCACTTACTGGAGATAATCCCAGTTACCATCCACGCAAGGGATGCTTGGTGGGTCGGTGGGAGGCATGCCCAGCACTCATCCTGCACCCTCATCCCATCTTGACTCAATGTTGGGTTTGGGAGTCTGCATCCCACCTCCTACAGTCAGGATCTACCCAAGTCTGAGCAGGACCTGTGTGTGTGTAAAGCTCTGAATCAGGTCTCTTTGTTCTTAGCCTGTGAACAGAGCCATCGCCTCACGTCCGTGTGCGGGGCCTCGGGTGGGAAGGGTGCACGGTTCAGAGCTCCTCTGGGGTGGAGAGTGACCTCCTGGAACATAACCCAGCCCCTAACAAAACATCAGAGCTGATCGCTGCTGCAGGCTCATCTGTGGACACAGGCAGTGGCAGCATGTGGTGAGGTTGGGTGAATGGGCCACAGTCCTGCTGAAGAGCTTTAAGTTGGATTTCAGATTTCTAAATCCTCAAGGCCTTACCAAGACCCCCAAGTCAAGTCTGTATCACTGTTACTTCACAGTTACACCTTCCTTTACCAGCCAGATTAGTCAAGAGAGATGATAAAAATGGGAAAAGCCTGATGTTTCTTTAACTCACGTGGCCATCACGTGAAAGGGAGAAGGATAATCCAGTCACCTCTACTTCAGTGACCTTATTAAAAAGAAGTGAGAATTATAAAGTAATTAATTAAAAGTTTAGAAGGCAGGAGTTTGTAATCAACTCTGTCTCCTCCACTGCCAGATGCTTGATCTGCAGAGTCATGAGCTGCAGATGATTTGAGCGTCAGATGTTTGCCACGGTGAGGTATAAAAATGAAATGTCTCTTGCCACACTCATCATTTCTCCAGCGAAAGGTTGCAATTTCTGCCATTTCTAATCTGACATTTATTCTATCAGAGTTTAAATTGCATCCTCCAAGCTGTGTTTCCCTTCCCATTTGCAAAAAATGTGAAGACATGTTTACCAGTGTCCTTGAGAATTAACTTCGCCGTGGGGCAGAGCGACCGGTCACGCCAGCGGCCCCGGCTCCCTCCCCGTGTCCGGGCGCGGTGGTGATGCGGGGAGGGGGAAGGTCACGCTCCTGGAGGTGACTGCTGGGGGACAAGGCCAGGATGGGGGGTTCTGAGGACCTCAGCTGCCAAGGTGGGGCACTGGGATGGTGAGAGGACTGAGGAACAGTCGAGCTGCACTTGACCCACTGGGCATGTCAGTAATTCAGTCATCTCTGGAAATGGGATTTACAGATTCAGCCAGGAACTGCAAACCTATATTTTTTATTTAAACATGGATAATATTTCCAAAGTAATACTCAAGGCCCTTTTTCTGTTTAATAAACCTCCTTAATGTCCCCTAAATATTAATGTATTGATTCAGTCTTTGCAGTGTTTGCAAAGTCTAATTTGTTTCCTCAATCAGGCCAAGAGGGACTTGGGTTTGGCGCTAACGAGATAAATCTTACCCAAATTTATTTTAAGTGGGACAAAATAAATATGCAAAAGACTTCTAAAGTCATATAACAACCACTTCCCAGCAAAACCTGACAATCCATTACTCTTTTAAATTGCTGGCACTCGAGTAGGATGTCAGTTTTCGATACAGCATTAACTCGGTGGTGCCAGCCACCGTTATCATCTTGTCCATGCTCAGCACTGGGGGAAAAAGACTCATACAAATTGTTCCAGAGGTGGAGTTGTTGGTGATGGAGACCCCCCCCAGCCAAGGAACCACCCACTCCAGCAAGCAGCACACTTGGGCTTGCTGTTTCCACAGTCATTAATGCATCATTAATGACCCATCAGAATGTCTTCTCTGGGATTTGTAGTTTCCATCCATTCATTAAATTCCTCCCACATTTGTACCTCTCTTGGCATTCAGGGGGAGCTGCAGGGGCTCTCTCTCTCTAAAATATGTATGAATGGCTTTTGCCCTTCTTTAAGAGACTTAAATCATGGAAAATGTTTGCATTAGCAGGTGATCTCATTTACAGGGATGTAAATCAGGAATATGTTATCTGAAGCTGAGCAGGGCTGCACCAGTCTGATTCTGAGCATCGGAGGAGCCTTACGGCCGCGGTGCCGCTGAGTTCCCTGTGAAAGCTGCAATTTCCATCGCCTGCAATCTGTGGGCAAGGGATAAACTATACAAAATAGTCATTTGCTCTCTGGTCCGAGGTATATTAGTCCTCTGGCATGTGAATTAAGCTGAGAGAGCTGTTTTCTGGTCCGTGGGAGGCGTGTGAGTGTTGTGCTCAGTAGAGCCCAGAGGGTCTTTGAGCAACTCCGTGCATTATATGGCAGTGCCAGAAGCAGAGGTAAGGAGGAAAAATTACAGGGTAAGGGGAAAAAAAACCCCAACTAACAACCCCCCAAACAACATGAAAAACAACCTAGGGCATAATAATGTTGTCCTGAGGGCAGAAATGGAGATTTCTTAGTCTGCCTCTGGTGCAGACGCCTTTCTGGGGGTTGCACAGCTATTGAACATGCAGCTCACGTTGGACTCGGTGCCAGAAACCCCGATAGTTTCCCTTGGGAGGTAGTCAGCACTCCCTGTGAGACCTGCTTGGTGCACTGAAACAGAAGCACTGGGTTTATCCATGGTGCTACCTGAGAAATACAACCATCACCTGGAAATAGAGCGCAGCAATGCAGAGGTTTTAATGACAGTCACTTTATCCAAGTTCAGTGTCATTGGAACAGGCCCTGCAGAACATGTTTCCTCACCAAAAGAGCTGCAGGAGTGAGACTTTGAAGCTGTGGGACCTGAGCCACGAGAGTTTGAAGGGTTTGGTTACACACGAGCACGCGTGGCGCCGACCGCCCTCGCTGTGGGCTCTGCTGCTCCTGCTCCAGATGCCTCTCCAACATCCTCATGGGTCAATTAAAGGCGACTGGGCTGGCCTGGGGAAACTGAGATAGCAATTATTTTGTTATTCCCCGCCATCATTTCCACAGTGAGAGTGGTTTTGGAGCTCCTGAGTAAGGAGTGTAATGTTTTATTGAGCTCTCTGCTGCCTGTCACAGTGAACACTGTCATTACTGTGATTTATCTGATTTTTGTTTTTTCCCCCACTGGATTTCCTGTTATTTCAGCTTCTGTACTTTTAGGCTGTCGTCTGTCAAGAGAGAGAAAAAACGTCCCCCATGTTTAAAAGGTTAATTTTTGCTTGCAGTGATGTTAACAGAGACAGTTAAATAGCCTCAGGGTGCCTTGGACACCAATCTCTGCAGCTCGTACTCAGTGTCGGCTTTTCATCCCCCAGATTTGAAGTAGGATGTAAAACATATCCCACCTGACACGGGGTAGATCGAGAACACGTTGGCTTTATCTTGCACAAAGTGTTTTAATCTCAATATTTAGTGAAATCTTGCTAAGTAGGTACAAAGCCATGGGTTATCCTCAAGTGAATTCTCAGCATCTTTGAAATTCCTGATCTTCTGTTTCTCTGATTTTGAGGAGAAAACACTGTAAAAGCATTTCAGGGCCGAGGCTTCGGCATGGTGAGGCATCGAGGCAGTTCTTCCTCACAGCATTCTAATTAGTGCAATTAAAACATGCTGTATCAGGGATTTTGTTCAGTGCAGTCCATGAGGTCCATGCAGGAAAACCCCTTGCACAAAGCCAGGAGAGGAGCAGAAGCTGAAGCGGTGCTGCACGGCCGTGTCGCTGCATCGAGTGCGCGCAAGCGTCACGTCTGCCGCGGCGCTGCATGAGGGACCGAGGTCAGCATCTTGCTTTCGGCCTGATTGGAGCTAAGAGCATCTGGCACACTAAATATCCTGGTTGAAATCTGAAGTCTGATAAAAACCTCTGACAAGTCCAGTTAAGGTTTAGGATGGGAGACAAACGGAGGCGGCGCTGGTTCCATCCCGGGATTCCCAAAGTCCCCACAGCACCTCTCGCCTGTGAAGCGCAGCGCGGTCACCGTGTCCCTGTGTGAGGACAAATCCCTCACTCCCAGGAGCAGACACCCCGTTCAGGCCCAGCCTGACAGCGAGAAGGGAAGGTGGAGACACACGGTTCGTCCGTGGCAGTGCCAGGGCCCGGCTCGGGTCCTTCCCCCGCGGCACCGCCAGCAACCAGCCCTCAGCCCTTCCTCTGGCGCGGGAGCGGCGCACCCCGAGCTCGGCACCTTGGTGCTTCATCTGGTGCTGGGGATGTTCCTGGGAGGATGGAGATCTTGTGGAATCGCCCCTCTCCTCGGCTCTGGTGTGGGAAAGGTGACTTGAGAGAGGGGAATGAGGGAGCTGGGAAACATCTGAGCCAGCAAGTGCCCTCGTGGTCCTCGGCAAAGCCGAAGGAGAGACTTGTCTTGGGGGAGCTGGTGGCACCGCAGCCACTTGCTCACCATGAGCATCTGTTTTCTGTAGTTGCTTACGGGGGGGAGCAGAGCTTAGAACGAAGTTTTGGGTTTCAGCTTTGTCACTCCTGTTTAAAAAGACAGAAATGCTGAGCACTGGTGCAGCAGGAGCGGGGGCCCAGGGGAAGCCAAGCTGGGGTGTCTTAAAGGGTGCCCTAAGGACTGGGGAGCCAGCGCAGAGACCACACGGTTCTGCTCCGCGCTCAGTATCACGAGGAATAGTGACAGCAAATGCAAAAGGCTTTTTATACTCTCAGCAGCACTTGATGGGCAGTTTTAATAAAGTCAGAAGTGTCTGAGGGGCACAGGGAGGATGGAGGGGACACATCCCTGGTGCTGGCTGAGGGTGCATTTTCATTTGCTGTGTGACCTTTGTCGCTGAAGGTGTCCCGGGATGAAGCGCAAGAAGCCGCTGTCTGAAAGGCTGAACACGAAGTGCACGATGTAAAATGGAACGAGGAGGAAGATGTGAGGAGCGTTCTCCATATGTCTTTGTACCAGCAAGAAATGGCCAAGTACAGTAATGAGATGAATAATGGCCTTAATGCACAGCATGTCCCGTGTTTGGTTTTGTTTTCAAGGGTTTCCTGTTCATTTTTCCGTGTCAGTCTCAGCCTACACTTATTTTTCTTTAAGGATCATCAGTTGTAGGAGTGGAACTAGGCCAAGCACAAGGAGAAATGAAGTTGGAGTTACAGGCAGAGAGTGTAATAAACTTTGGAGGACTTTGATGGAATATTTCCAATAAGACAAGTGGTTCACTTCGTGCTGCATTTCCATATTTAATGCTGGAGAAGCTGATAGCAGAGAGAATTCTTTTGGTCTTTTATTTCCTGACACGAGGCAAAGTGCTTAGATGAGCAGCACGTGCTGCTGCGGGTGGCATCGCCAGGCAGAGCGGTGTCACGGGCTGGGACTTACAGCTTCGGAGCTGGCTCACACAGCTGGCTGGATCGGGTGTTACACAGAAATATTCTACCTCCAGGGACCAGTCCATTAATAAAACCCTGTAACTGGGAAGGGGGAGCAAGGTCCCACTTGGAAAACAAGGTGACAGTGTGAAAGACACAAAGCTGAAGTACTTCAACACCCGGAGACTCTGTCAGAGAAGCTGAACGTGGGGTGGAGGAAGAGGAGCAGCCCCAGGTTGTACTGGAAGAGGAGGCAGTTCTCTGGCAGTGTGAAGGCTCTGGAGCCAGTGATGTTCCCAACCAAGCGACTACATGCACACACAGACTGTTAACTGGGGTGTTCTGGTCACACCAGGGGCAGCAGCAGCTCTAGGTGGCTGTGGAAGAATCAGCGTGGGCAAAACACCTTGTTCACTGCCCTCTCCTCTGCGGGGTTTCTGCATTGAAACCGTCTCTTCTGCCACTGAGGCACAGGGTGATCCCCCTTGGAGAGGGGAGGAGAGCCCACCCCTGGGGGTTTGCTGTGCTGGGCACTGTTCCATGGCAGGGTCTCCTCTGCTGAGCCACAACAAACTACTTCCACATTGTGTGGGTTATTCAATGAAATGAGGAGTATGAGTGGTACCTGGTTATATCCCACCTCCGGTGAGTGGAGATGTGATCCTTCCCTTTGAATCTGCCACGTGCACACACTGGTTTTATAAGCTGGGAACTTGGAGAAGAGAAATATTTTGTTCTGTGAATTACACAGGATTCATGGTTTTGGGAGAGTTACCAAGAATAAACAAGCATGGGGATGGATTTACTCAGTCCCTTCTCATATAGTGTCTTCTTTTTTTTGGAATCCTTACAGCTTAGTTCTGATTTTATAGCTTAGGAGAGGCCAAGTGAGAATGATGATAATATCTGACATTCACAAGCAGCAAAATCCACCAGCTGGAAAGAGCAAATCACACACACACCTTTAGAAACAGCTCACGGTGCCAAGTGAGGAAAACTTCTGGGGAGGACTGAAACCAAGGGAAGAGTAAAGCCACGGATTCATATTGTGATATTGAATTGTAAGAGATTTCAAAGAGGCTTTAAAGGATGTGGATTGAGTGTTTCCTGTCTGGGAAATCTCTGTTTGGAAACATTCATCTTTGGTTGTTGTAGAGCTTCCCCAAGGACGTAAATAACACGTGGTTGTTACATGTCAGAAGATTCTAGGACAGCAGAAGCTGCATGGGACATCTGGGTGCATCCTCTACAGGGGAAGTAAAGATGCTGCTGTTCCTGTTTTACCTTTGGGAGTTCCTTCATCCTGAGGCTCGCTTCAGGAGCCTTTGGTTTTCTGAGCAGGACCTTCAGATGAGGAAGATTCTGCTCAGCTCCTCAGAGCAACTTATCATTTTCATTAAGAAGAGTCATTAAGGTTGGAAACGACCTCTAAGACCATGGAGTCCAACCATCAACCCAACACTAACCCATGTCCTGAGATGGCCCTGAGCTTGGGTCATTCCATCTGAGTGTATCTGAGCAGCAGTTATCTGAGCAGGGAGGGATTTCAAGGGAGCATCTCCTAGTTTGGGCTCAGTGTTCAGGTGACACCAGAGCCATTAGATGCAGAGTGATGGCCAGAACACCCTGTTTTTCCTGACTGACATGGTGCAGTCAGAGAGCTGCACATTGACTCTGGGAATCACCCACATGGGGTGTATGGAGCGATAATTACAATATCATTAACAGGTTGTGAAAAACACTTCACTGGTGACTGAAAGTGTGATTTAATTTGAAACCACTTAACAGAAAGAACAAAGGAAAAGAAAAAAATTAATATGTAACTACATATTAACAGTGTATTAATGCTTCAGTTTAATTATGCCCCATCCATCAGGCGTGAGCAGACAGAACCTACAAAGCGGGTCCCGTGGATCAGGCGTCACTGGCCTTCGATAAACAGCTTCATCACTGGTTTGTTACTGTCACCAGACAGGATTCAATCAGGACTGAAGGGGTGAATCCCTCCAGTATTCTTTGTTTTGATGTCAGCTCTTGGAGCTGTCCTACAGCCGTGCTCCTCCCTTCAGGTTTAGAAGAACACGGCCTTTATGGCAAAGGATAATCTGAGTTACTCTTCTATTCACTGATTATAGTGACAGTTCAGGTTTGGGGGCTGCATTCACTACGAAGATATTTTTGGGTTTCCCACCAGGAGGGTTGGTTATGTCAAGGGCAGAGTTGTCCAACTCTTCCCTTGGTGCAAGGCCTTAAGTCCAGCCTGCAGAGACATAACCAGAACATGAGCCACCAATGTGCGTTCACAGCCCAGAAGCCAACTGCATCCTGGGCTGCATCAAGAGGACCGTGGCCAGCAGGTCAGGGAGGGGATTCTGCCCCTCTACTCTGCTCTTGTGAGACCCCACCTGGAGTCTGGAGTCTCCAACACAGGAAGAACATGGAGCTATTGGTCCAGAGGAGGCCACGGAGATGATCCGAGGGCTGGAGCATCTCTGCTCTTGAGCCAAGCTGGGAGAGTTGGGGCTGTTCAGCCTGGAGAAGAGAAGGCTCTGGGNTGAAGGTGTCCCTGCCCATGGTGGGGGGTTGGAGCTGGGTGGGCTGTGAGGTCCCTTCCAGCCCTGACCAGTCTGGGGTTCTGGGATGCTGTGAACTGCCCCGCACCAGGAGCGGGGTGAGCGCGCGTCGGACGCAAGGCTGGGCCAGCCCCAGCAGTACCAGGCTGTGCACAGCATCAGGCACACAGGGTGACCCTGACAGGCTGTTGCTGTAGCAGACAGTGAGCTGGAGCCCTCTTTGAGGCAATTAGCAGAATCAGAGCACCCTTTGAAGCAAACAGGCCTGAAAATGCTGCCCCTGCACTGATGTTTCCAGGTGGTTGGTTTACAGTGTGCTGGAGTGTCTGTTCGTGGCTGTCACACGGCAGCGGGTTCGTGAGGTGGCCTGTGGGGCTGTGAGCTACTCCCCAGCGGTACACGGGTGTTCTGTGGGGACAGGGGCAAGGAGAACTGATGAACAGTCACCTCCATGGGTGTCCTGTGATCACAGCCAGGCACCCTTTGCCATTTCCACCAGGAGGATGATGGAGACAAGTGGAATTCCCTATGGGAAGCAGAGGAACTGCTGACCAGGGGTAAGGGGGGAGGGCAGGGAAACCCAGAGTTTCATCTGGCTCTGAAGTACAAGTGTCGGTGCTGTTCGTCTGTGATACCATTTCCATGGAAAATATCCAGCAAAACACCTGGTTGCAAAGCAAAAATCCCTCTCCTTTCCCCTAAGTCCTGATTCACATGTTTATCCCTCAACACTTGAGCAGAACTTTCTGATTTTTGAGGGTTTTCTCCTTTGCCTTTTCACCAGACAGCGCTCAGGGGTTGCGTATCCCCACGGATTTCATCCGCCTTCACCACGTGTGACTGGGAGAGATGTTGTTTCCTTTGAGAACAAGTCGTAGAACACAAACTGCTCATTTCTGGGAGCAAATCTTTCACAGAAATGTTCTGAAGGGTTTTTTTTAAAGGAGCCATATAATGAAAACTGTATGACTTAAATTACTGGGGCTGTATTTCTTGCATATAGTAATTTATGGAGCAGTAACAAGGATAATAAATGGTACGAGATCTTTTGCTCTGTGCAAGAAAACTCCAGAGCAAAATGAAAGCCTTATAGCACTGATTCTTAATACAATCCTATAATGTGACTCCAGCTTCTATTATCCCTCCTTATCACAGATCTTTTATCCCAGCTACTGAGATGAATGCTTGAGTATTTCCCCAAAGAGAATAGCCCAGCCCCATGGGTAAATTCTGAGATGCACAGACAAATTCTGTTCATTTACTACAGGTTTTGGCACTCTGGCTTTTTCCACGTGATGTTCTGAACATTTACCCCTTCAGGTTAATGTGTTCATTTACAAGAAAAAAAAAAGGTTGAAGAAAAAGCTCACCAGGGAGCTTGAACGGGAGTGCCCTGATGTGAATGGATAAAAGGCACCTCAGGAGCCTGATAAAACAGATGTGTTCGTAAGCCTGTGATTTCCAGACCTGCCCCAAGCCCATCACTGCTGAGGATGTTACAGGGAGACAAAATAAACAGTTACATGTTTTGCTCACTCCTAAACCCTTAATACTAAGGGCTAAAGCGTGGAAATGTAAGATACTTACTATATTGTCCCCAGAAGATTACTGGTTTTGTTGTCTTTAGGATTCAGAAATGTTCTTATTTTACTTAGACTGAAATTTTAATCACCCCCACTTTGCATTTAAAACACGATATTATTTCCCTGGAAGAGCAAAACTGGAAAATTTCCTTAATAGTTGGCAGATTTGCTTTGTTATGTAAAAGAGATGCTCAGCAAAAACATAAATTATAATTAACACGACAGTTCCCTTACACAGTAAAAGGGTTGTTTTATATAAAAAACTCTTCCTGTTTGAAAAACTTCAAAGGGAAGACACTGTTTTGTTTTGATAGTGAGTCGAATGTGTTTAGTGCTCTGGAATATTTTGCCCCTCCACCCATCCATCCATCCATCCATCCATCCATCCATCCATCCCCCGGAGTCTCTGCGTGCCGGCAGCGCTCGCGGCCTCCCCGCCTCCTCGGCGGCAGCGCCGCGCGTTCGGGTGCTTCCACGCGTGTGCCGAGCACCCCTGGGAGACCAGACCCCCCCCCACTCCCACCTCAGCACCCTGAGCTGGGAAGGCAGCAGCGGGGCTGGGGGGTGTCTGCCCTGGGGCCTTGCTGCTGATGCTGGAGGTGACCTGGTGGGAGGTGTCGGCCGGTGCCACTGGGTGTGTTTGGAGTGTGATGCTGCTGTGGTGGTGTCCTGGTTCTCGTTGCTGGGAGGATCCAGGAGTGGGATCACTATGTAAATATTATAATTAATAGTTAATATAGGAGTAATGGTGTTATTATACTGTAATGAATATACAATTAGCATACAGTTAATTCAGTGCCAGTCAGCCGAGTCTGCCTCCCGCTCCGGGTTTGCAGGGTGCTCCCTGCCCTGCCCAGTCTCTGGCTCTGCTCTGTGCTGCTGGCACCAGTTTAACCAGGCTTTGGGAGCTGCTGGTTTGCTCCCAGTTCCCTGCAGATGCACACTTGCTCCCATGCATTCTCTCCTCACCATGACTCACAAACCAGAGTATTGGAGACTGCAGATTCCACTCGTTTCTAACACCATCCTTCCCCAGCTTACAGGATCTTGGTTTACAATTAAAATGACCTTATGTGGTATTTGTCTTCTGTCTAACAAGCTCTCTGACCAGCACCAGCTTTCTAGATTAAATGACTTTAAAAACCAACCCCAGCAAACTACAGGTGGTACCTCCTAGCCCAAATTAGGGAGAGGGAAAGATTGGGACTAGTTTTGGGGTTCATACAGACATGATGAGCCCAGGAGGGTTTCAGCCACAGACATTCGGTCTGCAGGGCTCTGAAGTACAGATCCCATTCAAGTCAGTGTTTAAACACCATCATCTGAACAGCATCTTACTCATCATTTGCTTATCACACAATATAGCCTGAGGGGTGTGTCAGGATGAGAAACCTCCTTCATGATCCACATGAGCAGTAAAGAGGTAAATTTCTAAAGAGTTATTATAATTATAATATAACTCTGATTTCTAAAAAGTTATTATAATTGTAATAACTCTTTAGAAATCAGTGTCTCGTGCCTTCAGCTTCTTAGCTGTCCTTTCTGAGCAATCTTGTTGTTCTGGTGTTTTTTCAAGCTTTTCCAGGATTCTGTAACCTGGAAGAGAAACACAGGGTGTGGTGTGATTGAACCAAACATTCACCTCTCACCGAGGAAATTTTATTATTTTTCATTTCAGTCCTCCAAACCCAAACTCCCCTTTCCTGGTTCTGTGGGTGCCAAATGGGCTTTTTTCAAACTTAGGAATTCAGCTACTTGTAAACAGAAATAATCCANTGGGGTTCATATAGACATGATGAGCCCAGGAGGGTTTCAGCCACAGACATTCAGTCTACAGGGCTAAAGCAGCTCTGAAGTACAGATCCCATTCAAGTCAGTATTTAAACACCATCATCTGAACAGCATCTTACTCATCATTTGCTTATCACTCGATATGGCCTGAGGGGTGTGTCAGGATGAGAAACCTCCTTCATGATCCACATGAGCAGTAAAGAGGTAAATTTCTAAAGAGTTATTATAATTATAATATAACTCTGATTTCTAAAAAGTTATTATAATTGTAATAACTCTTTAGAAATCAGTGTCTCGTGCCTTCAGCTTCTTAGCTGTCCTTTCTGAGCAATCTTGTTGTTCTGGTGTTTTTTCAAGCTTTTCCAGGATTCTGTAACCTGGAAGAGAAACACAGGGTGTGGTGTGATTGAACCAAACATTCACCTCTCACCGAGGAAATTTTATTATTTTTCATTTCAGTCCTCCAAACCCAAACTCCCCTTTCCTGGTTCTGTGGGTGCCAAATGGGCTTTTTTCAAACTTAGGAATTCAGCTACTTGTAAACAGAAATAATCCATTATTGCTTATTAAGGCTTCTTTCAATCCCATTCCAGCCACAGCACCTGAGCTATGGTGAATTATTTCCTTCATAACTGTGCTCAGAAAGGTTCCACACTCTGCCATGAATGAGAAGCACTTTCTTATTCAAGGCATCCAGTAATTTGTGTAAGCAAGCAGCTGAGTGCCAGCTCTGTGTGTGGGGATGTTCCTTGCTCATCACTAAAGGAAATGATGCTCTGTCCCGCTCCGGGGCTCTGGGCAGGAGCCTGCCCAGCCCAGCCCAGCCCAGCAAGCAGCACTTGCATTTTAAATTACAAAGGCATAAGAGCAGGGAAGTGTCCCCCATGCCATGGTGGTGGAGGGAAAGGCCACCTGAACTGAGGTGGGGAGTAGCGTAACCCCAGGGAAACGGGGACATTTCCCTCTTCAGACAGGTCAAGTGTTTCCTTCTTCTTGTGCAGCCCAGTGTGGTGGGATCCCAGAATCATAGTGTGCTTTGGGCTGGAAGGGACCTCACAGCCCACCCAGCTCCAACCCCCTCCATGGGCAGGGACACCTTCACCAGACCAGGCTGCTCAACCTGGCCTTGAACCCCTCCAGGGAGGGGGCAGCCACCACTGCCCTGGGCACCCTGTGCCAGGGCCTCAGCACCCTCACAGGGAAGAATCTCTTCCTGTGATCAGTACCTACCCTCTTTCACCTCCATATCCCAGATGCATCCCTGGCATCTGTGGGGTCTGGTGGAAATCACTGTTGATGTACCACACATTTGTAACTTTTTATTGGCTTTATTATTTGAGGGGATTTTCTTTTTGTAATGTCATAGCAGTGTGAGAAGAGGCAACCAGGGATCTGTCTGCCTTTATGCTGTATATCCTCCTCTACAATAACTCATTCTGGTCCTTTGCAAGTCAGCTTCTCTGCCTTTGCACTCCTCACCACTGACATTAGAAGCCCATTGCTTCAGAGGAGCTTTAGACTTTGTTCTTTATTTGACTGGGTTGAGCTGTCCCTGGGGCAGCCGCGCTGGCAGGTAACGGTGTCTGATCCTGTGTTTCTTAGCACTGATCTCATCAGTCACACAGTGTCCTTTGCTCCTCCAAAGCTTTCTCTGGCCTCTACTTGAGACTTCCCATTATTTTGCCACATAATCCCTTACTCTCATGTGCCTAAGAGACCAGTCCACTTACCTGAGCCTCCTGCCCTGGCAAACGTGGCTCTCCCTTGGTGCTGGGCATGAGCCCAGCATCTTCCCAGCCACACCACGGGCCATCAGCCCAACGTGCTGCATTTACAACTGGCCACTAGACCCGGCCCTGTCAACACTTGACCACCTCCCCAGACTCTCAGATTAATCCCCAGGTCCTCAGAGAAGGTTATTCAGAGTCCTGGTGAGGTCAGCTGACTCCTTCATGTCCCTGATGGGGCACAGACCCTCTGTGCCAGGGTGAGGAGCTCACATCCGTGGTGAGCACATCACACCTTCCCTGCTGCCTTTGACAAAAAGCCAGCTTGGGAAAACACAATCTCCCACCTTCCCAGTTAAAAATCCGTGCTAAGCCTGGAGCTGGGGTCACTCCCTGGGAAGGTGCACCAGGCCAGCTCCATCTGGGTGCCCCATGACCTGATCAGGGTCAGGTAGGGCAGGAAGGACATCTGGGGAGTTTAACCATTTCCCCTGATGCTCCTGCCCTTTGGCTGCAGTGCCTTCTCCAGAGGGAAACCAGCATGGCCTCCATCCTTGTCTACACCAGCAGAATACACACAGTCTTCTTTAACTTTGAAGTACTAGAAATGAATCTGGATGCTCGTTAGCACTGAGAAATGCTGATTTATTTATGAACCTGGTATGTCACAGCGTTACCCAGCACGGACGAGCTGCTGCTGTAATTTTAACCTAAGATGGGAAGTGGTTCTCTGTATTATCAAAGCAAAGTCATTAGCTAGACATTGAAATCCTAATTAAACAGGATTTGGAGTGCTCAGCTCTGGAGGTCCACATCAGTTGGAGTAACTGGCCTGCCTTGACCGGTGGTGATCCTTGTGAGACCTCAGCGTGGTGGGACAGACCTGATCTATCCATTGCTATTGGAATCCTCATTAACCAGTGTAATTTATAGGGAGCAGTGCATAGAATCCTTTCACATTTTTCATTTTCATTGATTCCTGTAAGCAGAGACCTCTGGGGTGGTAACTGTGCACAGTGACACCGTGTACATGTCACTGTAGCAGTGGACAGTGGGTCCCTTGCTGTGGTTCCATGGCTGAAATGATGGTGCAGTTTTCACCTGGAGCTTCCTTGGTCCATCCAAACACCCAAATGAGGCAGGGGCGTTCCCTTGGCACTCAGGGCCTTGCCAGTGCCCCCCTTGGGACAGGGCTCCAGTGAAAGTGTTGGTGAGAAGGCAGGGGACGATGCCATCGTCACCTCAGGGTGCTGCAGGGCCGAACGTGTTGGTGAAGCAGAGAAACTCCCTGCATTCCCTCTGCAGGAATCTGGTTTACAGGCAGTGCTGGAAAGGGGGAGAGTATTTGAGACGACAGATGGGCAGAGCAGCTCGAGGACCATCCCAGAAGGAAACCCTGAACAAACACTGGTGTTGGCTGTCACCTCTGGGTTCCCTTGGAGCTGGGGTGGCCCCAGCCGGAGCGTTAGAAGGTTTCTTCGCTGTGGATATTGTTTTCGAAGGCTGCATCAAACTCATACTACCATTGTGAAGTTAGGAACCTGGACTGAACCTGGTTTTCCCTTTTTATGTGTAAATGCCAAAACAGTCTCAAATCCCATGATAGCAGCTGGTCCCAGCACCGCTGAGAGCTGGAGGCAGCTCTGGGCAGGGTCACATCCTGCACCTCTGCTGGTCCTCCTCGGCCTTTCCCACGGCATCTAGACACCAGAAGTCCCTTAGAAGATGCTGTGTGCACCATCACCAGTCAGGTATCCAAAATTGTTGGGCAGGTAATAGTTTGCTTTTAATTCAGTGCTAACTCTCTGTAAAATGTGAATATTAATAATCCCATTAATCCCCATTAATACCGATGCTTCCAGTGCCATAGGAACATCTTGAGGATTAAATCATACCGCTCACAACACACTTCTGTGTGACTAGGGCAGGTCTGAAGAAACTCCAGAGAAGAAATTAGTACTGTGGGGAGCACTTCCAAGTTTAAGTGTTAGATAATCATTACTAATTTCTAGGTTATGCAGATGAACAGAAATAAACACTGAATAAATATCTGCCCAGTGATGTAATCCAGGGAACGAACGAGCCTTTGCTCCTTTAAATGAAGTCAGTTCATTTGGAACTCTCTGGATATATATGTGCATTTAGTATCACTGGAGAGTTGTTTTCCTGAGGAAAAATAGTATGTGATGGGGCAGCAAGAGGTGTCCCTCGGGGCAGAGGAACGTGCAGGTGAGTCAGGCTGGTGCTCATGGCCAGGGCTGTCAGAGCTGCAGGATGAGGTGGGTCTGAGTCTGATGCTTGGATGGGGAGCGGGGCACCTGAGGGGCATCACAGGAGCTGGTAGGGCCACAAACATCAGCCACCTCACAGGCTGGTGTGATCTCAGACATCCATCCTCACACTCTGAGGGCGGCCTCTGAAGCCTGAGGGTTTATTTGGGGAAGCTGTGAGGTGGAGATGAGATCTCAGCCCTTAGGTTTTGAAAAGCAATCAGTACAAGACCCCAAAAAGTATACAAAAGTGAGCTTAACTTTTGACCTGAAAAAAAGTCTGGGATTAATAAGTAAGAAAAAAGGATCTCATAAACAACCTAATGATGGTAGATAATAAATGAGGCACATTAATTTTTCAAGCAGGCGTTACGACAGCCCAGAGTAATTTCCTTCCTCGAGAAGGCAACTCGCCTCCCAGGAAAGGTCAGGCAGCAGATGGGAGTCACATCTTGATGTTAGAGTGATGTTCACACAGTTGGTGACGGGTTTCTCTTCCGAAAATTAAGGGAAGACAGCCCAGATGAAATTGCTGTGAGGTGGGTGCACAGTGTGTTAAAATAACACCGCAGGGAGGGTGGTCAGTAATTCACTGTCTGGCGGGAAGGATGTGGTGAATGGGCCTGTTGTGATTCCAGCAGGATTTAATATGGATTTCAATGGATGAATTAGGTGATATACTAGAGAATACATCTCTGTAATTTGCAGGTGACATCAAAGTGCAAATACTCGGGACAACAGGCTTCAAATTCAAAATGATAGATTTCAGAGATGGTCTGGAATCAATAAGATGAAATTCAATAAGGACAGTGCCAGACAGCAGTCCTGGGGAGAAATCAGATACACAGATGAGTGCAACCCACACAGGCAGCTGTGCTTCAGCAGAGCTGCAGTGGCCATCTATTAAACCCCAGCAGCAGCGTGAGTACTGCAGGGAAAGGGCAGATGTCACCTGCACACACAAGTGGTTGGAAGCTGGGAATGGTGTGTTCCTGCTCTGCTCTATCTGCCCCAGCCTTAGCTGGAATATTAGGAGCTGTGTGGGGAAGAGTAGGTTTTAGTAATGTTTTAGACAAGGTAAAGAAAGTTCAAAGTGGAATAAAACTGAAACACCTAAAAGTAACAGTAGGAAAGACACAACTACTGAAAATGTGGAAGATTTCGTGCTGTGGATGGGATGTTCTGTTGAGTTAAAACAGATTTTCAAGGGCTTGCACAGCTGTTGCAGAGGCACCACTGGGCAGGACAGATGTTTGAGGAAACCTCCCAACAAGGAGGTCCAGAGAAGGAAGTTTCCCATTTTGTGGGCAAACATGAGCCAGGACAAGTCTCCTGGGGACATCCCTGCCATAAGCCACCAAGACAAGGGGAGATCGACGCGTGTCAGAGATCACAGAATCACACAGAATATTAGGAGCTGGATGTCTCTGATACTCTCAACCTTCTCTCAGTTGATGTCATTGATTGAGTCTGTCCTTTTAGCCCCATTTTTAAGATGTTGTTTGTCAAGGTACAGAAGTTTTCCCTATGCAACACTGTCCCATGTCACTTCTCAAGTCACCCTGACCTTTGAAAGGTTTGGCTGTGATGAGACATGATGGTGGATGCAGGTGTTTGTTATCCCTGGGTGCTCTGCAGGCAGCGGGATTCAGCTGCTTCAATGTGGAAATCATGTCAGCAGTGAGTACAGGGGGTCCCAGGGGTTGTGTGGCCCTTTCCAGGGGGCTCTCTGGGCTGGGGAAGTGTGGATAAAGGGAAGGGGAAGATGTTGCCATCCAAGCTGGTGGCTGTGAATGCAATCAAACTGTGCAGTCACATCGTCACAGGTGAGAGTGGACATGTACTGAGGAGTAAAGGACAAGGAATTGCTTTTCAGATACTTAAAATGCAAAGTAAGCAGAGACATATGGTTGAGATTCTAAGAAAGGGGGAGTGATGCAGTCAGAGAACTGTCAAGGGAAATTATTTTAATAGCTATATTGGGAATACAATGTAAATCTGTCATCCAGCCTTACTGGAGAAAAATCAAACTTATAAAATTCTCCAAAAGGAAAAACAGAGCAGCAAGAAAGGGTCCTGAGTCATTTCGGATCTTTTCCATAGCTCATGTGATAAGTGAGAGTGGCAACAAGTGTAGTATTGTTCAGCTGCCAAAAACTTCAAGGATTCTTATTTGCCTCTAAGGCAAAATCAGTGGGTTTAAATCTGATTTTCTACCCCAGGATTCTTTTTTTTTTTGTTCTTAGTATGTTGCATAAAATATTTCGGTGCAAAGCTCTATGCCCAAATCTTAACATCTTTCATCTCTCATCTGTGAAATCTGTGTGTAAATTTCCACAGATTCCCGGTTTCTCACCGCGCTGTGCCCGCTGCTCCTCCCCGTGCACCCACAGACCCGTGGGTCCAAGCACAGCTCCTGCCTCACGGGCACCGCTCTGACCGTATCGTGACGGTGCTCTCCTGGCTTGGCCCAACGGGGGTTGTGTCTCTGGTTTTAAGGTGAACCCTGTCATATTTAGCTTCTTGTCTGAAGAGAGAAGAGGCGTAGCGGGGTTTGAAGGGAGTGATGTCTGCGTGGCCTCACGCAATAACTAGCGGCGTATTGACACCTCCTGGAGGAAGGAGGATGGTGTAGCTGGAGCTGAGGCAGAGGAGGGAATGCAGGAAGGCTTCGGGATGCTTCTGGCAGGCTGCAGTAACCCAGCGCCGTGTTACGGCCTCACACCTTGCGCTGCCATGGCGGGAAGGGGCCAGAGGCAGCCACCTGGTGCAGGCCAGGCCGCGCTAGGCCCGTCCTGGCTGCGGTGGGAGCAGATGGCTTCTCCGGGACGCCTGGGATGGCCCAGGCTGTTAGTGGTACTTCCAGGAGGAAAAGGTGGAGATGAGGATGTGTTTATTGTCCTCTTCCAGTCTCAGTTTGCTTAAGCACAGAGACAGGGCTCCAGGGGTTTCCTGTCGACCAGGGGGTTTTCAAACAGTCTGTTTTATGCAAATTTATTCCAATGATATTTTAACTGGCAAATGTTTATCCTGTTCTGCCCAGTTGTCCCTTTCTTACCCTCCAGTTGTCTCTTTCTTACCCTGGGTAAGCAGTTTCCTTCTTGCCTTTTCTTACTGATCACTCCCCTGAAACACTGGTATATAGAATTAATTCAGGGGAGTCATTTTTTAACCAGATTGGCTGTCATATTATTGTGGCCTTTGATCATTCTCATGTTTTTAATCAGTCTTCTGTTTTGGAGTGTCTAATGGAACAATATACCAGTAAAGTCACATCATATTCCAGGTGTGGATATTCCAGTTGACTGAATTCACTGAATTGGAACAGATCTTCCAAGAGTAACCTTTGTGTGTAATCTTTATTTACATTTCTAGTCAATTGGAACAACTCCATTAATCAAACAGTATCACTGCTACCACACGTAAGAGTGTTGCATTGATTACCAGAGATGATGCTCCCTGGAGCCCCCCATCAGATCACACAGGCAGGACACGAGTCCCCCGTGTCGGACAGAGCGGGAGCATCTGAAGCGGGGAAGAGTCCCTCTAGGAATCAAAATGAAAAGGAAATTAGACAGAATTTACAGGAAATAATTAAATAAATCACTTATTTAGCGGTCTGGCAGATACACAGAAAAAGTCCCTGATTTTTCAGAGTACTTTCATATCAGTGAGTGCTAAATTAGCTTAAACATTGCAACTAAAATAGAGATGGTCTGTGGCTCAGACCTTTTCCTTAGACAGCAATCAGTCACCAACTGGGAAACCTTTAGTTTTAGCCTGTAGGTTATTGCTGCTTTTTTTATTTTTCCTTTTGTTTTTTTTTTTCTGGTTGCATTTACATGATTAAATCCTTAGCAGCAGTTTGATTGAAGAGTGTTGCTTACCAAGAGGAGTTGGTGATGTGTCTGAAAGCTTTCCTGGGTAGTGGGAAAAACAGCGTGGGAGGGAGGAGGTGGGAGTCCTGCCCCACATCTCCTGTACACCACAGGGACGTCCCACCATGATGCTTCACCCCCTCTGTAAAAACAAAAAGATCATAAGGGCACGATCACAAACCCACAGATCTCATCCCCACTCTCACAGAAAGACTTTGGAACTCAGAGAACCCTTTCCCTGTCCGAGCTTTGCCATGTGTCTCGATGAGGGATCCCCGCTCGCACGTGCCCGAGCCACGCGCGCGCTGGCCTGTGGGGCGCCGGCGCCTCCAGGACTCGCAGAAACGGGGTTCTCTCACTTCTTCTCAGTTCAGCTCTTGGCACCAGGCACACCTAAGACCACACCATCCCATTACAGTGCTCTTAGGAGCAGGAACCAGGCAGGGCTCTTTTGTAAATCAAGTGATTTGCTTTTCATTTTAACCAATTTCAGTTCTGCTTAAAAAGTTAAGAAGAATAATTAGACAATCAACAAAAAAAAAAGTGCCTAATTACCCCGAGCTTGCTAAGTGCAGCTGAAATTGCAGTGAAAAAAGCCCAAATGTGCTGATGGTACAGGAAAACCTTCAGCCACAGTCAACACCCCTTAAGCTGTCCGTGTAACTGGGCACCGTGTCACCCCCAGCCCATCCTCCGGGATCCGCGGGCGCTGTGGATTCAGCATGATGAGGATGGGATTGATCTCCCAGCTGTTTCCATCACAGGGGGGTTATGCTGCTCAGGGATCCAGTGATCCAGCGATACACCACATCTGGGAATGGCTTCCCACTTCAGGGAGATGGATGGAAAGCTTTGACAGAAAAATGAACTGCTGCTGGATTTTCAGTGGGGTGAGGTTTTTCTGGTTTCAAACTAGAATTTTGCAAATCAATTAACAGAAATGGCAATTTTATTTTCTACATTTCTCCTGCTTTACAAAGCATCAAACTGCTGATAACAAATCCATCTCAAGGCAAAGAATATAGCTTTTCTATTTCAGTATTTTCTCAGTGATAAATTGAGTACAGTAATGAAAAAATGTAGGAGAGTGATGAAAGGGCTGCAGAGAGAACAAGTGCTCGTCCTTTGCCTTCTCTCTGCATTTACCAAGTGAACAATATGAGTCACAGAAAATAGGGAAAATCTATGGCATCAGAAATTGAAGAATGATTATCTGCAGAGAGTGTGCCTCTCCACTGATGGGGGAATGGTTGCATGACAAAGTAACTGTGGGTAGGAGATGAAGATCCTTCGATTTGCTTGGAAAAAAAGAAAGCTGTCGTGTTCGTCTTTCAGAGAACTTGCAGCATCATAAACTCTGCCTGTTAGATGTCTTTGGCAGCACCTCCTGCCTGGCAGAGCCAGTGTGGGCTGCCCAGTGACCTCTGGGGGCATCTTTGGGAGTTTGGGCCAACATGCTTGTTCCAGGAGTACCACACTCGCAGACGTGTCTCCATCCCTCCGTGGAGCGAGGTGGGCTGCTTCCAGTTTGGGGCCAACCCCCTCGTACATGAGAGATATAAATATGTTATTTTGCTGAGCTCTTACTCTCAGCCTCTGAATCACACAGGCTCACAGAATCACAGAATGTCAGGAGTTGGAAGGGACCTCAAAAGACCATCTAGTCCAACACAGATGGACTAAAAGCTTCGAGGTATTAGTGTGTGTGAGTGATCCCCAAAAGTCACCGTTAGTATTTAATAACAGAAGTAGCCCACCTGGTGTCTTAGCCTATTTTTGTTAAACTTTCTAGATTTTACTGAAATGTTTAAGAAAACCATTCCTTTTCAGCACTTCTCAGTTGAATGTTCAGATAGCCTAAGCGAGAACCAATCCTAGTGATACATCGATACACAGTTGTTCTTCTTCATCTTTTTTGCTCATTAATTTTAGCAATGAACTTGCCCCTTTTGTAGGGGCTTCTGTTACTTGAACTGTCTCAGTGGTACTCTGAGTTTATGTGTTGGTTCCACGTCCCACGTTCTGCGTGGCTCCTTGGCTTCCTAAGAGTCCTCCAGGAGCTGTCACTGCAGGTGACACCTCTGCCACTGCTGACATCTTTCCAAGCATCTCCTCAAGCCGATAAAAACCTCTGAGATTGAAACAGCTCGTTTCCTGGGGGCAGGGACACGCTGCAGGGCAGGTGGAGGCCGGTGTTTCTGTGCCAGGACATGTAGTTCAGGAGGAGCTTGTGGACGTGCATCTGGTTGTGTTGGCCTTCAACCACCCAGCGACCACCCCAGGAACACCCTTCCCGCCCGCTGGCCCGGGGTGCCGTGGGTGGGAGCATGTAGGGTGCTTGTGTCACTGGATCCCCCTTCTAGCTCTGCACAAGCACGTTCCTGTGGCGCTGTGCATCTTCTGTAGTTGAGTACACAACACATCTCCAGTTAGAACATGAGGGCACGGCAGCAGTTCTTACAAATTAGGGTTATACCGCTAATGATAGGTGAGAGGAGAAGAGATTAATCAAGAACTTACAAGAGTGCTGCTTTTGTGAGGCTTTCCTCACACTCCAGCATTGACATGACCTGGAAATGAATGATGAATCCAGACAGAGCTGGTTTTCCTCACAGCCCCCCCGTGATTTATTGCACCAGGAGCAGCGTGCCAGCGCCTCTGCGGCGTACGAGACCAAGTGGCTTTAATAAGCAAGGGGTGGGGACCTTTGGGTGACTCTCCTCAATCAAACTGCTGCTAAGGAACTAATCATGTAAATGCAAAAATGTAAAAAAAAAATACTCTTCCTTTTTCCCAGTTGGTGACTGATTGCCACGAAGTGAAGATCTGTGCCAGGCTAGCACAGGGTGTTGTCTGCTGCTCCTGCTATTTACCCTGTTGATTTCAAACCACACTGACTCTACTCCAGAAATCATACGAGTCTTGGGGGTGTTTACAGCTCACTGGTACTGAGCTGGGGTATTTTAGGTGGTTTAATATGCAAAGACCTGTGGGTTATCTTTGTGCAATACTCGACCACAGTGATGGGGCCTCACCCAGGCAAGGAATGGTTAAAGGTCACGTAGGTGCCATGAGGCTGCGTGTCACTACACTCTGAGCCTTTCTGTTATGGGTGGGGGCAGCCCTGCACCCAGATGTGTCTCACCAGGGCTGAGCAGGGGAGGGTGTTGTAGTAGTAGTAGAAGAAGTAGTAGTAGTAGTAGTAGTAATAATAATGATAAAAATAACAATAATAATAACAATAACAATAATAATAACAATAACAATAATAACAATAACAATAGCTATAGAAATAATATAACAACTTTAATAATAATATTAGCATTAAGAATAATAATAGCAATAACAATAGCACTAATAATAATTTTGTGTGGCAACTTCACTGTGCTCTGAAAACCAAGTATATAAAAGTTGAGCAGGGGTTTTTATATTGTTATTTTTTAGTGTTGAGAAGTGATTTCACAGCTCTGCAAAGCACAATGATCTGTTTTACGACAGATGCTGTGGTGCAAGATGTTCAGCTGTAAAACTGCTTTTCTTGGGAAGAACCTCCCTTTGTGCAGCTTGGGGCTGGGGCTGGTTTGCAAACAGGGCGGTTCAGCTGCGGCACGGAGATGGGCAGGGACCTCGGGCCGTGCTTGCAGGTCGGAGGGTTTGGCAGAGGTGGAGGATTTGTGTAGGTGGAAATAAGGTAAAATCTGGGCATTTTGAGGCAGTGCAATGTCTCTGTTTCTCGTGGAGCGTTTGAAGCCCTTGGATTTATGGTAACTTATGGATCTGGCACCGTGACACGGTGATGGCCGTTCGCCAACCGCTTGACGGACAGCGCTGTGCGAGGCCTTTGCCTCCCACCCGTTTTCACTCCGGGGTGATGAGTGTTTGGTCTCTCCCAGTCTGTGTGGAAGCCACTGGTCGGGTGTGGGATGTCCTCTGCCAAACCTCACAGAAGCAGCCTTGAGCCTGGGCTTCACAGCTGGGCTGGGGGTCAGGAGCACATGGTGGAGCCTCCCCAGCATGTACAGACACCTCTTGGGCTAATTAGCCGCGGCGCTGGATTAGTGGCGTTGGCTGCTGCGTGGGCCATCAGCCAGAGTAATCTCCTGGAAATAAGTTACATCTGTTTCTGCTAATTAATACACCTCACTGTAGTCACAGTGGGCGGGGTTTGGCAATATTAGTACTTTTTTTGTTGCTGGGAGATGGGTGTTGATGAGCTCTGCAGATGGTCGAGCGGCCCGACGGAGACCCCGCTAGCTGCTCATGCACCCCCTTTCCAGTCACAGATGGTCCAGACATGCACCACTCCTAATAACCACGCTGCAACCTGGGATGGCTTTTGGGTTTTTTTCCATGAAAACTTTCCTTTGATTAACTGCCCTTTCCCTTCCCTTCCTCCTTTCCCTTTTCCCAAATCTGAGTGTTGGGCTGTGTCTGGTTATTCAGTCACAGTTTGCTGCATCCTTTGGACTAAAAAGGGACGAGCAAAAGAAGGAGAGAATAGGAAATCAGGGTTTCCTCACACAGAGCCTTCAGGCAGGTGTAAAATCCATGAACACAGAATCATCTGTAAAGTGGAAGTTTGCCCAGATTTGGGGGTTTGACGAGTGCCGATGAAAAGTCGTATAGATTCTTGCCTAGTGGCAAACCGAGTTCATCACTGCTTTAATAACCTCATAAGCACCTTTTAATTTTTCTATGTATTTGTCATAAAAACTAATTATTATGTCCAAGCCGTAAAAAGAAGAACAATAATCTATTTCTTATGTCATGTTGGTGATTTCTAGATACTCTACAAGCTAATGAAATCAATATGCATATCAGGGGAGCGGAGCAGTAGATTGTTCTGTCTGCTGAGAGGGGTCAATGGTTCTCCTCAGTTTCTGCAGTCTCTGCAGCAGACAGCTCAGGTCATGAGGGTCCCTGGACCGTGGTTCCAGCATGGTGGGGCTCAGAGGGGCAGCAGCTGGTGAAATCATCAAATCTCAGGCATCAAATGCATTGAGTGGGCAGGGGCCTTCAGAGCCCATCCAGTCCCACCTGCAGGGAGCAGGGACACCTTGAACTGCAGCAGGGTGCTCAGAGCCCCATCCACCTTCATCCTTGAATGTCTCCAGGGATGGGGCCTCCACCACCAGGTATGCCCAGAAAAAAAATTGTCTGCTGAAAGGCAGCTCTAGTAAGATGTGGAGAGAGTCGTGCTGGCTTAGTGCCCTTCCCCAGGGGAGCTGGGAGGAGGGAGGAGCAGGGCTGCAGCCTGCTGCCTGCGCTGCCTCTAGCTCGGCCCCCGCCGTGCTGCGCGGGCCCCACCTGCAGCAGGGTGTGAAGGGGTGAGCGGGGTGCAGGGCCCGTGTGGCGTTCAGCAGGGTGGTGGGATCAGGGTCATTGCTCCCAGGGCAGAGGGGAGCATCCATCAGGAAATTCAAGGGAGCCTGTGCAGAGGATACTCCACTGCTCTCTGAGCTCCTGTGACAGACTGTGGTGGTGCACACAGCCCAGCTCCACAGTGACCAGTAGGTAGCTGGTAACTGGAGGTAGCTGGGCCTCTCCTCACCCAGGAGTCCCCAGTGCTCTGCACACTGGTTTGTACCTCATGAGCAACACACAGCAGTGACATGCAGAGAGGTCTCGGCAGCTCAGTACAGTGTGACATCATCACAGCGGGATGGGCTCAGCAGCTCAGAACAGTGTGACATCATCACAGCGGGATGGGCTCAGCAGCTCAGAACAGTGTGACATCATCACAGCGGGATGGGCTCAGCAGCTCAGAACAGTGTGACATCATCACAGCGGGATGGGCTCAGCAGCTCAGAACAGTGTGACATCATCATGGCAGGGGGACACCCGAACCAGTGGGTGACACTGGGCCTGGGGCACAAGGGCAAAGCCTCCTGTGAGCACTAAGCCCGGTTTGGGCAGTGTTCTGTGGCTCACAGCAGATGGGGGTGTCCCTGCCCGTGGCCGGGGGGCGCTGGGGGGCTCTGAGGTCCTTCAGCCCAAAGCATTGGAGCAGTCTGTGGTTCCTCACTGTAGGGCTTCCCCGAATTTCCTTCTCCTGCTGGTTTTGGAGACAGCAACAGGTTCATTTCCCTCTGTTATCAGTAGCCCCAGGGAGCACACACGGTGTCGGGGTGCTGCGCTCCACGGGATGCACCTCACAAAGGGATGGGCGCCTTTAGCACTGCAGTGGCCCAGAGCTCTGGTAGATGTGTGTGCAGACCAAGTGCCAGCTCTTCTGAGGACAGTCCCTGGGATTTTTCCTCTCCTGTAATGTTGGGAGGTGATGTCTTAGAGTGGAGTATGGTAACTGTTCTCATCAGAGACTTGGGAAAGGACATAGTGGAAAAGGCTGAGGTTTTCCTGTTACCGGCCATTCCAGAAAGCTCTCAGGGGATGCTGTCCCCCAGTAGGGTGGTTGGATAAAACTATAGGAAAAAGTAGTTTAGTTTTGATCACCTTCTCTCATTAGTTCCTCCAGGCAGTCTGTGTGCCCTGTCCTAAGCAAGAAAGGATTCATTTAAATGCATTTTAAGAAAAACATGTTTTTCATTTTGGGCTCTGCGACTTTTCTCAGGAGCTTCATTCATCTCTCATCCTTGCCTGCTAATCTAATTTCTCCCACATTTCTTTAATCCATACACCACATTAATGTTTGTTCACAGCTGTATTTAATTCCTTTTGTGACCTTCACAGTTGCAGTGTGGGCTGGGTGGGAGGCTGTGGTTGTTGAGAGCAGCGCTGCTATGGGTTTACTCTGCGCTGAAGCCCAGCCCAGCAGATACTAAACTGAACCTGCAGTGGGTCAGCATCTCCAGAGGCATCTCCAGATGTGTGTGGAGTAAACATCTGGAGCTCTTACCACATGTGAGCTCTCCATTGTGATGATGCCCACATACTCTGCTCATAATTAATAAATCCCACAGATTTTAGTGATCAGGATGCAGTGATCCTTGACATACTAATAGACAGAGATCTGTATTTGTCTCCAACTGTGACGTCCTAAAAACATGTAGTATAGAAGCCAATTTCTGTCATGGGGGAGAAGATCTTCCTAGGAAACCTGATAACATTGATGGATAGTGTTCCATGCAGGCTGGCTCACACAACCTGGCTTTTGGAATGTTGCAGGATGACACTGCAGGGCAGGACTGGGCTTACTGGTGTGGTATTGTGGCTAACACAGGGCTGGTGTTCAGGCACGTTCCAGTTCTGTTTTGGAATGCAGACGTGATGCCACCTGCTCTGCATCACTGTAATAAGGCTTACAGACATCTTCTACTAGATTTTATTTAATTTCCCCGCTCTCAAACCTAGATTAAAGAAGAGCCCAGTCAATTAGAAAATGAACAAAGCATGTACTTAGAGAAAATCACTTAATCTGCACTGTGTAAGTCTGGAAAAATCTCCATCTTCTACCGTGTCACCGTGCAAATCCTCCCTTAGAAGCACAGAGAGCTCCTGGTGGCAGTCCTCAGAACGAAGCAGAAGTGCTCACACTTCCTCCAGATGGCTTTGGCAAGTCCTGGGGGGCTGTCCCGGGGCCGTGTGCCCCCCGAGGTCCGGCCTGCTCCGCCGTGCGAGGCTGGGACAGCAGATCCCTGCGGGGCACAGGCCCCGGGCTGTGCTCACAGACATCTTCCTTCTTTGAGGGCTCCCCTGTAGCTCTGTGGGAGATGGTCTCACAGGGGAAGAGCCTGACCCGAGTGGGAATGTCTCTGTGGGGCTGCAGCCCTTGTGGGGCTCCCATGGTGCTCCGTGCCTGGGCTGGGAAGGGGGTGGTGGAGCACAGAACTGGGGAGGAACCGTCACACCAGGGTGTCCCTCACTCCCCGTTTATAACCTTGTCTATGTGGCACCAGCACCATGGTGAGGATCACATCCAACCCCTGTGTGTTTTGGATGTGGGGAGGGGGCGTGAAGCGCTGCCAGATGTTGGCTCCAAACAGCTGCAGGGGGAGAGCTGACAGTGTTGGCTTGTCCCGTGGCTGAAAACGGCCAACTGGGCCTCATGGAACCGTTACTGGAGGAGGATAATAGAGGAGGGGGGTGTCGGGAACACTGGAAGGAGCAGCTCCCTTCTCCCAGCATGGGAATGGCAAAGTGGTCCTATCCTGCCTGTGTGGATATACTCGAATAAAAAGAATAAAAAGAATAAAAAGAATACTCGAGGTGAGGCCTCTCCTCGAGTATTCTCCTCACCTCGAGCAGCACCATGAGGACTTGGAGAAGGACGACGTTCCCTGATGGAAACAGGAGTCCCGAAATCTGGAGTTGCTGCCTCCACTGGGGCACCCCAGATCCTGTCCTCCCGCTGTCACATGGCCAGTCAAGCACCCCCATAGGGCTGGGGCAGCCTGGGGAA